>CM055118.1:9877494-10257494 GCA_029206835.1 Rana muscosa
GCTGGTCAATTCATCGCCGCTAGTCCCCAGTTGCCTTCCATTGCCAAAGATTGGAAACCAATTACGGTTTCCGAATTTAAGACCTTTCTGGGCCTTTCCCTCAACATGGGCACACATAAATTCCCGTCATTGCGTGCTTATTGGTCCACGCACCCAATTGACCACATGCCCGTGTTCTCTGCCTCCATGCCCAGGAAACGATACGAGCAGATCTTACGGTTCATGCACTTCAACGACAATGAACTTTGTCGTCCACGTGGAGACCCTGAATACGACCGGCTCTACAAAATTCGGCCCCTCATAAACCACTTCAACAAACGTTTTGCAGCCTTGTTTATTCCCGATCAAGTTGTCTGCGTTGATGAGTCCGTGATTTCACGCAGTACCTTCCTAGCAAGCGTGCCAGATACGGGGTCAAGCTCTATAAGTTCTGCGACAGGGCAACAGGCTATGTATGGAGCTTTATGGTTTATGAGGGAAAAGACAGTCAGGTTGAGCCGGTCAACTGCCCGGATTACATAGGGAGCGCTGACAAGATAGTGTGGAACTTGGTGTCACCCTTATTCGGAAAGGGGTACCACTTGTATGTGGACAATTATTACACGAGCGTGCCACTGTTTAGTCACTTGTTTGATCATCAGATTGGAGCATGTGGCACCATGCGACCTAATCGCCGGGGCTTTCCCCAGAGGCTTGTAGATTCCCGTCTTAGGCTGGGGGAGAGAGCCTTCTTGAAGTGTAATAACTTGCTCACTATGAAGTGGAGGGACAATAAGAATGTTTTCCTTCTTACCTCCCTTAATGCAGACATGACAGTCCAAATTCGTATGGCGACTGGTGTTGTGGAGAAACCCCTCTGTGTCCACGAATATAACAAAAATATGGGAGGGGTGGACCTCAACGACCAGTTGTTGGCGCCGTATCTAATTGACCGTAAGGCGAGACGCTGGTACAAAAAAGTGTGTCTATCCTTCTTCCAATTGGCTTTGCTGGGCGCTCATGTGCTATACAGAGCTTCAGGCGGGACTTTATCTCTTCTAAAATTCCAGAATGAGATAGTCACAGAACTCCTGTTTCCAGGCGGTTCTGCACCTCACCATCCCCAACCAAATGCAGTAAGCCGGCTGCATGAGAGGCATTATCCGTATGTCCTCCAGAGTACCCCTACCCAACGAACCCCACAAAAAAAATGTCGTGTTTGTAGCAAGCGCGGATTTAGGCGTGACACCCGTTATTTTTGTCCACTCTGTCCTGACAATCCTGGTCTTTGCATTGGTGAATGTTTTGAACGCTTCCACTCAAAAGTGAAGTTTTAGCGTAGGGTACAGCATTTCACAGACTAGGACACACTTACACAGGGTCTCCCAAGATGCCATCGCATTTTGAGAGACCCGAACCATTACAGTTGTTAAAGTTACAAAAAAAACGTAAAAATATTTAAAAGAAAAAAATAGTTGTCGTTTTATTGTTCTTTCTCTCTCTCTATTTTCTCTCTATTGTTCTGCTCTTTTTTACTGTATTCTATTCTGCAATGTTTTATCATGCTTGCTTTTCAGGTATGTCATTTTTTGTTTTCAGGTGCGCCATTCAGCTGCAGCGTGGAATTATTTATCTTGACAGCAACAGCGTTTGCTCCCACGATACATAAAGCCGTGACTCCAGTGCTGTAGGAGGTGAATTTCACCACCACAGTTAAAAAAAAAGAGCATATATGCCGAAGCATGGGGGCAGCAGGGGCGGAGGAGCGATTTTGCTCCTAATGCCGCATACATACGGTCGAAATTCCGACGGAGGCTTGCCCGTGGAAAGTCAGACCATGTGTACGCGGCATAACCTTTTATGCCGCGTACATACGGTCGAAATTCCGACGGAGGCTTGCCCGTAAAAAGTCCGACCGTGTGTACGCGGCATAACTTTTTTGCGGAAGGATGCGCCCATGCTTCGGCATATATAAATGGTGCATATATGCCCATCATTAGAAGTGGGTGGATGAAGGGAGGTATTCTAATGGTGGGCATACCCACCGAACAATCTCTTTTTTACGTTCAGCCAACAGGCTGCATGAAAAAAAAGATTACAATACATGTCCAACAAGGACCAGCAACGTACTGGTATGTTGCTGGACTTTGAATGGTTATACCAGATTGATGCCTGTGGGTTTAGGTATCATCTTGGTATCATTCTTTTCAGCCAGCGGCTGGCTTTCATGTAAAAGCAATCCTAGCAGATAATTAGCCTCTAGACTGCTTTTACAAGCAGTGGGAGGGAATGCCCCCCCCCCGGATATAAACGGCGCCATTGGGAAAGCATTTTATCACACCGATCTTGGTGTGGTCAGATGCTTTGAGGGCAGAGGAAAGATCTAGGGTCTAACCCCCCAATTTTTTTCAAAAAAAGAGTACTTGTCACTACCTATTGCTATCATAGGGGATATTTACATTCCCTAAGATAACAATAAAAATGGTAAAAAAAAAAAAAAAAAATATGGAAGGAACAGTTTAAAAATAAAATAAAAAAGCAAAATAAATAATAAAAAAAAAAGCACCCCTGTCCCCCTCTGCTCTTGCGCAAAGGCGAACGCAAGCGTCGGTCTAGCATCATATGTAAACCGCAATTGCACCATGCATGTGAGGTATCACCGCGAAGGTCAGATCGAGGGCAGTAATTTTAGCAGTAGACCTCCTCTGTAAATCTAATGTGGTAACCTGTAAAGGCTTTTAAAAATGTATGTAGTTTGTCGCCGCTGCGCGTTTGTGCGCAATTTTAAAGCATGTCGTGTTTGGTATCCATGTACTCGGCCTAAGATCATCTTTTTTATTTCATCAAACATTTGGGCAATATAGTGTGTTTTAGTGCATTAAAAATAAAAGTGAGTTTTTTCCCCAAAAAATGCGTTTGAAAAATCGCTGCGCAAATACTGTGTGGGAAAAAAAAATGCAACACCCACTATTTTAATCTGTAGGGCCTTTGCTTTAAAAAAAGATATAATTTTTGGGGGTTCAACGTAATGTTCTTGCAAAAAAAATATATGTTTTCATGTAAACAAAAAGTGTCAAAGGGCTTTGTCTTCAAGTGGTTAGAAGAGTGGATGATGTGTGAGATAAGCTTCCTAATGTTGTGCATAAAATGCCAGGACAGTTCAAACCCCCCCCCCCCCCCAAATGACCCCATTTTGGAAAGTAGACACCCCAAGCTGTTTGCTGAGAGGCATGTTGAGCCCATGGAATATTTTCTTTTTTTTGTCCCAAGTGATTGAATAATGACAAAAAGAAAATGTACAAAAAGTTGTCACTAAATGATATATTGCTCAAACATGCCATGATTATATGTGGAATAGCACCCCAAAATACATTCTGTTGCTTCTCCTGAGTACGGGGATACCACATGTGTGAGACATTTTGGGAGCCTAGCCGCGTACAGGACCCCGAAAACCAAGCACCGCCTTCAGGCTTTCTAAGGGTGTAAATTTTTGATTTCACTCCTCACTGCCTATCACAGTTTCGGAGGCCATGGAATGCCCAGATGGCACAAACCCCCCCAAATGACCCCATTTTGGAAAGTAGACACCCCAAGCTATTTGCCGAGAGGTGTGTTGACAATTTTGCAGATCTCACTTTTTGTCACAAAGTTTTGAAAATTGAAAAAAGAAAAAAAAAATCTTTCTTAATTTTCAAAAACAAATGAGAGCTGTAAAATACTCACCATGCCTCTCAGCAAATAGCTTGGGGTGTGTACTTTCCAAAATGGGGTCATTTGTGGGGGTTTTGTGCTATCTTGGCATTTTATGGCCTTCAAAACTGTGATAGGTAGTGAGGAGTGAAAGCAAAAATTTACGCCCTTAGAAATCCTGAAGGCGGTGCTTGGTTTTTGGGGCCCCGTACGCGGCTAGGCTCCCAAAAAGTCCCACACATGTGGTATCCCCGTACTCAGGAGAAGCAGCAGAATGTATTTTGGGGTGTAATTTCACATATGCCCATGGCATGTGTGAGCAATATATAATTTAGTGACAACTTTTTGTACATTTTTTTTTCTTTTTGTCATTATTCAATCACTTGGGACAAAAAAAAAAAAAATATTCAATGGGCTCAACATGTCTCAGCAAATAGCTTGGGGTGTCTACTTTCCAAAATGGGGTCATTTGGGGGGGTTTTGTGCTATCTTGGCATTTTATGGCCTTCAAAACTGTGATAGGTAGTGAGGAGTGAAATCAAAAATTTATGCCCTTAGAAATCTTGAAGGTGTTGCTTGGTTTTTGGGGTCCCTTACGCGGCTAGGCTCCCAAAAAGTCCCACACATGTGGTATCCCCGTACTCAGGAGAAGCAGCAGAATGTATTTTGGGGTGTAGTTTCACATATGCCCATGGCATGTGTGAGCAATATATCATTTAGTGACAACTTTGTGCAAAAAAAAAAAGTTTCATATTCCCGCAACTTGTGGCAAAATATAAAATATTCCATGGACTCAACATGCCTCTCCGTAAATAGCTTGGGGTTTCTACTTTCCAAAATGGGGTCATTTGGGGGGGTTTTGTGCTATTTTGGCATTTTATGGCCTTCGAAACTGTGATAGGTAGTGAGGAGTGAAATCAAAAATATGCGCCCTTAGAATTCCTGAAGGCGGTGCTTGGTTTTGGGGGGCCCGTACGCGGCTAGGCTCCTAAAAAGTCCCACACATGTGGTATCCCCGTACTCAGGAGAAGCAGCAAAATGTATTACTCTTTCGTCAATGGACCGACACAGCTTCTCTATTGACAAAGTGGGTATTACCTGTTAATTAGGAGTGACTAGGCAGAAAAATGTGTAAAAAGTGTTGCATCACACCTTCTACAGTCCCGCCCAGGGGGCGGACCCCCCGGGTATATCCTCTGTCTGCATATCGCAGATCAGTTTTTTTCTGTCTAGCAAGGAGTAGGACATGGCTCCCTTCGGGCCCATTGGTCCGGGGGGAAAAAGATATATATATATTTTTTTTCTGCTACATTTGTTGTTTCCTGCGATCTTCGATCAACTGCCGACTGGGTGACAGGCTGGATCCTCGATTCTTGTAGTCTCCCCAGTTTCGGCCATCGAGCGTGTGCCGACCCTAGCTACGCGCTGGGTTTTCCACGACATGCCCATCGCTCCACGGGTGGCCGGTGAGCCTACGCTCCAGGGCCTGCATCGGACCATTCAGCTTCGGCTGACCTTACGGCCGAGTCGTAGCAGCCTGGCCGGTGAGCGTCACGCTCCAGGGCATACATATGATCGTCCCTTTGGGTCCAATCACAGCATGCCTGGCCAACAGTCACCTTCCGTGCGCGGACGATGATCTGTTAGGAATGTCTTCCAGCTTAATAAATGCAGGATAGGTAAGTAAAACTCCCCTGCCTCGGCTGGGTGATTTAGCTGGACATTCCTGGAGAGATCAAGTAAGTGGTTGTGGCCCCTTTCTTCCCTCTCTCCCTGCCTTTCCCTCTTCCCTGGGCTTCTAGCTAAAGGTTGCTGGGTGTCACCTAAGGGGTTCCACTGGAGCGGGGCTGGCTGTAACTAACATTTAAAAGAAATGTCATTTCTGCTTACCTGTATGTGCTTCCTCCTCCATGCTGTCGGCGGCCATTTTGGGGTAGTCCATGCCGAGTTCGGCCTCTTGTGACTGCCCGGCGGCCATCTTCCTGTGGTTTGGCCACACCCACTGGCCCCTATCAGCTGATCGGCGGCCATGTTTGTCCACCCTGTATGTATATATTGCCGTTCGGCGGCCATCTTTTTGTGGGCTACGGCTGCTTGACCTCTATCTTCGGCTCGGCGGCCATTTTCTTAGAGACCACATTATCTTCCATACAGACGTTTTTGGAAACCATTTTGCGAGAGCCTCCGGCCTCTAGGGTGCATTACACTGGCGCGAAAATTCACACAGGAAGTGCTGATAAAAGAAGCAGACTGACACAGCAGCAGTGGGATAGCATCACAGGCGCAGCACACGGCAGCATAGCAGTACCGGTCCAGGGTGGTGAGTCCTCTGGGTAACCCAGCATCTCTGCAGCGCAGGAGGGTGGCCTATTGATATCTTGCCTGGAGCCCTGTGGCGGTCAGCGTGTGGTCAGCATGGCATCTGAACCAGATGTCTTCTCCCCTGAAACACCAGATTTAGCAGCTGGTGCCCCTGAGGTGTCTATGGACGCTATGTCGGCAATCCTAGAGGCGTTTGCTGCCAGGGTGGAAGCAGCACACGGGAATACAGGGGGCAGTAAACGCCCCGTCCCCTGCAAGCTTCTGAGGATAATTCTGATGCAGAACCAGGTCCAGCTACGGCTCAGGGCCCAGATTCTGACGCATCAGAGACTGCAGACCGTGACCGGACAGTGAGAATGACTCAAAGTCCAGGTCAGTACGCGAGACGGCTTTGGTATCTGACCTTATTACTGCAGTGCGGGATATGCTAAAATTGGAAAATACTGCAGAAGCAGCAGAGACTCCGGTCCACTTGGGTTTCATAGACCTGCCTGCACTGCTAAGGTGTTCCCTTGTGTGTCTTTTGATAAACTCCTATACAAGGAAGGGGAGAACCCACTGAGGGTCTTTACAGCCCCAAAGAGGTTTGCGGTACGGTACCCCTTTGAGGAGAGTTTTCTGAAGAAATGGACCTCTCCCCCTATAGTGGACCCTCCGGTGTCCAGACTTAATAGAGCCACCACAATTCCTGTAGAAGGGGCTCCTGTTTTCAAGGACCCTGTGGATAAGAAGGCTGAAGCACTCGCTTGCTACCTATACTCAGTGGTAGGCTCGGCAGTACGCCCGGCATTGGCGGGGGCCCTAGTGTCGCACACACTTACTGAATGGGCAAGATTGCTACTCCAGGGGTTAAGGAGCAAGATGCTCCTCCTGATGAGATAACATTGGCCGACCTGTTGGTCCAGGGCCTTAAGTTTGTCTGCGAGTCAGACATGGATACTATTCCCCTGCTGTCTAAAGCTTCGGTTTATGCAGTAGCAATACGCCGCCTGATCTGGCTAAAAGGCTGGTCTGCGGACCAGACTTCCAAGAAAGCTCTGTTGGATCTGCCTTTTAAGGGCGACAGACTTTTTGGGGCTTCTCTGGATGACATCATCAAGGATGCCACAGGAGGTAAAAGCACTTTGCTTCCCCAAATTAGCAAGGGTAAGGGGCCACGCCAAGGGCAAGGGCCCTCCTTTACTGCACGCAATTGTTTTTTTCGTCCCCCTAGGGCGACAGGGAAAAGACCCCAGGCTGATAAAGCGCCTGCCCAAGGGCAAAATCGTCCTTGGTCCCGCATACCCAATAAGCCTGCGGACAAATTTGCGTCCGCATGAAGGTCCACCCCCACCCAGCTCTCAGGTGGGGGGACGTCTTCGCAAATTCGTGACTCATTGGACAGCTCTAATCTCCGACAGGTGGGTTTGCGAAGTAATCTCCTCAGGCTACAAGATAGTTTCTCTCTTGTCCACCGGACAGATTCAACACCTCCAATCTCCAGCTACTACCGACCCGTCGGGAGGCCCTGTATGGGGGCGGTCCAGGGTCTACTGGAACGCGGGGTAGTTATTCCAGTTCCAGAACTGGAACGGGGTTTTTACTCAAATCTGTTCATTGTGCCGAAGAAGGAGGGGGTTCGTCCAAGCTTGGATCTCAGAGCCCTCAATTGCTTTGTGAAGGTACAAAGATTTCGGATGGAGTCGGTTCGATCTGTAGTCACGGCTCTCCATCCGGGGGACTTTCTGGCCTCCTTGGACATCAAGGACGCATACCTGCATGTCCCCATATACTCCAGACACCAGAGGTTTCTGCGATTTGCTATCGGGAAGGACCACTACCAGTTTGTGGCCCTCCCGTTTGGCCTTGCCTCAGCACCCAGGACGTTCACCAAGGTGCTCGCTCCGATTCTGGCACTTCTAAGACAGCGGGGTATCGCTATCACAGGCTACTTGGACGACCTTCTGCTGAAGGCCCCTTCAAGCTCACAATTAGAGGTAAGCGTGTCCATTACCTGTCAGACTCTTTGAGACTGTGGTTGGATACTAAACACGCAAAAGTCAGTATTGGTGCCCACTCAACGCCTAGTGTACCTGGGGTTGATTCTGGATTCCTCAGAGGCAGAGGTATTCCTCCCTGTGGAGAAGTTGCAGACCCTCCGTGCTGCAGTACGGCAGCTGACTTCTAGGAATTGGTCGTCACTCCGTTTTTGCATGCGAGTGTTGGGCCTCATGGTAGCCTCCTTCGAGGCGGTCCCATATGCTCAATACCACACTTGAGTGTTGCAGAAGGAAGTTCTGTCCAGATGGAACAGACGTCCATCATCTCTGGATTATCAAATCCGAGTGAGCCACCTAGTCAGGAGATCCCTGGTATGGTGGCTGACAGCACCGGCTCTAATGGCCGGGAAGTAATTTCTTCCGGTTTACTGGATAGTGATCACGACGGACGCCAGCCTTACAGGTTGGGGGGGTGTCTGGGGTGTTCAGTCGGCGCAAGGTCGCTGGACCCCAGAGGAAGCCCTCCTGCCGATCAATGTCCTGGAAATCCAGGCGATCAGGCTGTGCCTTTTCAAATGGTCTCAGAGGCTGCAAGGGCGTCCAGTCAGGATCCAGTCAGACAACGCCACAGGGGTGGCATATGTCAATCATCAAGGAGGAACAAGAAGCTCAGCTGCAGCATTGGAGGTTGCTCGCATCCTGAAGTGGGCAGAGAAGAGCGTACCGGCACTGTCGGCCGTGTACATTCCGGGTGTGGAAAACTGGCAGGCGGACTACCTGAGCCGCCAGATGCTGGACCAGGGAGAATGGTCCTTACACCCTGGAGGTGTTCCAACTCCTCTGCCAAAGATGGGGCACACCAGACGTAGATCTTCTGGCTTCCCGACTCAATCGGAAGGTATTGAGGTTTGTGGCCCGGTCAAGAGACCCATGGGCAGACGCAACGGACGCGTTGGTGGCATCGTGGGGTCAGTATATCGGCTAATCTATGCCTTCCCTCCCTTAAGGATTCTTCCTCTTCTGCTCCGCAGAGTGGAGACAGAGGGAATTCCAATGATCCTAATCGCTCCAGATTGGCCTCAGCGTCCTTGGTACGCCGGTCTAGTACGTCTGGTAGCAGACGTCCCCTGGCGCCTACCACTACAGAAGGACCTGCTATCGCAAGGTCCCATACTCCATCCTGCTTTACAGTCATTGGCTTTAACGGCATGGCTGTTGAGAACCAGGTACTGAGAGACCGGGGCCTGTCAGACTCAGTAATCTCTATGATGAGAAGTGCTCGAAAACCGTCCTCTAGGAAGGTTTATCACCGCACTTGGAAGGCCTACATCTCCATGTGTGAGGAAATGAAATGGCATCCGCTTACCTATTTGGTTTCCAGAATCCTGCTGTTTTTACAGCATGGGGTGGACCAAAGGCTTGCCCTAAGTACGATTAAGGGACAGATATCTGCCCTGGCTGTCTTTTTTCAGCGACCCCTGGCAACTCACTCTCTCGTGAGTACATTTGTGCAGGGGGTTCGACATGTGGCCCCTCCGGTCCGTCCCCCGTTACCTCCGTGGGACTTGATCCTGGTCCTCTCGGTGCTTCAGAGGGCACCGTTTGAGAATATTAGAGATATTCCCCTGTTGACACTTACTCAGAAAGTGGTCTTTTTGGTGGCTGTTACGTCAGACGAGTCTCTGAGCTGGCAGCCTTGTCTTGCAAGGCTCCCTATTTGGTTTTCCACAAGGATAAGGTGGTGCTGCGGCCGCAGCCTTCCTTTCAAAAGTCGTTTCGGCTTTTCATCTCAATGAAGATATTGTACTTCCATCCTTGTGTCCTCAGCCGTCGAATCCTAAGGAGTCGTGTTGCATTCCTTGGACATTGTCCGAGCTTTGAGAGTATACCTATCTGCTACTTCCCTGTTCCGGAAGTCAGACTCACTGTTTGTTTCGGTGGCTGGTCCCAAGAAGGGCCAAGCAGTCTCGTCGGCCACCATCTCTAGGTGGATCCAACAGAGAGTAATCCAGGCTTACGCCCTAAAGGGTCAAGCACCCCCTTTTCCGTTCACGGCGCATTCGACCAGGGCAAGAGGTGCCTCTTGGGCTTTCTGACATCAAGCGTCTGTTTCCCAATTATGTAAAGCGGCGACTTGGTCGTCCGCTCACACTTTCACAAAATTCTACAAAGTTGATGTAGGTGCATCTTCGGATGCCTCTTTTCGGCCGCAAGGTTTTACAAGCGGCTGTTTAGAGTTGCAGCTCCTCCGTTGGAGGAGTGCTGTTTTGTGTTTGGGGTGAAGTTTATTTTATGCTGTTACCACCCCTCGTTTTTTCTCTGACACTGCTTTGGGACGTCCCACTTTGTCAATAGAGAAGCTGTGTCGGTCCATGGACGAAAGAGTAAATAGGATTTTTTACTCACCGTAAAATCCTTTTCTCTGAGTCCATGGGCCGACACAGCACCCACCCCTCCTTTTAAGTTTGTACTGCTTTTTGACGAACTGATCTGCGATATGCAGACTGAGAGGATATACCCGGGGGGTCTGCCCCCTGGGCGGGACTGTAGAAGGTGTGATGCAACACTTTTTTTACAAGTTTTTCTGCCTAGTCACTCCTAATTAACGGATAATACCCACTTTGTCAATAGAGAAGCTGTGTCGGTCCATGGACTCAGAGAAAAGGATTTTACGGTGAGTAAAAAATCCTATTTTTGGGGTGCAATTCCACATATAACTATGGCATGTTTGAGCAATATATCATTTAGTGACAACTTTTTGTACATTTTTTTTTTTTTTGTCATTATTCAATCATTTGGGACAAAAAAAAAATATTCAATGGGCTCAACATGCCTCTCAGCAATTTCCTTGGGGTGTCTACTTTCCAAAATGGGGTCATTTGGGGGGGGGTTTCTACTGCTCTGCCATTTTAGCACCTCAAGAAATGAGATAGGCAGTCATAAATTAAAAGCTGTGTAAATTCCAGAAAATGTACCCTAGTTTGTAGACGCTATAACTTTTGCGCAAACCAATAAATATACGCTTATTGACTTTTTTTTTTTTTTACTAAAGACATGTGGCTGAATACATTTTGGCCTAAATGTATGACTAAAATTGAGTTTATTCGATTTTTCTTATAACAAAAAGTAGAAAATATCATTTTTTTTCAAAATTTTCAGTCTTTTTCCGTTTATATCGCAAAAAAAAAAAACGCAGAGGCAATCAAATACCATTAAAAGAAAGCTCTATTTGTGGGAAGAAAAGGACGCAAATTTCCAGTTAAAGCAGCGCAGTACCAAATTCTGAAAACACCTCTGGTCCTTTAGCTACAAAATGGTCCGGGGCTAAAGTGGTTAAAGCAATCTACTGAGCTGGCCAGAACCACCTCTGCAGGGAGTCTATTCCACATTTTCACAGCTCTTACTGTGAAGAAACCATTCCGTATTTGGAGGTGAAATCTCTTTTCCTCTAGACGTAAAGAGTGCCCCCTTGTCCTTTGTGTTGACCATAAACTGAATAACTCAACACTAAGTTCCCAATATGGACCCCTTATATATTTGTACATATTGATCATATCCCCCCTTAATCTCCTCTTCTCAAGAGTGAATAAATTCAGTTCCACTAATCTTTCCTCATAACTGAGCTCCTCATGCTTCTTATCAGTTTGGTTGCCCTTCTCTGCACTTTCTCCAGTTCCCCAATATCCTTTTGGGAACTGGGGCCCAAAACTGAACTGCATATTCCAGATGAGGTCTTACTAATGATTTGTACAGGGGCAAAATTATATCTCTCTCGAGAGTCCATACCTCTCTTAATACAAGAAAGGACTTTGCTCGCTTTGGAAACCGCAGCTTGGCATTGCATGCCATTATTAAGCTTATGATCTACCAAAACCCCCAGATCCTTCTCCACTACAGATCCCCCCAGTTGTACTCCCCCTAGTATGTATGATGCATTCATATTCTTAGCCCCCAAGTGCATAACTTTACATTTATCAACATTAAACCTCATCTGCCACATAGTCGCCCAATTGGACAGAGCATTGAGGTCGGCTTATAAATTGGCGACATCCTGTAAGGACGTTATTCCACTGCGTAGCTTAGTGTCATCTGCAAAGACAGAAATGTTACTTTTGATCTCGGACCCAATATCATTTATAAAGATATTAAAAAGTAAGGGTCCCAACATTGAACCTTGGGGTACACCACTGATAACCTTAGACCATTCAGAGTAAGGATCATTAACCACTACTCTCTGAATTCTGTCTTTTAGCCAGTTTTCTATCCATTTACAAACTGATATTTCCAATCCTGTAGACTTTACCTTACACATGAGCCGTGTGTGGGGAACTGTATCGAACGCTTTTGCAAAATCCAAGTATACCACATCCACCGCCACCCCTCTGTCCAAGGTTTTACTTACCTCTTCATAAAAAGAAATCAGGTTTGTCTGACAACTTCTGTCTTTCATGAATCCATGCTGTCTTGCTTAAAATATTTTTTTCCAGCAAGAACTCATCTATGTGGTCTTTTATTAACCTATCCAGTATCTTCCCAACGCTAGAAGTTAAACTAACAGGTCTATAGTTATTTGGTAAAGACTTTGTTCCCTTTTTAAATATAGGCAACACATTGGCCCTGCGCCGATCCAGTGGTACTATTCCTGTCATTGAGTCCCTAAAAATTAAATACAATGGCTTTGAAATTACAGAGCTCAATTCTTTTAGGATCCGTGGGTGTATGCCATCTGGTCCAGGTGCTTTATCCACCTTTATTCTGTCTAAATATTTATGGACCATATCACTTTTGAGCCATTGTGGATTTGGGGCTGTGTGACTACCACCGCCATTATGGACATGAGCTCCCCCATGCTCCTTTGTATACACAGAGCTGAAGAAAGTATTTAATAAATTAGCCTTCTCTTTGTCCCCAGTCACCCACTCTAGATGATTTTGTAAAGGGCCTACATGCTCAGACTTGACCTTTTTACTATTATTATATTTTAAGAATTTTTTGGGGTTTGTCCTATCTTTTGCAACCTGTCGTTCATTTTTAATTTTTGCATCCTTGATTTCCTTTTTACATATCCTGTTATATTCTTTGTAACCTTTAAATGACACTAGTGTTCCCTCATTTTTATATTTTTTAAAAGCTCTTTTCTTATAGTTTATAGCTTATTTAACTTTGGCCGTGAGCCACATAGGTTTTATTTTTAGCCTTTTAAACTTATTGCCCATGGGAATATACTTTGCAGTGAGTTCACAAACGGTCTTTTTGAAGAATTCCCATTTCTGTTCTGTGCCTGTTGATGCCAATATTCCCTCGCAGTCTAAGTCCTGGAGAGCAGCGCTCATCGTTGGAAAATTTTCTCTCTTGAAATTAAGTGTTTTTATCTTTACCGTATGTGATTTTTGCTTACAACTAACATCAAATGAAATCATGTTATGGTCACTGCTACCCAGGTGTTCCTTTATCTGAACATTAGTAATACGCTCTGCATGGTTTGAGATTACCAGGTCCAACAGAGCATCATTCCTAGTTGGGGCCCTCAATAAACTGGACCATAAAATTTGGCCTGCAATAGGTTTATACATTTTTGCCCTTTAACTGTCCCAGCAGTGCCATTACTCCAGTAAATTTCTGGCAATCACTTAGCCTTTTCATCATATCTATACCCCCTCCAGTTCCTGAGGGGAACCATGCCGAGGCCATGTCCTTTTCCAAAAACAATGATCCGGCATAACGGTGCTTGAGGGGGCACCCAGGACGAACACCAGCCCCGAGCAAGTGACATCCCTCACTGTCCCCGAGAATTTTAATTATCGGAACCAGTGAGGCCAAGCAACATCATACCTTAAGATCACTCGGAATCCATGAATGGCATGTCCTTCCACCACAAATGTATGTGCTGTTGCCCAAGGCTAGTGGCTGTCCACCAAGGACCCGCTGGGCACCTCCAGAGAATCCTGAAAGGGCAAGCTGTGACAGTAGCCTCGCCATCTTAGTATGGGGGTCAGAGGCCTGGGCATACCACAACAACAATCCCACTATGACCCCGACCCTCACCCGGACCACCACACTAAACATTTACCACCACATTGAGCATGTAGAAATGTAAAAACAGAAAACAAACATAATCTCAGCTGCATAGCAATTGTCCATGAAATACAAAGGGGGAATGGGATTGGGCGTGACAGTCCATAAAAGCAAGTGGGAGGGGCATGACAGCCTTTAAGCCAAAAACAAAAAATAGTCCCAATAAAATACATTAAAAAAAAGAAAGTCTCTTGTATGGCTTCCGAATGTCCATTAAATTGTAGGAAGGAGGGAAAAGAAAATGCAAAGGAAATGTCCACATTATAATTCTCATTCTCCTCAACCTTTCCCAAAACCTTTGGTTCGGTTCTGTTATCATTCATATGTACAGACATGAACTATCTACCCCAGACACTGCCTCTTTGTAGGGACAGAACTTGACATCCACAGACAAACTGGAACTGATGCATTGGGCTAGACTTGGGTCTTTGGGCTGGCTCATCTGGATCTCTCTTGTGATGCTCACTGGAATTTTCAGTGAGCATCACAAGAGAGATCCAGATGAGCCAGCCCAAAGACCCAAGTCTAGCCCAATGCATCAGTTCCAGTTTGTCTGTGGATGTCAAGTTCTGTCCCTACAAAGAGGCAGTGTCTGGGGTAGATCATGTCTGTACATATGAATGATAACAGAACCGAACCAAAGGTTTTGGGAAAGGTTGAGGAGAATGAGAATTATAATGTGGACATTTCCTTTGCATTTTCTTTTCCCTCCTTCCATCTGGATCTCTCTTGTGATGCTCACTGGAATTTTGTAGACCTTGGGCGTGCGTCATCTGGCTAGCCCTCAAGGTGTTTTTACCAGGAACACTTTCCAACAGGAGTCCGCCTGTAGTCATCTGAGCACCTTCCATGGTGCTTGAACAACAAAGATGAACAAAGAAAATTTCCATATAAAAGCTGTAGTCATCTCTTCATCCGGATAGGGTATGGGACAGGGTATGAATGGGGCAGGGGATGAATAGGGTGGGGGATTTCTTCAGGTGCATGGGGCTGTGGGTGGATGCTGGCTGGCTGAGGCGGATACTCCTCATCCGACATGAACAATCACAGAACCTACCCGATCAATTCGGGCCTTAACCATTGGGGGTATTAAGAATAATATTCTTCATTGACTCAAACATAAGTAAAACATGCAGGAATAAAAAATGTTTCTCAGCAAAGGTCTTCATTATATAGATTCAACATATTTAACTAAACACCTTTTTTAAATCCAGTATTTATAGCAGAACTTCAACAAAATTTAAACACCTTTAGTTTCTTCTATCCCCGGGACTCAAATGGACCCGAGAAACTCGGAATAGAACATTTCACCCAAACCCAAAGGCCTCCCACCTTTGCAAATATATCTGATCATCAGCAACAAACAAAACATTTATGGATAAACAACATAACATCATTAACACTTCACGACTGACACCCTGGAAATTCAAAAGGTAAATATCCAGAATGGTCATTCCGACTGTTATTCAAACAAACTTTCCCATCACATTTCAGTACCTCATGGACTCAATATATGCAGCAATGTATTCAGATCCCGGTTACTTAATTTCAGTAACTATTCAAACATTTTTCCCAAATTTCACCCTTCTGTTACCAAAATCCCCATTATCAATTTTTAATCTAACCCCAAACTTTTTTAGGGAAAAACATATAACATGGGCCTGAACACAATATGAGACAACCAGTTGTGTACATTCTAAACACACACTTAAAATACTCTACTAAGCAACATATTACCCTGTGGGTTCATTAAACATAATACAACCACCCTCTCACTCCACATTCAACTGGCAATTCCATTCATCGATCATTTTCCATACTTTCATCCTGAATACCGTTAAAACCTTTTAATTTCAATAGTACAAGAACAAACAACTTACACAACTAAAACAGTCCCTAAAACCAGACCTCAAGGCTCCCCGTTCTAACCGGTGTGACCCAACTCGCAGTGATTCCGGAAAAAGGCTCTTGCACCACTCTGTTCCGACCTCAGTGCGATCCGTCCCCACACGGTTTTCACTGGTCGCACAAAATCGCACTGCAAAATTGCCCTGCAAATCGCGCGACCCTGGGAATGCAACAGTGGAAAACAGAGCCCAACTGAAACAATCAAAAACACCCCATGTATACATTGAAAATGCTTCTCTTAAAAATTTGTATCTGATCAGATTTCCCCCCAAAAAAACAAACCCATTTGGTACCAGCGCATACATGTAATTTACCTGTGACGTGTCACACTCCCCCTTTAATGTTCCCATTTAACTTATGCAGTGGGCATGGGCCTATGTGCCCAACACATTTTATGAATAGACTGACAAATAGTTGCAACATTTTACAAACCACATATATAACATATTTTAAATCTATATTGATAACTTTCTCAATTAAAATCCTCCTTAAAATCTCCAGTCCAGCAAATCTCTCTGACTTGCTGAATATGGAATACAAATATATGCTCTGCGCAAAAACGTTGGTGAAAACCTGGTTGGTGGTTTTATCCCCTCTTCCACCCGAAGCAAAACAGCAAGCGGACATGGTACCTCTGTGTATTGTGCTGAACAATACTTTGGATAGGAGTACCTTGTCCTTGTCCAAATCTGCGAGTCCATCCTCCTAAAGCACCACACACAGATGAGTACCCTACTCTGTCCCTCTCACCTGCCCACCTTTTTAAAATCCTCCTTGGCAGGATCATAGGACACACATCAATCAACCAACAATCCATCTGTATTCAGAAGGAAAAAAACAACTTATACTCTAAATTGGAATTCCAAGACAAGACAAACATTGACATACACATAAAATTTAAACATTTCTCTCTATTAACGACAACTTTCCCTTGCCTAGGTGTCCGTCTATAAAACTACGCCACAGCAACGACCCCAAGGTTCGCCACCAATCACCGTGTACAAAACAGAGACAATCGGTGCAAAAGCGTTTGAACACGTTCTCCCACCGATGACCTCCACACATTGAGAACCCTCAATGACCGACACAGAAATGGCCAGTCCATGAAGCTGCGATCTCAGTGCTCCACCGGCAATCTGTGTCAGAACTCACACCCCCAGACTCACCAGCTCAGAGGTGGAGAATCAGGGAGCTAACAGGGAACCCGGGGGGGGGATCCGAGGGGGAAGGAGGAAGATTTCTTGACTTCCCTCCATCCCATCCAGACCCCCCACACCAGTCACCACGTCATCCCCCCCCGTCAGCGTACCCAGCAGCGACAATTTTATCACCGCCCAATAAACCAACATCTCAGTATCTCTGTGAATCTCTGGTACCGTAATCTCGCAAAATCTCACGAGACCCCAGCACCAGGGGCCGTTCCTTGCAGGAGGTGGGATGCTAATATCCCCACCTGTACCAACCCATTGTAACCTCAAAAACATCAACAAACAACAAAACAAATAAACGGTACGTTTACACAAAAGTCCTTATTTTAACAACATACTGATAATCCAAACTTTAAACCCTGGCCCATGACACTTTACCTTCCGTTTCTTAAACAAAAACTCTTTCTGCGTTTAACTGCTCAAAACCTCCTATCTCGGCTGTCCCTTAAACTTCCTCAAAGATACCTCATAATCAATAAAATGACAACGAGAATATCCTTGCACTCGCTACAGCAAGTCATGAAAAAAACACAAATTAATCAAAACGATCGATCAAAAAGTCTAATTGTCCACGCCTGGTAAAGCCGTGCCTCTGCAGACGGTTCCCATTTAACTCTCAAACTAGCTCACTGTCTGCTGCTGACTTCCTCTTTTTTAAATGTACTTTCCTTCACTTTTTTTCCTTTCTTTGTGTCAGTTTCTCTGTGAAAACAAAAAATGCATTGAAAAAAGACTCCGTAAAAAATGCACACCCTCTTTAACTCCAATCTCTTTTTACCGTCTAAACATCACTTACTTAACCCTCTACAGGTAGAATATTTTATTTTAAAAAAAACACATTTACCTCTCACTTACTATTCTCATCACACCATTGGGCATTGTCCGAACACTCCATTACCTTACATAACATCCACCTGCCACCTAAACACATTCGTTTATGCTATGCCAATTACCACAAGGCATAAGGACCCCCACTATAGTGAGATGGGGTCATATATTCTAGCTTGGACATGGGGGTTAAGGAAATTGACTAGTATTATATGTTTTTCAAGTATTATGAAATAGGTTAAGATCTTGTATTTTGTATGGAGCAGCAGTTTTGCAAAAGCATGCATAATTTGCAATGAGTGGCATAATTTTCAGAGTGCTGGTCTATTTTTAAGCTGGCCCTTCCTGTGAACCGTCTGGTAAATATTGGTACAGGGAAGTGAAACCTTGTGACTATGAGCTATAACATTTGTGGTGACACTCATGACTGATTCTTATTAATAACGAAACTGTCAGCCATCTTTTAGAGGGTCAGGACGAGTGTTGGCCATCTTGAGAGTGGCAAAACGTCTAATCTATAATGATAAAATGTATACCACTGTATTAACCACACCCCTTCCTCTCCCCTCCCTCTTTTATGATTGGATTATGATAATGACTATATAATGTTCACCCCTGCATAAGAATAAACAGATTTTCACTCTGAGTGCAAAACCTTGTCTGTCTCCTTGCGCTTAAGAAGAAATCTCTCGGTACTGATCCCGTATCTTTTGGGTGTGGCAATTGGGTTATTTTAAGCTGGTCTGTGGGGGTAGGAGGGACTACCTGTTCAAATTTCCCAACAGTAATGGAAGCACTGCTGAGATTACGGATTCGGACTGGTAAACACGGGAGGATCTGCATTGATTACTGCTGATGTGCTGCGGTTTTGATGGGAGACCTTATGTTTTAAAATATTTAGTTTAAAAGGGGAAAGCCCAGACCAGGCTGTTTTAAGAGGCTGTGAGGAGCCTGCTGTGGCTTGCCGTGGGCAAGGCCGTTTTGAAAAGTAGCTACATGGTACAGAGATACCTAAAATAGACAATTGCCACCGAGAACGGGGAAAAACTTTTCGCTAATCTTGCTACTTCTGTCTGTCGCATTCTGCTTAGCAGTATTTAAGACAATTTGTTGTGTGGGATGCAGTCCTCTTTCCACTGTGTTTTGTTGTTCAGGAAAAGGGACAGATTAAATTACAGTAAAGTAAATGTCCAGGTATTTGGTGAGTATTTATGCATATTCATTATAAGTTTGCTAAAGGTTTCTTTGAAGAGAAAATGGTATAGTATATGAATATGATATGATGTCTCCCCTTTGCCAGTATTTTGTTTATAGAAGTGTAATTATAAATGCTTGATTTTTGCTTGAAGAAATGTATAGATTGGTTTGGTAACGTATGAGAGTAACAGGCAGTGGAAATTGAGAAGTTTGAAAACGAATGTGTTTAGGTGGCAGGTGGATGTTATGTAAGGTAATGGAGTGTTCGGACAATGCCCCATGGTGTGATGAGAATAGTAAGTGAGAGGTAAATGTGTTTTTTTTTAAATAAAATATTCTACCTGTAGAGGGTTAAGTAAGTGATGTTTAGACGGTAAAGAGAGATTGGAGTTAAAGAGGGTGTGCATTTTTTACGGAGTCTTTTTTCAATGCATTTTTTGTTTTCACAGAGAAACTGACACAAAGAAAGGAAAAAAAAGTGAAGGAAAGTAAATTTAAAAAAGAGGAAGTCAGCAACAGACAGTGAGCTAGTAGTTTGAGAGTTAAAGGGGAACCATCTGCAGAGGCACGGCTTTACCAGGCGTGGACAATTAGACTTTTTGATCGATCGTTTTGATTAATTTGTGTTTTTTTCATGACTTGCTGTAGCGAGTGCAAGGATATTCTCGTTGTCATTTTATTGATTATGAGGTATCTTTGAGGAAGTTTAAGGGACAGCCGAGATAGGAGGTTTTGAGCAGTTAGTTAAACGCAGAAAGAGTTTTTGTTTAAGAAATGGAAGGTAAAGTGTCATGGGCCAGGGTTTAACGTTTGGATTATCAGTATGTTGTTAAAATAAGGATTTTTGTGTAAACGTACCCTGTTTATTTGTTTTGTTGTTTGTTGATGTTTTTGAGGTTACAATGGGTCAGTAAAGGTGGGGAGATTAGCATCCCACCTCCTGCAAGGAACGGCCCCTGGTGCTGGGGTCTCGTGAGATTTTGCGAGATTACGGTACCAGAGATTCACAGAGATACTGAGATGTCGGCTTATTGGGCGGTGATAAAATTGTCGCTGCTGGGTACGCTGACGGGGGGGGGGAGTTCCCTGTTAGCTCCCTGATTCTCCACCTCTGAGCTGGTGAGTCTAGGGGTGGGAGTTCTGACACAGATTGCCGGTGGAGCACTGAGATTGCAGCTTCATAGACTGGCCGTTTCTGTGTCGGTCATTGAGGGTTCTCAGTGTGTGGAGGTCATCGGTGGGAGAACGCGTTCAAACGCTTCTCCCCCGATTGTCTCTGTTTTGTACACTGTGATTGGTGGCGATCCTTGGGGTCTCTCGCTGCTGTGGCGTAGTCTCATAAACGGACACCTAGGTAAGGGAAAGTTGTTGTTAATAGAGAGAAATGTTAAAATTTTATGTGTATGCCAATGTTTGTCTTGTCTTGGAATTCCAATTTAGAGTATAAGTTGTTTTTTTCCTTCTGAATACAGATGGATTGTTGGTTGATTGATATGTGTCCTATGATCCTGCCAAGGAGGATTTTAAAAAGGTGGGCAGGTGAGAGGGACAGAGTAGGGTACTCATCTGTGTGTGGTGCTTTAGGAGGATGGACTCGCAGATTTGGACAAGGACAAGGTACTCCTATCCAAAGTATTGTTCAGCACAATACACAGAGGTACATGTCCGCTTGCTGTTTTGCTTCGGATGGAAGAGGGGATCAAACCAGCAACCAGGTTTTCACCAACGTTTTTGCGCAGAGCATATATTTGTATTCCATATTCAGCAAGTCAGAGAGATTTGCTGGACTGGAGATTTTAAGGAGGATTTTAATTGAGAAAGTTATCTATATAGATTTAAAATATGTTATATATGTGGTTTGTAAAATGTTGCAACTATTTGTCAGTCTATTCATAAAATGTGTTGGGCACATAGGCCCATGCCCACTGCATAAGTTAAATGGGAACATTAAAGAGGGAGTGTGACACGTCACAGGTAAATTACATGTATGCGCTGGTACCAAATGTGTTTTTTTTTTTTTGGGGGGAAATCTGATCAGATACAAATTTTTAAGAGAAGCATTTTTAATGTATACATGGGGTGTTTTTGATTGTTTCAGTTGGGCTCTGTTTTCCACTGTTGCATTCCCAGGGTCGCGCGATTTGCAGGGCAATTTTGCAGTGCGATTTTGTGCGACCAGTGAAAACCGTGTGGGGACGGGTCGGAACAGAGTGGTGCAAGAGCCTTTTTCCGGAATCACTGCGAGTTGGGTCACACCGGTTAGGACGGGGAGCCTTGAGGTCTGGTTTTAGGGACTGTTTTAGTTGTGTAAGTTGTTTGTTCTTGTACTATTGAAATTAAAAGGTTTTAACGGTATTCAGGATGAAAGTATGGAAAAATGATCGATGAATGGAATGGCCAGTTGAATGTGGAGTGAGAGGGTGGTTGTATTATGTTTAATGAACCCACAGGGTAATATGTTGCTTAGTAGAGTATTTTAAGTGTTTGTTTAGAATGTACACAACTGGTTGTCTCATATTGTGTTCAGGCCCATGTTATATGTTTTTCCCTAAAAAAGTTTGGGATTAAATTAAAAATTGATAAAGGGATTTTGGTAACAGAAGTGTGAAATTTGGGAAAAATGTTTGAAGAGTTACTGAAGTTAAGTAGCCAGGATCTGAATACATTTCTGCATATATTGAGTCCATGAGGTACTGAAATGTGATGGGAACGTTTGTTTAAATAACAGGCAGTGACCATTCTGGATATTTACCTTTTGAAATTCCAGGGTGTCAGTCGTGAAGTGTTAATAATGTAATGTTGTTTATCCATAAATGATTTGTTTGTTGCTGATGATCAGGTATATTTGCAAAGGTGGGAGGCCTTTGGGTTTGGGTAAAATGTTTTATTCTGAGTTTCTCGTGGTCCATTTGAGTCCCGGGGATAGAAGAAGCTAAAGGTGTTTAAGTTTTGTTGAAGTTCTGCTATAAATACTGGATTTAAAAAAGGTGTTTAGTTAAATATGTTGAATCTATATAATGAAGACCTTTGCTGAGAAAAATGTTTTTATTCCTGCATGTTTTACTTATGTTTGAGTCAATGAAGAATATTATTCTTAATACCCCCAATGGTTAAGGCCCAAATTAATTGGGTAGGTTCTGTGATTGTTCATGTCGGATGAGGAGTATCCGCCCCAGCCAGCCAGCATTCACCCACAGCCCCATGCACCTGAAGAAATCCCCACCCTATTCATGCCCTGCCCCATTCATACCCTGTCCCATACCCTATCCGGATGAAGAGATGACTACAGTTTTTACATGGAAATCTTCTTTGTTCATCTTTGTTGTTCAAGCACCATGGGAGGTGCTCAGATGACTACAGGCGGACTCCTGTTGGAAAGTGTTCCTGGTAAAAACACCTTGAGGGCTAGCCAGATGACGCACGCTCAAGGTCTACAAAATTCCAGTGAGCATCACAAGAGAGATCCAGATGTGCCAGCCCGAAGACCCAAGTCTAGCCCAATGCATCAGTTTGTTTGTCTGTGGATATCAAGTTCTGTCCCTACAAAGAGGCAGTGTCTGGGGTAGATAGTTCATGTCTGTACATATGAATGATCACAGAACCGAACCAAAGGTTGAGGAGAATGAGAATTATAATGTGGACATTTCCTTTGCATTTTCTTTTCCCTCCTTCCTACAATTTAATGGACATTCGGAAGCCATACAAGAGACTTTTTTTTATTATGTATTTTATTGGGACTATTTTTTGTTTTTGTCGTGCCCCTCCCACTTTTATGGACTGTCATGCCCCTGTCATGCCCAATCCCGTTCCCCCTTTGTATTTCATGGACAATTGCTGTGCAGCTGAGATTGTTTGTTTTCTGTTTTTACATTTCTACATGCTCAATGTGGTGATAAATGGTTAGTGTGGTGGTCCGGGTGAGGGTCGGGGTCATAGTGGGATTGTTGTTGTGGTGTGCCCAGGCCTCTGACCCCCATACTAAGATGGCGAGGCTACTGTCACAGCTTGCCCTTGCAGGATTCTCTGGAGGTACCCAGCGGATCCTTGGTGGATGGCCACTAGCCTTGGGCAACAGCACATACATTTGTTGTGGAAGGACATGCCATTCATGGATTCTGAGTGATCCTAAGGTATGGTGTTGCTTGGCCTCACTGGTTCCGATAATGAAAATTCTCGGGGACACTGAGGGATGTCACTTGCTCGGGGCTGGTGGTCGTCCTGGGTGCCCCCTCAAGCACCGTTATGCCGGTTCATTGTTTTTGGAAAAGGACATGGCCTCGGCATGGTTCCCCTCAGGAACTGGAAGGGGGTATAGATATGATGAAAAGGCTAAGTGATTGCTTGGGAACCCCCTGGGTAATGTGGGATGGTTTGGTTTCAAATGGTATTTTTCTGGATCAGGGATACTGCTATGTGTATTGAAATGATTTTGCTTCTGGCATTAACTCTATACGCCCGTTTCAAGTTTATTATGTGTATGATTTCCCAAGGCACTCTGGCTCCCAATTCTGATCCAGCTGCAGCAAATAGAAGGTATTTTAGCTCTTACCATGATGCCCAGGAGTATGTCCAAATGCGGAGATATCAGTCACTGCCGTGATCGTCGTGACTGAAAGAGGGGGTTGTGGTAATTGGCATGGCAATAAGGACCCCCACTATAGTGAGATGGGGTCATATATTCTAGCTTGGACATAGGGGTTAAGGAAATTGACTAGTATTATATGTTTTCAAGTATTATGAAATAGGTTAAGATCTTGTATTTTGTATGGAGCATCAGTTTTGCAAAAGCATGCATAATTTGCTATGAGTGGCATAATTTTCAGAGTGCTGGTCTAGTTTTTAAGCTGGCCCTTCCTGTGAACCGTCCGGTAAATATTGGTACAGGGAAGTGAAACCTTGCGACTATGAGCTATAACATTTGTGGTGACACTCATGACTGATTCTTATTAACGAAACTGTCAGCCATCTTTAGAGGGTCAGGACGAGTGTTGGCCATCTTGAGAGTGGCAAAACGTCTAATCTATAATGATAAAATGTATACCCACTGTATTAACTATAAGGGGGGGGGGATGCTATAATGCTATATGGTTAAAATTAATGAATACAGTAATACCTTAAACTTTCCTATGTATCCTTATATTGATTTCTTATGTCTTAGTAAAGATTGACACACGTTTGATTCTCTTGAACAGAGTACTGTTTGCATAGGAAATGGCTGTGATCAAGTGGTATGAACATGTCGGCAGCTTGGGAAACAGCTGTGGTTGAGTGATCAGAATTTAACCTAAAGCTGCAGTTACGCAGTTAAGTTATGTCAACATATATCTTGTGCTAAAACCACAAGATAAGTCGGGTAAACAGCCGGACATCTGTTGAAATGTTGAAATATTGTATTATGATATAGATCATGAGGCTGTTCTCTTTGTCAGCATTATGTATAATTATGCTATGTTGTACAATAAAGGGACCGCCTCTGATGGGCTGAACCACAGGGGGTGCCCTCTCTGTATATGTATAAAACAGCGATGCACTGAGCAATAAAATGTAATCATTATTCACGTACTACTGTGTATGTGTCTTGATTATCTCACCGGTGAAGAAGGTTACATCCACACATCCAGGAGTCCTAGCCTAGGCGAAGGGTCAAGAAGTACAGACCTTACATTAACCACACCCCTTCCTCTCCCCTCCCTCTTTTATGATTGGATTATGATGATGACTATATAATGTTCACCCCTGCATAAGAATAAACCGATTTTCACTCTGAAGCCTCGTACACACGGCCGAGATTCTCGTCGAAAAAAACATGTTGTTTTTTTCGACGAGATTCTTGGACAAGAAACTTGTCCCGGCCGAGTGTACACACGCTCGATTCAAAGAACCCGCGGTTCTTTGAATGGAGCGTACGCGGTGACGTCATCGACTACGATGAGCATGCGCTCGTCACATTCGACGCCGTCGCCGCCATCTTGGTATACCCTACCTATGCCTAGGAAGCTACCGCGCATGCGTCGAATTCATTTCGAACATGCGCGGGCTTCCGGGAGGACAGGTAAGTGTACACACACTCGCTTTTCTCGTCGAGAAACATGCCGACGAGAATCTCGACGAGAAAATAGAGAGCAGGTTCTCTATTTTCTCGTCGAGATTACTTGTCGGTTTTCTTGACGAGAAACCATACACACGAACGAGTTTCTCGGCAAGACATCTCTGCCAGCAAGTTTCTTGCTGGTTCTTGCCGAGAAACTCGGTCGTGTGTACAAGGCCTCAGTGCAAAACCTTGTCTGTTTCCTTGCGCTTAAGAAGAAATCTCTCAGTACTGATCCCGTATCTTTTGGGTGTGGCAATTGGGTTATTTTAAGCTGGTCTGTGGGGGTAGGAGGGACTACCTGTTCAAATTTCCCAACACCCAGGTGTTCCCTTATCTGAACATTAGTAATACGCTCTGCATGGTTTGAGATTACCAGGTCCAACAGAGCATCATTCCTAGTTGGGGCCTCAATAAACTGGACCATAAAATTTGTCCTGCAATAGGTTTATACATTTTTGCCCTTTAACTGTCCCAGCAGTGCCATTACTCCAGTCAATTTCTGGGTAGTTAAAATCCCCCATTATTATCACCGTCCCAGCCCTTGCAGCCCTTTTCATCTGTGCAAGGAGCTGAGTCTCAACCTCCTCATTAACATTGGGTGGTCTATAACAAACTCCAATGATTAACTTTGAACTACACACATCTGTATGCAGTTCCACCCATAATGCTTCAGACTCATCCCACTCTCCATCAACCAGGTCCTCTTTCACACTCGCTTTGAGATCACTTCTCACATAGAGACAGACCCCTCCACTTTTCTTTTTTACCCTGTCTTTCCGAAAGAGTGCATAGCCAGGAATATTAATAGCCCCGTCATGTGAGGAATGAAGCCAAGTTTCAGCAATACCGATTACATCATAGCTCTCCTCATGCCCAGAGCTTCCAACTCACCTATTTTGCTTGCCAGACTTCTGGCATTGGTGAACAAACACTTTAATACATTTAATATATTTTGACCGGTCACATACTATCCTCTTGGGTGTTCCGAGATTTCAACTAGGACCATGTAAATGGAAGAAAACAATAAAAAAACAGCAGAAAGGATACGAGATGCAATTCTACAGTAGTAGCTTGGCTACAGAGTGTATATCCAAAAATACAATTAAATAATTCATTTTCAAATCTATATTCGAGTCACAGATCCATGGAATCTGCGGTAGCAACCAATAACAGAAACCAAATGACAAAAAATATAATACTAGCAAACTTGTTTTTTATTGCAAACGAATAAAAGGAGAAAAACCTACCAGTAAGTTCAGTCCTGATAAATGATACACTAAAAATATATAGGGCCCTCAAGGTGCTGCCTACCCTAATAATATTTCAAAAGGATAGAATATTGATAACACTTGGGGGGTAGTTACCCTCAAAAAGGTTATAATAAGGTATGATAGGAGAGGGGGATGGGAGCTCCAGTAACTAGTAATTTGAAAATCAAACTCAGAAGATAAAAAAAAAAAAAAGTGGTAGCTCAATGAGCCTGATATTGGCGTGTGTCTAAAACTTCAATCACCATACAACCATGATTGCAAAAAATTGGTTTATTGATATCAAAATGTAAGAAAGGGACATATTAAAACTTCATACATAGCATAGGAGCTATAAAAACAAAGGACCATCTCTGGATGGTGGTACATTACCACCCTGAGCTGCAAAAAATAATGAATTTTGGTACAAAAAAGAGCCAGAATAATGTCCTCTGGCCTCATTGGCCTGTATCACGTATGAACAGCCTTTGAATGAATCAAAGATGGGGAATGAAGAAATGGAAATGTCAATCCAAAATGTAGATATTGTGAGATAATATCAATGAATCTCTTGGTCCGGACTAAGAATCTGTAGATGGATGAATCATTGTAGTAGATGAAATAATGCAAATATGGCTGGGAGGAGGGAGGCTTGGTAACAGTGGTCTAGAGGAGCTGTGCAGGTGGGGTGTTGGTTATATGAAAAGCAATGAGGTGTTGAATAAATCACTAGGAACTAAAATGATGAAACGGTCCTCCTTGACCTCCCTCTCACTGTACCAACAAAGTCCCTATGAGGACTTGCTCTAGCTCCCCATAAAAATGGACAAGATGAAGCAGCCAATGCAGCGCCTCGAAGAATTAGTCCATTCCAAACAATGATTTGTATACTTATCAGCTTATGTCAAAAGTCACAAATCCATGTTCCGGAATGTATTCCTCTCATCTTTCGAAGCGCCAACCTTGCGAGGTATAAAAGTGTGATAAGATCAGTTGTATATCATCCAGAGATGGGCCGCGCTGGCCTGACCAGTTTCGGCGATCCCTGTCGGCTACGTCAGAGGCTAGTCATCAGTCCTGATAGACCAGACCTGCAGGTAACCACATCTCTCATATAGACAGAATGGCGGGCAACAGCATCGCCCTCAAAAAGCAAAAACACTCATTAACACTCATTAAATACCAAGTAAAATGGCGTTAATATCAATGAACCAAAGGAAATAAATGCATGTGTTAAATAGTGGTCCATGCATGCGTTTTTTAACCTCTTTGCGCCAGTGGTATGCATATACACGGCCTCTCGGCGGGTGGGCCTTAATGCAGAGAGGCCGCATATATGCACTGCAAAATGTAAATAGAGCTGTGGCGAGTGTGCACTCCCTGCACAGTTACCGGCAGCTAACGGGAAGCTCCTGATCTCTACAATCGGCAGCTTTCCAATCATGTGAGAGCCAATCATGGTGGTCACATGATCAGAAACCCTGCCTCCTGGGGGCCAGGAGGCACCGGCTCCAAGGAGTGTAAAAATATAATCGCCAATTTGGAGCTGTCTCTACCTTTTTGGATCAGTCTTTCAACAGTAGCAGAGAAACCTAAATATGGAAAAACATAGAAGCATTAGGATTTATTTACTAGAGGCAAATAGACTGTATTTTGCAAGTTGCTCTAGAGCTTAGTAACAGTGGCGTCACTAGGGGAGGCCTGAGGGGGCCACGACCCCCCAATATTATAGTGTGCCCCCCAAGTATAACTTATTCATATACTCGTCTGTCAGTCTCAGAGCCTTGAGGAAGTCGGGGCTAGCTGACGTCATGTGACAGCCGTCGCTGTGGTTTATGGGAGTTGTAGTCTGCAGCGACGGCTGCGCGTTCAAGCTCCCGGTGGGTGGAGTCTGGAGAACAGCCAGCCTGAGCCTAGTGAGATAGCTTCAATTCTCGATCGCCACGGTCGGATCTTGGAGAGTTGGACTGGCCTGGGTGCACCACTGGCTGCTACTGCACGCTGCACGCACCAGAACTTGACCCCTGGAGATGGGATCATCACCCACCCCCCCCCCAAGACTGGAGCAGGGTCCTTCTGAGTGTGAGTCACCTGTGAATTCTGCTGGGAGCTGGCTGTAGACCTGTGGGTCCTGCTGGGAGCAGACAATAGCCTATGGGTCCTGCTGGGAGCTGGCCGTGGACCTGTGGGTCCTGCTGGGAGCGGACAATAGCCTATGGGTCCTGCTGGCCTGTGGGTCCTGCTGGGAGCTGGCCGTGGACCTGTGTGTCCTGCTGGCCAGTCACCTGTGGGTCCTGCTGGCCCTTGACAATGGCCTACAGGTCAGCAGGTCCCATAGGCAATGGCCAGCTTCCAGAAGAACCCATGGGCCCTGACCAGCTCCCAGCAGGACCCACGGGTCTGCAGCCAGCTCCCAGCAGGACCCACAGGCTGTGGGTCCTGCTGGGATCTGGCCATGGACCTGTGGGGCCTGCTGGCCGCTGGCCTAGGGTGACCAGAAGTCCCCAGTTTCCAGGGACAGTCCCCAGACTGAGGACACAGTCTCCAGAATCAAGTCTGTCCCTGCAATATGGGCCAGAGGGGGGCCGACCCTACCTTGGGTCCCACTGGGCCCATTGGGCTGCCTCGGAGAGGAAAGTGGGGGTGAGCGCTTCCGGATTACACAGCGGTGATCTCTAACTTACCTGTAGGCCGCTTTCATACGAAGTCCTGCCTCCTATACTTCTATGATAGGCCATGCCATGTAAGCGGGAGATCCCCGCTCTGTCTAGACCGGTGGCTCTCCTCTCTCTATTCGCTATGCACTGGTGAATCTGCATTGATGGGTACTTGTGAGGCTGCATTGATGGGCACCGGCAGGGCTGCATTGATAGGCACTAGTAAGGCTGCATTGATGCATTATTTTTGCCAAATATCCTTGTTGCTATTAACATTAACTTATGTTACCACATTGTATCATTTCTCTTGCTACATAACAAACAATATCCATTATAAAACCAGGTGGGCATGGATGGCGAGGTGGTTCTATGGGCCACTTGTTTTATGGTTGCCCCCCCTACTTTTTCCCTGTCCCATACCCCCCCATGTGCCCCTTCTAAATATGAAAGCTGGAAACGCCGCTGCTTATTAAATGAGTAAAACTTCACTTTACAAAGAATACCCAATCACAGCCCTCAAAAATTTCCACTCCCCTGCTTACATTTTGCGAGTGGAATTTGAGGGCTAGCGAGGAAAGGCTGCCTGGGAGCGGGGGGGGGGTGTAGCACTGCCGGCAGCCTGGGTTGAATAGGAGTCCTTCTCCCAGCGATCACAGAGGTGAAAAGAGAGGAGAGCTGCCCGGATGATCAGAGCGCGGGGAACACAGCGATACCAGCTTTCATTTCAATTGCTTTGTTCCCCGCTGCTCGTTGTCGCATACAGCCCAACCTCCTGGTCCCAGGACTTTGATAGACAGATCACCCATCCAATCCCGGGACACGTGATCTGTCTATCAAAGTTCCCCGGCCAGGAGGAGGGGCTGTATGTGACGGGGAGCACAGCAATTGAAATGAAAGCTGTTATCGGTGTGTTCCCCGTGCTCTGGTCATCCGGGTGGCAATCCTGTTCCTCTCCTCTCTTCCCCTACACAAGCAGGCTGCATGGTAGGCACAGGCTGCATGGTAGGCACAGGCTGCATTGGTGGGCACAGGCTGCATTGGTGGGCACAGGCTGCATTGATGGACACAGGTGAGGCAGCTTTGATGGACACAGGTGAGGCAGCTTTGATGGACACAGGTGAGGCAGCATTGATGGACACAGGTGAGGCAGCATTGATGGACACAGGTGAGGCAGCATTGATGGACACAGGTGAGGCAGCATTGATGGACACAGGTGAGGCAGCATTGATGGACACAGGTGAGGCAGCATTGATGGACACAGGTAGGCTTCATTGTTGGGCACGGATAATGTTAATGTTAATTCTGCTTAACAAACAATATCTGTTATAAAACCAGGTGGGCATGGATGGTGAGGTGGTTCTATGGGCCATGAAAGTGTAATTTCATTAGATAATTTATGAGGGCGAGGTTGGGTGGGGCATCTGGTGGCGAGTAACCCTTGAAGCCTGGCTCAGGACTTAAAATTTTGAGCCCTGCCCAATCGCATGGAAGGAGAATTAAAAAAACAGCATTTTTTCTTGCACATTATTGGACCATTGAAGTCAGCAGAGCTTCCCCTCATTTACTAAGCTCTGGAGCAACGGCACTGGTAAAATGCATAGTCTATTTGCCTTTAGTAAAGCAACCTCATTACATCTAGTGAAATATATCTATTTTTTGCCTGTCATCTTGCCAGATTTTTACAGACTTTTTTATGTATAACCTGCAAACCTCCCAATCACTCCAAACAATACAATGTCCATGCATTACACAATGGTCTAATCCCTTTGTATAACATATGTCATCTGAGGTGGAATACTTTGCTTTTTGACGATTATTTTTAGAGATATCTTTGGCGCAAATTTTTGACAGACGCGGATTAAGAATAGACAAGTATTCGTAAAAAGGTGTGGAGCTTCAGCTGTTCAAAGAGGTGGTGTCATCAATGTGAAGGTTTGACAAATGGATACTAGAGTAAGGCTACTTTCACACTGAAGTGCTGGATGCGCTGGCGGTATAGCACCCCTATTTTTAGCGGCACTATAACGTCGTTTTTGCCGCGATTTGCGGGCGCTAGCAGGGAGATTTTAACCCCCTGCTAGCGGCCGAAAAAGGGTTAAACCCGCCCGCAAAAACGTAGTTTTACGGGCGGTTTGGAGGCTCTACCCCATTGATTTCAATGGGCAGGGGCCTTATAGGAGCGGTATATTTACCGCGCCTCAAAGATGCAGCTGGCAGGAGTTTTTTTACCCTCCTGCTAGCGCACCGCTGCAGTGTGAAAGCCCTCAGGCTTTCACACTGGATACAAAGGAACGGCTCTTTCAGGGCACATTGCAGGTGCTATTTTTAGTGAAATAGTGCCTGCAAAGCGCCTCAGTGTGAAAGCAGGCTGACGCTTGTAAGAACATCAGAAAATGACAAAGATTTACTAAAACTGGCGCACGGAATAGGGCGCAGCTGTGCCCTAGTAATCAACCAGTTACTAGGTGTTATTGTCATTGATGGTCTTAATTAGACCTAAATTAGTTTAAGGTGCCAGTAGTTTTAGTGGCCTGAGATCTTTAATTGGCACCACTAATACAAACAACTGAAATAAAATTGGCAATATTTATTAATACAATTTTTTATTTTTTTATTTTAATTCACCTTATTGTCAAAGCTTTATTGAACAAGCTGAATTTACATTTGTCTTTTTTCAATCTATATAACTATCTAGTTCAACCAATAATATAGAAGCTGATTACTATGAACAGCTGCATAAGCATATATTGAGTGGTTTGTGCAAAAGGTATCGTGTCTATAAAATAAGGGATAGATTTCCGGCATTTTGATTTATATTTTTTTTCTACTAGTAATGGCAGTGATCTGCCATTTTTAGCGGACCTGCGACATTGCGGTGGACAGACCGGACACTTTTGACACTTTTTTGGGACCAGAGACATTTATACAGCGATCAGAGCTAAAAATAGCCTCTGATTACTGTATAAATGTCACTGGCAGGGAAGGGATAACACTAGGGGGCGATCAAGGGGTTAAGTGTTTCCTAGGGAGGTGCTTCTAACTGGGGGGGCAGTGTACTGACTGGAGGAGAGAGATGGCTATTCCTGATCACTAGGATCCGATCTCTCTCTACTCCCCTGTCAGAATGGGGACCCGTTTGTTTACAGAGATCCCCGTTCTGGCTTTCTGAGGAGCGATCGCGGGAGGCAGGCGTACATAGTGGCCGCCGGCCACACCATCAGTTTCGGCATCACGCCTCTTATCACTCTTAAAGCGGCCGACGTACACCTACATCGATTCGCGCAGCCGTGCCAACCTGCCGCAGTATAATGACGGCGGCTGGTCAGGAAGCGGTTAAAGTGTAACTAAGCCCTTCACACCAGTGCAGCTTTGAAATCACGCTACTTCAATGCAATTTCAAAGCTGCAGATCAGTGCAATTTGGATCGGAGATTTCATTGTGGCTTGCGACTTCATTTAACAGAAGTCAATGCAAGTTGCAATGAAATTGCATATAAGTAGTGCAGGAACCTTTTTCAAAGTTGCTGTGGCTTGAGTCACAACTATTTGAACAGTTCCATTGCTGAAAATAGGGTGTGAATTGTCATGTGACTTTAAACTGTCAAATCGCATTGGTGTGAACAAAGGCTAAAGGTAAAACTAACTTTTTAATTTTGGATAGAGTAAGGGAGATTTAGGTCCCCTATTAATTAAATTTTGTTTTGCCATCTGTGTCCCATTGGGGAGCTTTCCCCATTATTAGTGTTCTGATGTCAACCCAAAATATGTGAATTTCTTTTCCTTTCACTTTTGGTGATAAGTACAGACAGTAACAATAGAGAGGGTAAATGGGTCACAGACCGCAATAAAAACTCACATTCTATCCATCCTATTGGATATCACGTCATAATATAAAATACAGAACGGTTTCATGAAATAAATATCGCAAATTTCAATGAAGTCATGGTTGATCGGTGTATATAAACATTGTTGATCTCATAACTCAATATATTGACCAAAAAGGGTCTTCAACAGACTGCCCACTTTCGTGAATTTGTGGAATGTGCTGTACCAGGAGGGGGTGCAGTTGCATTGTTTGGAGAAACACGGAAGTGCATTGCAGGGCAGACGCTGCACGCGGTAGCAGCGTGGTGTGGGGAGCTGAGTGTGGGGAACTATGGACAGTGACACCCCCCTCCCCACTGAGACCGAGAAGGGCGGCGCGTGACCTGGGTCCGTAAGCGGAGGCAGCGTGGCATTTCGGCAACAAGCGTGGGTGACCAGGGCAGTGACACCCATTGAGACCAACACAGGAAGCGGGCAGGTGGTAAATCAGTAGGACCAGAGACCAGGTAGCAGGACCAGAGACTGGGAGTGTCAGGAGAGGTGGCGGTTAAGTGAAACCACAGCCCAGAGGGGGTGTGTGTGTGTAACAGGCAGTCGGTGAAGCAGCTGGAGCAGGGGAGACCAAAGGTGCTGCCAAATCCTATAGGAGACTGTGACAGGTGACTGACTTCCTGAGTGTGGCTGAGTATCTGTGTGCTGCTAAGTGACTGAGCAACTTTTGAGTATCTGTGTATTGTTGTGTACCTGAGTATAGTGTGTACCTGAGTATAGTGTGTACCTGAGTATAGTGTGTACCTGAGTATAGTGTGTACCTGAGTATTGTAAATTGCACGTGGGCAGTGAGTACACGAGTGCTGTGAGTGCATGTGGACTGCGAGTGCACGTGGGCTGCGAGTACCTTTGTATTGTATTGTTGAATACCTGTGTATTGTTGAGTATTAGAGTCAGGAAGCTAGTTTTTAGTTAATTTGGACAGGGTATAATCTCCAATCCTCATTAAATTAGTAGGTACGATGCCCGGCGGCATGTATGCGTTCCTTGATCATTTGATCGAGGATAAATACTGCAGTGTAAAATGTAAGCACATTGTTTCCCTGGAAGCCCAGGTTCTAAATCTAGGGACGCAACTGTCAGCACTGAGAAGACCCTCCATACTAAAGGAGAGCTGGGAACGTACCCGGCAGGTGCCAGCACAGAGGCAAGTGGAGGCAAAGAGGTGCAGGCACCAGAAAAGAGAAGATGGGTGACAGGAAGGGTAGAGGGGAAAGTGCCAGGGAGGCCGATCTTGGGCTGGAACATCCCAATAAGTATGCCCCGTTAAATGACATTGGGGAAACCAGTCAGGAACAAGCACTGCTGGAGCTGAGGGACTCCCCTAGCTGCCAGGGGAAGAACTACTCCAGTGAGAGTGGGGGGGAAGCGAACGGAAAGGAAATTCTGGAAAAAAGGAATTGTGGTGGTAGGGGACTAAATTCTTAGAAGGACAGATAGGGCAATCTGACGAAGACCTGAAGCTGTATATTCGGCGCTTGGGTTCGGCACATCACGGATCTGGTGGACAGATTACTGGGAGGGGCTGGGGAAGACCCGGCTGTCATGGTGCACATTGGCACCAATGACAAAGTCAGAGGCAGGTGGAGTGTCCTAAAGAACGATTTTAGGGACTTGGAAGCTAAATTGAGGAAAAAGGACCTCCAAGGTCGTATTCTCAGAAATACTACTGGTACCTCAAGCCACATCAGAAAGGCCGAGGGAGATTAGGGAAGTAAATAAGGGGCTGAGGAGCTGGTGTAGTAAGGAGGGATTTGGGTTCCTGGAGAACTGGGCTGACTTCTTAGTCGGTCACCAGTTCTATAGAAGGGACGGACTGCACCTAAATGTGGAGGGTGCAGATCTGCTGGGAGTAAAGATGGCTGAAAAGTTAGAGGGGCTTTTAAACTAGGCAACGGGGGGAAGGGTCCAGAGGTAGAGATATGTTCCATGCTGATTATCTCAGAGGGTAGTATTGGGGATATTAGTGGTAGGTTGACTAAAGCACATAAACCCAAGGTAAGTATAGTAACGAGTCCTATTTGCAACCTTGGAACACCCAATAGGAAGACAGTATGCGACCGATCTAAACTACGTGGCATGTTCACCATCGCCAGGAGCTTGGCGGACAAGATGGGAGAACTAGAGATACTGTTGTACGAGGAGGATTTAGATTTTGTGGGAATTTTAGAGACTTGGTTCAACAGCTCTTATGATTGGCTGGAAACCATTCAAGGGTATTCCCTTTATCGCAGGGATAGAGAGGGTAAAAAAGGGGGAGGGGTATGCCTGTATATCAAGAATAATGTACAAGTGAATGTGAGGGATTACATCACTAAGGGAGCTAGGGAGGAGGTGGAATCCTTATGGGTAGCGCTCCAAAGGGATGAAACTAAGGAGAAAGTAATAATGGGAGTATGCTATAGGCCCCCTAACCTGAGGGAGGAGGGGGAGCCGGACCTCCTATCACAATTTGGATTAGTGGCAAGGATGGTAGGTGTCATCATAATGGGGGATTTTAATTATCCAGACATAGACTGGGCGGAAGAAACTGCGCATTCGTCTAAGGCTAGCCAGTTTCTAAATATCTTGCAGGACAATTTTAATGGGTCAGGTGGTAGACGCACCAACTAGAAAAAAAGCATTACTAGACCTACTGAATACCAACAATACAGACCTGTTTACAGTTGTAGAAATAAGGGCCAATTTAGCAAACAGCGATCACAGGTTAATTAGCTTCAGTATAAATCACACAAAGGGGAATACAAAGACACTGAATCTCAAGAGCCAACTTCCCTAAACGACGAATTTTTATAGAAGATATAAATTGGAATAAAATCTTTGGAACAAGGAGGAGAGATGGGTTTGCTTTAAGAGCATATTAAATAAGGGCATGAGCCAGTGCATCCCATTGGGATTTTTTTTTTAAAAGAGCAAGCAAAAGTCCTGGATGGCTTAACTCCAATGTAAAAATGCATCTAAAAACAAAGGAGAAGGCCTTAAAGAAATACAAGGCTAAGGGATCATCAGCATTCAGACTTTACAAAGAATGCAACATATGTAAAGCCTCGTACACAAGATCCGATTTCCCACAGACAAAGCCTCTGACTTTTGTCCAAAGGGCGTTGGCCAGGAACTTGTCTTGCATACAAACAGCACACAATTGTCGGCCAACGAACACGAACGTAGTTACGTACTACGTGTTTTTTTCAGCTCTTTAGTGCCACCCTTTGCGCACCTTCTGCTAATGTTGTGTTTGGTGAGCATTGCTTCTGAGCATGCGTGTTTGGACTTTTGTCCGACGGACTTGTGTACACACCATCGGAATATCTGACAGCAGACCGTTGTCCATGGAAAATTTTAAAGCCTGCCATCCAACATTTGTCCGCGGTAAATCCGACAACAATTGTCCGATGGAGTGTACAAACGGTCGGATTTTTGGCCAACAGGCTGTCATCACACAGTTCCCGTCGGAAAATCCGATCGTGTGTACGAGGCTTAAGGGTGCAATTAGGGCGGCTAAGATAGAACACGAAAGACGCATAGCAAAAGAGAGCAAAAAAAATCCCAAGAAATTCTTTAAGTATATAAAACTGTAAAAGAGGGAGGACAGGCCATATTGGCCCCATAAAGAATGAGGAAGGGAATCTGGTTACAAAGGATGGTGAGATGGCGAAGGTATTGAATTTATTCTTCTCCTCAGTCTTCACGAGGGAATCGGGGGGGCTTCAGTAACCAAAACCGCAGTGTTAATCCTCATGACACATCACAGGAAGAACCCTCATGGCTAAGAGAGGACAGAATTGGAAATAGACTTGGAAAACTTAACATCAATAAGTCAACGGGACCAGATGGCTTGCACCCGAGGGTCCTTAGGGAACTCAGTCAAGTAATTGCCAGACCATTGTTCCTAATTTTTACTGACAATCTACTGACTGGAATGGTACCAGCTGATTGGAGAAAATCCAATGTAGCGCCAAAATACATCCCTGGGAATTAAACCACTTAGCCTAACATCAATAGTATGCAAGCTCTCGGAGGGGATGGTAAAGGACTATATACAAGATTTTAGTAATGAAAATGGTATCATTCGCAGTAATCAGCATGGATTCATGAAGAATCGTTCTTGCCAAACCAATCTATTAACCTTCTTTGAGGAGGTGAGCTGCCATCTAGATAAGGGGAGGCCCGTAGACGTGGTGTATTTGGATTTTGCAAAAACATTTCACACAGTTCTCCATAAACGTACAAAGTAAGGTCCGTTTTCATGGACCATAGGGTGAGCACATGGATTGAAAACTGGCTAAAGAGGATAGTGATAAATGGGGAGTACTCGGAATGGTCAGGATGGGGAGTGGGGTCCCCCAGGGTTCTGTACTGGGACCGATTCTATTTAATTTGTTCATAAACGACCTGGAGGATGGGGTAAACGGTTCAATCTCTGTATTTGCGGATGATACTAAGCGCAGGGCAATAACATCTCCACAGGATGTGGAAACCTTGCAAGTAGATCTAAACAAATTAATGAGGTGGGCAACTACATGGCAAATTAGGTTTAATGTGGAAAAATGTAAAATAATGCATTTTGGGTGGCAAAAATAGGAATGCAATCTACTCACAGGGGGGAGAACCTCTGGGGGAATCGAGAATGGAAAAGTCCTAGTAGATGATAGGCTCAGCAATGGCATGCAATGCCAAGCTCCTGCTAACAAAGCAAACAGAATATTGGCATGCATTAAAAAGGGGATTAACTCAAGAGTCAAAGCAATAATTCTCCCACTCTACAAGACTCTAGTCCGGCCTGGAGTATGCTGTCCAGTTCTGGGCACCACTCCATAAGAAGGATGTACTGGAAATGGGGCGAGTACAGAGAAGGGCAACAAAGCTAATAAAGGGACTGGAGGTTATTAGTTATGAAGAAAGGTTACATGCACTAAACTTTTTCTCTCTGGAGAAGAGATGCTTGAGGGGGGATATGATTTAAATTTACAAATACCATACCGGTGACCCCACAATAGGGATAAACTTTTCCGTGGAAGGCAGTTTAATAGGAGGCCACTCGTTAAATTAGAAGAAAAGAGTTTTAACCTTAAACTGCGTAGAGCAGGGATATGCAATTAACGGACCTCCAGCTGTTGCAGAACTACAAGTCCCATGAGGCATAGCAAGACTCTGACAGCCACAAGCATGACCCCCACAGGCAGAGGCATGATGGGACTTGTAGTTTTGCAACAGCTGGAGGTCCGCTAATTGCATATCCCTGGCGTAGAGGGTTCTTTGCTGTAAGAGCAGCAAGGATGCAGAATTCCCTTCCACAGGCGGTGGTTTCAGTGGGGAGCATCGATAGTTTCAAAAAACTATTAGATAATCACCTAAACCACCACAACATACAGGGATATAAAATGTAATACTGACATATAATCACACACATGGGTTGGACTTGATGGACGTGTCTTTTTCCAACCTCACCTACTGTGTAACTATGTAATAGGTTTAAAGGTCACAGTGCTGGAGATTGCTATTAATCCCCCTTTTTTCCTATTAATAATCTCACTAAATACATAGGAAGTGGGCTAGTGTTTTAGTCTCATACAGTCAAGGCACAAGAAATGAAAAGGACAAAATATTTCAGTGAGGCACTTCTTTTGTAGGGTAATGCCCTCTTGCATTGATAGAGACAACATTAGAAGTCGTAATTAAAATCCAAGGTACTATATATTGTACAAGTGGTAATATTAGTGTAAATTCCCCCTGAAGAGAAGGTGGATAGGTTGAGGGAATGTTAATGACTTGCAAACTGGAGCAGATGTTGGAGGTAAATTGGGAAGCTCGTCTCAAGATTTTTCATAGATTAGGAACTGACTTTTATATGGTAGAAAATTAGATTTGTTATTAAAAAAGTAGAAAACAGTAACAGAAAAATGTAACAAAGAGAGAAAAAAATGACATCTAGGGCAACTAATGCTCGCTTCTCTTATAGAAATTTCAAAACAAGAACTGATAATGTAGTAAAAAGGTTTTATGGCTCTATCTAGTGGGCTTACTAATTATCACAAAATAATGTGTTCCCTTTTATGTAGGTTTTAGCAGGCTTAGGACAATTTAGATTGAAATTTAGGAGGAGGTAGTTTCTCAGTAAACTGAACTTACTCAGAAAAAACACCCCATTCCTTCAAGATCTGAAACTAAAAATAATTTGGCCTGGCGATGAATCCGGAGTTTAGTGGGGTACCACTATTAGTACGGATCTTGTAGTCTCAGCGTTTGTCAGTAGTAGTAGGGATATCCTCTGTTGTACAGTATGCTGTGAGAAATCTGTAAATAGTGTGACTCCCTCAAACTTCACAAATAAAGATTAATTATTTCTGGTAGCAAACACGGCAGCTTTCCTAATGTGAATGAAATGGATTCTGGCTCGGACATTTCTCGACCTTTGCTCAGACAGAATTTCTGGTCTTGGAAGTCTACATTTGGAAGCAGGAGCTGTAGGAGATGCTGTAAGTTTGGAGACTAGCTTGAGGGATACCTTAGGATATACCTCTGAATTTAATATTTTTTTGTCTTGCTCTATCTTCAACATCAGCTGTTTTACTTTTAATTTATTGAATATCATTGTCGTGTTCATTATGAGAGTCTACCAGAGCATAGCTGGCCACAGAAAATTCACCTGTCTTCTTTACAATATTATTCATTATAGTGCCAAAATTATAGCCATGATGGAAAAATTTACATAGGGAAATCAGCATTTCTTCCAGTGTAAAATCAGAGATTGTCTGGTTTGTAACTGGAAAGTTTTCAACAGAGGCACAGACTGAAAGTTCCTAAAGCCGGCCACACATGGACCAAAATTCAGCCTGTTCAGCAAAGACCGGCCATATTTCAATGTATGGGTACTGTGGTTGTACAGATGTTGATCCACTGCCGGGTGTCAGGGCTGGGCTCTCAGCCCTTCCTTCTCTGTGCTCAGGTTGCTCAGCTGTCGGTTAATTGCCAGTACTCGGTTAATTGCCAGTACTCATTGTTCCACAGTGGCTCACCTGTTGATCATCTCCTGCTTGTCAGTCAAGCCCACAGCCAGCTCCTTCTGGCTATTTAAACTGCCTGGTTCAGTTCAATCAATCAATTGCCTTTGCCTTGGTCAACATATATAGTAGTGATGAGCTCGAGTGTTCGCCGAACAGCGAACATTATGGGGCGTTCGTGGGAAATTTGAGTGCCGTGGAACACCCCATAATGAACTGCGAGATCCCAGTGCATTGCTGTATGATGATTGGCCAAAGCATGCACCAGACCTGCATGCTTTGGCCAATCACAGAGCGCTCTACTGAGAGAGCCATACATGGCCAAAGGCAGGGTGTAGTAGTGTTGGCGTGGACGGAGAGATAGCTTGAGTTATTAAGCAGGCAGGTTATTTAGTTAGTGGCAGTGTATTTGATTGTATGTGTGTGTGTGTATATATATATATATATATATATATATATATATATATATATATATACACACACAGTCAGTCAGTCTAGTGTATATGTGTGTGTGTGTATATGTGTGTATATATATATATATATATATATATATATATTGTGGTAGTGTGGTACCCCACCAGTGTATGAATACAGGATTCTCAACCAGGCAGGTTGAGGGGCTCCAGGGTATTTGCTTGTTTGGGAGGAAACTGGCTTTTCAGTTTCCTCATGATTTACTAAAGTCCACTTTGGGACCCGGAGCTTGGGGATTTCTTAGAGATCCGGGTGGGATGAAATCCCCAGTCCTGGATCCGGGTTTTGAGACTCAACTGCACACTGATTGTTCAGGTGTGTGTGGGCCTGATAGTAGAATCAGGACCAGCATTCTGGGCCCCACCCTCCCGACGAGTGCAGGTGTGCACTGGGGAAGCCATAGAGTGCAAGTGTGCACTGGAGAAGTCAGAGAGTGCTTGTGTGCACAGTGGAAGCCAGAGACCCAGGTCTGAGGGTCAGAGCAGCAAGGGGCTGCTATCCAAATGGATGGTGTTGCAGATGGAGTAGTCTATAGGAGACAGACAAGAGCCTGAAGTGGAAGGCCTGAGCAGCACTGCTATATGTATAAGCCAGGAGGCTGAATGTCAGTTTGTTGTTGAAAAGGAGTACTGAAACCCCTGCGAGGGAAACCTTTCATTTTGTTTTGACTTCTTTTAATAAAAATGGGCAAACAAAGCCCTTAAAAAGAAGAACCAGCGAGTGGCGGTGTCCTTCAAGCTCTACATTTGATGCTAGTCCTTCACAAGTGGCGGAGAATTTTGGCACAATCTGAGATCCCTACAATCAAGTAAGTTCATCTGTTATATGAACTGTGTTTTTGGTGCATGAGACTGCATAATCTGTGTGTGTGCAGGTGAAGAGAACCTGCAAGCGAAAGGTAAACTAGCCTTAAAGAGACAGTGCTCCAATTTGTTGCAGGTGGTGTACCTGTGAACAAAAAGTCAATTATTATTTTTTCTCTGCAGTGAACTGCTGCTAGCTGTGTGTGGCAGCCAGGCAAACTGCATTGCACAGAGGTTGATGGACTGTGTTGCATGCAGGTTGTGTACCTGTGAAAGGAGAATCACATTTTCTTCCCTCTGCTGTGAACTGTGTTACTGGTTGCTGTGTGCAACACCGCAAGGATGGGGCGGTCAAAGCAGAAAAAGGAGGCGATCCTTGCTGAAGCAAGAGAAAGAGCTCTGTGGCTGGAGGGGTTGTTACCGCCTGATCGAACCCCATACATGCCTAAACAGAGTTTTCCAAGGGAAAAGAGGGCTGCTGTTGTCCCTAGCAACCCTGGTGCAATGAATGCACAGATGACGGCTAGTGTGGAGAGTCCACCAGCGTTTGAATCTGCAGTGGACTGGTGCAAGCGACATCTGGCAGGATTGGACCAAGCTAAAGTGGAAGGCAAGCCAACCTTCCATACAAAAAGAGAGCTGCCGAATGTCCATGCCTGGGAGAGGGGTGTTGTTGCCCCGGGCAACGCTGCTGCAGTTAAACCAGCAGCTGTTGCGAAAAGTGTGAAAGTGACACAGCTTGAGACAGGGTCCAGCAGATGCAGGGTGGGAAACCCTGACAAGACATGGAACCAAGTGCGCTGTTTGCGGTGCAGTGAGTGGGGGCATGCAGTCTCCAAGTGCCTTTTGTCCCTGGCTCCAGTGCAAAGCTACCTAGCAAAACAAAGGTCTGAGAAGCCTGTGTTATATGCCAGAAGAAAGGCTGATCAAAGGCCAGGAGAGAGAGTGGTTGCCCATAGCAACACAGAGGAGGCCAGTCAGGCTGTCTGTGGACCAAGGGGTGTGCCTCCCATGGGTCGTGACAAGTGGCTTCCGGAGGAGCCAATACAGCATGTTGGAGAGAGCCAGCAAAGCTCTGCTGGGAGACTGCGATCTCCCATGGCAACAAGAGTGGAAGTTATGCCTGGAAAGAATCATCAGGAAAGAAACGCACTGGGGAAAAGTCGTCCAGTACCGTGCTTGGAATGTGGTCAAGTAGGGCATGGGATCTTTACTTGCCCAAGGTTCTGGAACACCGCTGAAGAGTCTGGAAAGGCTGCAGTGTCGCCATTTGGCCCCAAAGAGACAGTAACTGGTATGGATGCAGCTGAGAGACAGCGCACTCAAGTGAAGGCTATGATGCCAGCCACTGAAAATGGTAAGACTGTTCCAGTTTATGGTACTGAACCCAGTGAAGTGGGGAGATCCGCTGTGCCAATGGACATAGACTTGCGGCAGTGTGCTACCCAGAGCAGTGGGGAGGCACAAAATAAAGCCCAACTAGCCGCAGGGCTAAAGACTGGAAAGGACATGGGGACTCTGCATGTGCCTGCTATAGTCCAGCAGGTGGCTGGGAAAATAGAGTTAGGGGTGACCAAAACAGTGCTTGTGTCATGTTCCCTAGTGACAAGTACTGCAGGGTTGCCCAGGGAGACTTCCAAGAAGCCCGCAGTGACGGAGCCGAGCGTTTCCCAGGTCAACTTTGGAGCTGCCCATGTAGGAAAGGGTGCCCCTTTAAAAATGGAGGGCGCTGTGAGGAGTCACTCAGAGGCTTTGGTGGGTAATAGACAATCCACAAAAGTAGCAGTTATGTCTACACGTAGTGAAAATTCTGATGGTTATGCTGACAAAAGTGTTACTGTTGGCAAATGTGATGGTATTGGTGATCATGACATTGAAAAATTTGTTTCCTTTAGTGTCATGTCTGAAAATGTTGGAAATGTGTTTACTACCAATGATGGGAGTAGGATATCTCCCATGACAACCAGAAGCGCAGGATTGTCCATGGAACTCTCATGGGGCCGCCATATGTTGGAGCCAGAGGTTTTCCAGGATTGCTGTGGTGCTACTCTGGTGAAACAAGGGAAGACTGTCTTACATAGTGAGTGTGTGTGGGCGCAGCCCCACAACCCTAAGTGTAACCCAGTTGTCAAGGGGTTAGATCAGCCTGCAAAAGCTGAAAGTGAAGAGCTGTATGTGTCTGTAGCGCCACCAAAGCAAGGTGTTCAAAATAAGGTATTGCACCTTGCCTTGGTTGAGGATGCAATCTCCCAGTGTGATGTGAGAAAAAAAATATTGTCACAATGTGAGGTAGATAGAAGTGACAAGTGTGTTGTTTTGGCTAGTGAATCCCAGGTTCCTGTTGGGCCTTCTAGAGCAGGTGATGCAGTGCTGTGGAGCACCAGTGATGGAACCACAGGAGACTGGGATGATTGGTGTAAGGAAGCAGTTGCGGCACTAGGCCAAGTGACAAGGAATTACGAAGCAATGATGTGTGACAGAGTTGTGGACAGACCACCTGCTGTGCCCAGTGGAGGGATCGCAGAATGGCCAGTGCTCAAGGGCACGCCAGCCCCTGCAAAGGCTGATGCCCTCCAGTCTGAAGGAACGATTCTGGGCGCAGGCATGGCAGATGGGTTGTCCACGGCCCAGCAACTAAATAATGGCAAGTGTAAAGTTGACAATGTGACTAATGTTGACTCGCAGAGGCTCATTGGTGTAGCGTTAGAGGTGAAGAGGAGACATGTGTCTGACAGCGCTCCAGGGGAGCAACAGGCTGGGATGAGGGGTACCTTCAAGAAGATGGTGGTCTCTTCAAAGGTCTCAACCTCACAAGCTGCAATGGATGAGCCCCTCCAAGTCTCGGACAGGGGAAAGGTTCCCAAAAAGGTCACGCATTTAGACATTGGTTGCATAGAGTTGACAAAAACTTTATTAGAAATGCTGGAGTTGGTAAAAGTGCCCTCACTGTACACTTGAGTGTCTCCACTGCAGTCGGACCAGGTGGTGCTGCGTGGTACCAATAGGTGGAGCCAGGTGGTACAGGCTGTGCTGGGAAGCTTGTTAACAGTGTGGCAAATAGTTCTGAGGTTCTCTAAGGGGGTGCTCCCAGTTACTGAGTGGCCTGGAAGGCGCTCAGAACTGTTGGAGTCATCAAAGGTCTCTCCGGCTGGTGTAGTGACTGGAAACATCTCTGCTGGTGTGCTCCAAGGTGCAGCTGAGCAGTGGTCAGTAGAGGGCGCAGATACTGTCTCAGCCGCTAAATCTCATGAGAAGGAAGGGCCCAGAATAGATGCAGCACTAGCAGAGATGCTTTCTATCACTCAGAAAGGGGTACAACTTAAAGTACCCGGAGACACTGTGAGAAAAAGTGCTATAGGTGGATGCTGCAACAATGTAATGTGTACATCAGAAAGAAGTAGTTTGTGCCTAGATCAGTGTCATCTGTTAGATCAGTTACCCATGGAGTGTTGGACAACAGGTGAGGTAGAACTTGGCTTTAGTCCTGTGGGATTTAATCTCTCGCCTATGTGTGGTCCCTCCTCAGATCTGGTACTAACAAGCACTGAGATGGACAGCACTGATTGCGTTGGAAAGTGTGACATTAAAATATATGATTTAATGATTGGCGCTGTTAAAAGCAATGTGGTTGCCCTGGGTAACAAGAGAGAGGTTTTTGAACCTGAAAGACCTGTGGTGAAAGATAAAACTTATTTACGTAAGCTGAAAGGTAGGATCAGGGTAGGCAGAGTTTCCCCAAGAGAGGAGAGTATGCTCAGGGACCCAAAGAGAAGAGAGGGAAGGCAGAGTATACGGAATTATAGGACCCTGTTAAGATCCAAGCTGGGACATACCTGGAAGCGCACCCAGAAAAAAGGTTGAGCCTACGTGGCTGACAGCCAGCACAGAGGTGTCCCAACCATAATGATGGGTGCTGGTGTTCCTCCCTCCGGATCGAAACAAGGGGGGAGGGTATGTGGTAGTGTGGTACCCCACCAGTGTATGAATACAGGATTCTCAACCAGGCAGGTTGAGGGGCTCCAGGGTATTTGCTTGTTTGGGAGGAAACTGGCTTTTCAGTTTCCTCATGATTTACTAAAGTCCACTTTGGGACCCGGAGCTTGGGGATTTCTTAGAGATCCGGGTGGGATGAAATCCCCAGTCCTGGATCCGGGTTTTGAGACTCAACTGCACACTGATTGTTCAGGTGTGTGTGGGCCTGATAGTAGAATCAGGACCAGCATTCTGGGCCCCACCCTCCCGACGAGTGCAGGTGTGCACTGGGGAAGCCATAGAGTGCAAGTGTGCACTGGAGAAGTCAGAGAGTGCTTGTGTGCACAGTGGAAGCCAGAGACCCAGGTCTGAGGGTCAGAGCAGCAAGGGGCTGCTATCCAAATGGATGGTGTTGCAGATGGAGTAGTCTATAGGAGACAGACAAGAGCCTGAAGTGGAAGGCCTGAGCAGCACTGCTATATGTATAAGCCAGGAGGCTGAATGTCAGTTTGTTGTTGAAAAGGAGTACTGAAACCCCTGCGAGGGAAACCTTTCATTTTGTTTTGACTTATTTTAATAAAAATGGGCAAACAAAGCCCTTAAAAAGAAGAACCAGCGAGTGGCGGTGTCCTTCAAGCTCTACATTTGATGCTAGTCCTTCACAATATATATATATATATATATATATATATATTGTGAGGGGGCTAGCTCGGCAGCGGGTATGTGTGACCCCCGGGATGGGCTCCCCACCCAAAACAGGCCCAGCAGACGGAGGTTGTGGTTTTCAAAATCAAAAAGGTGCGGTTTATTTTCTATTTACAGTGACAAAAACACAGCAAGGCAAAAAAAACATAAACAAAATAAATCCTGGTCAACTTGACCTCTGACTAAACTTACAGGTTTCCTAACTAACGACTGGGATCAGCCTAGTGCTGTCCTAGTCCCTGGTTTTAAATGTCCAAGCAAAATATAGCCACACAGGCTTTCTCTCACCGCACAGGGGTTCACTCTCCCTAGACAGTCCACACAGGTCTGCTTCCAGGCATGAGCTAACATCTAATGAATCTGGGAGTTTTTTATAGAGGCCTAAATGAGCTGACAAGCTTCAGCTGGCCTCATCAACTCCCTGTCTGCACGACGCCCAGCCCTCTCCCTAGAGGTATGAGTCATCAATGAGCCCACTAGTCTCAGCTGGGCTTATACAACTCTCCACCTAGCTGTACAAGTCAGCGTAAAGCCTGAATCTGGGCGAAATATATCTACCCCCCTGGATGCAACCAGGTGACTTTACCTTCCTGCTGTCACATACCCCCCCCTCTTGTTTTAACCTCGGGGTTGGAACACCAGCAATCAGGCATTCATGTACTCGAGACAAAGCATCCACATTCCCCATTTGAACGCCAGGGCGATGCTTTACTGTGAAGTTGAATTCCTGGAGGGCCAGGAACCACCTATTCACTCTTCTATTTGTTTCCTTGTTTTGAGCCATCCACTTTAACGGAGCGTGATCCGTAACCATGTCAAAGTGCCTACCTAGCAGGTAGTACCGAAGGGAATCTAGAGCCCACTTCACCGCTAAACACTCCTTTTCAACGGTGGCGTAATTTACCTCATGGGACTTCAACTTCCTGCTGAGGTAAATGACTGGGTGCTCTTCCCCGTTCCAGACCTGGGACAATACTGCTCCTAACCCCACATCTGACGCATCACTTTGTACGACAAAGTCTCTAGAGAAGTCGGGTGAGTACAACACTGGCTGGCTACATAAGGCTTGTTTCAAGAATTGGAATGCTGCCTCAGCCTCGGGGGTCCATTTAATCATGACCGACCCTTTCCCCTTCGTCAGGTTGGTTAGGGGCACAGCCTTAGAAGCAAAGTGGGGAATGAATCGCCGATAATACCCAGCGATTCCCAGAAAGGCTCGTACCTGCTTCTTGCTGTTGGGACGTGGCCAACTCTGGATGGCCTCGACTTTGTTGAGTTGGGGTTTTATTACTCCCCTCCCAATGGTGTACCCAAGATATTTGGCCTCCTCCTGCCCAATGGTACACTTCTTGGGGTTAGCCGTAAACCCTGCTTCCCGAACAGAGTCCAGGACTGCTTGCACTTTTGGCAGATGTGAGGCCCAATCTGTGCTATGGACAATTATGTCATCCAGGTAAGCCGCAGCATACTTCCGATGGGGCCTCAGCATCTGGTCCATTTTCCGCTGGAATGTGGCCGGCGCATTCTGTAACCCGAACGGCATTCTTTTATATTGGAACGCCCCGTCTGGGGTTACAAATGCGGTTTTCTCTTTGGCCGACTTGGCCAGGGGGATTTGCCAATACCCTTTTGTGAGGTCAAGAGTCGTCATGTATCGGGCTGTTCCCAGCCGGTCGATCAACTCATCTATACGTGGCATGGGGTAGGTGTCAAATTTTGTAACTTTGTTCAACTGACGAAAATCGTTACAAAATCGCCAGCTCCCATCCGGTTTAGGCACCAACACAATGGGACTAGACCAATCACTTTGGGACTCCTCTATCACCCCTAAGTTCAGCATTCTCTGTACTTCCTCCCGTATTGCCTCCCGTCGGGCCTCTGGGATCCGATAGGGTTTTAACTTCACCCTTTCACCGGGCGGGGTAATAATGTCATGCTCTACCCCAGATGTTTGTCCCGGCAGCTCAGAGAATACCTCCTTGTTGCGAAGTACAAACTCCTTAACCTCCTGTTGTTGGGGTTGTGACAAGGTGGCTGCGATTCCAACCTCAGGAATCACGCAACCAGTTTGAGCTGGTGACCAAGTGTCTGCGACTAGGGACTCTCTATCCCTCCAGGCTTTCAACAGATTAACGTGATAGATCTGTTCGGGCTTTCGCCTTCCTGGTTGTCTGACCTTGTAATTCACTTCGCTCACTTTTTCCATTATCTCGTAGGGGCCTTGCCATTTGGCAAGGAATTTACTTTCAACCGTAGGGACAAGTACCAATATCCTATCCCCCGGGGAAAAGGTACGGGTCTTGGCTCCACGGTTGTACACTCTCTGCTGTGCCAACTGCGCTTGGGCCAAATGTTCCTTCACGATGGGCATTACCTGTGCAATTCGATCTTGCATCAGGGCGACATGCTCAATCACACTCCTGTGGGGAGAACTCTCACTTTCCCAAGTTTCCTTGGCAATATCCAACAGCCCTCTTGGGTGTCTCCCATACAGTAACTCAAAGGGGGAGAATCCCGTAGAGGATTGGGGCACCTCCCTAATAGCAAACATCAAATAAGGAAGTAGACAGTCCCAATCCCTTCCATCTCTATCCACCACTTTCTTCAACATTTGTTTTAGGGTTTTGTTGAATCTTTCAACCAGCCCATCGGTTTGGGGGTGATACACAGATGTACGCAATTGCGTCACTTTGAACAATTTACACAGCTCTTTCATAACCCGGGACATAAAGGGTGTACCTTGGTCCGTAAGCAGTTCTTTACAAATACCCACCCGGCTAAAAACAAGAGATAGCTCTTTGGCTATGGTTTTGGCCGAGGTATTTCTGAGAGGGATCGCTTCTGGATAACGGGTGGCATAGTCCATTATAACCAATATGTACTGGTGCCCCCTAGCGGACTTGATTATAGGACCTACCAAATCCATTGCGATTCTCTCAAACGGGACCTCAATGATGGGTAGAGGGACCAGCGGGCTACGGAAATGTGGCATCGGGGCCGACCTCTGACACACAGGGCAGGAGGAACAATAATTTTCTATGTCCTTCATCACCCCAGGCCAATAGAATCTCTGTAATACCCTCTCTCGGGTTTTCTCTGTCCCCAGATGACCTCCAAGAATGTGCCCATGGGCCAACTCCAACACCAACTTCCTGTAAGGTTTGGGCACCACAAGCTGCTCAACGGTTTCTTCTGCCCTTTTTGCCACCCGATACAGTAGGTCCTTCTCTACGCTGAAGTATGGGTAAGTGCCAGTATTATCTGGGTTCACTAACTCGCCATCTATTTTCACTACGTTTTCCCGTGCCTTTATTAGGGCGGGGTCTTTCAACTGTTCTGTGGCAAAGTTTTCCCTGTGAACCTCAAGATCAGAAAACTCCACAGACGGTAGGTTTTCGTCTGAGGAGGTGGGCTCCTCTCCAGTTTCTTGAGTCTCCCCTGCCAATACTGACAAGGGAAATTCCGGAGAGTCCTCACCACTCTCAGGGGAGTTCTGGCTATCACATTCCTGGTACATAGGGGCACCAGTGGGGGACTCAGGATCATCCCACAGTTCCCAGAACTTCGGAAAATCCCTTCCCACAATGGCGTCATGCGGTAACTGAGATACTAAGCCCACTGGATGAGAGAGGGTACCTTTGGGGGTCTCGAAACACACCGTGGTCACTGGATACTCTCGGGTGTCCCCATGCACACAAATAACGGCTACCTTGCTATTCCCAGAGACCTCTGTTTTAACTAACTCAGCCTTTATCAGGGTCACAAGGCTACCTGAATCCAGCAATACCACAACATTTCTACCATTAATACACATTTTGCATAAATGTTTCTCAGTTCCCCGAATGGCAGTGCATGCGACTGTCGCACACAGCGACTGACGTCTGCCCGTCAGAAAGTCACACTGCATGGGTTCCTCCACAACCGGGCAATTTGCTGCAATATGTCCCGCTTGCCGGCAGCGGTAGCAAACGATCCTTCTTGCGGCCTCTTGAGCCGCTGATTTCCCAGGCTGTTCTCGCCAAACTTGGGGTAGAGCTCCCACCCTCTCACTCTCTCCACCCTCACCCCTTGGAATCCTCTTATCCGCCCCTGGGGATGGTCTGGTCTTAGGGTGGAAAGTCCGAGTGTCTCTGGAAGAGGCCGTCAGGTTCTCTGTAGCCAAGTATTTCTCCACACGATCCACAAGACCATCGGCCGTCTCTGGGTCTCCATGGCTTACCCACTTTTGGATGGCAGTAGGAAGAGCTCTCAAAAACCGATCCATTACAACACGTTCCACAATCTTTGGTGCGGACAAAGTCTCTGGCTGTAGCCACTTTCTGCTCAGGTGAATGAGATCATACATTTGAGACCTGGGGGGTTTTCCAAGCTGGAAAGTCCAGTTATGCACACGCTGAGCCCGGACAGCCAGGGTGACACCCAGCCTTGCCAATATTTCAGCTTTTAGCATCACATAGTCTTTTGCTTGGTTAGGCTCTAGGTCATAGTAAGCTTTCTGCGATTCACCAGTTAACAGAGGAGCCACTAGTCCAGCCCACTGCTCCTCAGGCCACTTTTCTCTTTCAGCGGTCCTTTCAAATGTGGTCAAAAATACCTCTGGATCATCCTCTCCAGTCATTTTTGTCAATAAACGACTCACCCCAAAGGACGCGGTATTAGTGGGACGGCTTTCCTCACTGGTCTGCGGACGTTGCTGCATTACTGCTTCCATCTGTTGTTGTAGTCTCTGCTCTTGCTTCTGCAACAGGTCTATGAAGCGGGCCTCAGATTGCTGTTGGGCTTGTTGCTGAGCCTCCAGACTCTGTTGTAAAGTTGCAAGGCTCTGTTGATGAGCTTGCTGCTGGGCTGCAAGGCTCCTTTGCAAACCTGCATTTGTCTGCTGTTGATTGGCATTTGCTAGAGCCAGCTGTTTCAGTATCTCCTCCATGCTGGCTTAAAAAAAAACTGCCCGCATTCTCCACCAACTGTGAGGGGGCTAGCTCGGCAGCGGGTATGTGTGACCCCCGGGATGGGCTCCCCACCCAAAACAGGCCCAGCAGACGGAGGTTGTGGTTTTCAAAATCAAAAAGGTGCGGTTTATTTTCTATTTACAGTGACAAAAACACAGCAAGGCAAAAAAAACATAAACAAAATAAATCCTGGTCAACTTGACCTCTGACTAAACTTACAGGTTTCCTAACTAACGACTGGGATCAGCCTAGTGCTGTCCTAGTCCCTGGTTTTAAATGTCCAAGCAAAATATAGCCACACAGGCTTTCTCTCACCGCACAGGGGTTCACTCTCCCTAGACAGTCCACACAGGTCTGCTTCCAGGCATGAGCTAACATCTAATGAATCTGGGAGTTTTTTATAGAGGCCTAAATGAGCTGACAAGCTTCAGCTGGCCTCATCAACTCCCTGTCTGCACGACGCCCAGCCCTCTCCCTAGAGGTATGAGTCATCAATGAGCCCACTAGTCTCAGCTGGGCTTATACAACTCTCCACCTAGCTGTACAAGTCAGCGTAAAGCCTGAATCTGGGCGAAATATATCTACCCCCCTGGATGCAACCAGGTGACTTTACCTTCCTGCTGTCACAATATATATATATACTCTGCATTTAGCATGGACTATATACTCAGTGTATAATCTATATTCAGTCAGTACCAGGCAGTGTATCAATATATATACTCTGCATTCAGTGTAGAGTATATATACAGTGCATTCAGCGCTGTACAGTATATAATACACTTCCGGCAGTGTGTGTGTATATATATATATATATATATATATATATATATATATATATATATATATATTGTAAACTTTTGGGGATTATAGCTCCACGGGACCAAGTGCATAAACCGTTGAACTTGAACAGAAAGGCTTTTATTTGTAAATAAACAAAAAATAAAGCTTCATTCAGCACACAGGAAAAATATAAAAACAAGGTCCGCTTATCTCAAGCATAAAGTAAAGTCCTGCTTGTCTTCAGCACAAAACAAATTAAAGAAAAGGCACATGCAGTTTTTGTAGACGGGTCTTCACCCCAGAACTTCCAGAGCCCTTGCTGAATCCTTAAAAGTTCCCAGCAGACACACATCTCATCTTCACAGGTGCAATCCCCATACTCCTTCACACAACCTCTAGCACCACTTACATAGGTTGAAAAAAGACAAAGTCCATCCAGTTCAATCATAAAAAAATTAATAAAATAAAAAATATCGTACAATCCCACATACCCAATTCTATACCCACAGTTGATCCAGAGGAAGGCAAAGAACCCCAGCAGAGCATGATCCAATTTGCTACAGCAGGGAAAAAAATTCCTTCCTGATCCCCCGAGAGGCAATCGGATTTACCCTGGATCAACTTTACCTATAAATGTTAGTATTCAGCTATATTATGTACATTTAGGAAAGTATCCAGGCCTTTCTTAAAGCAATCTACTGAGCTGGCCAGAACCACCTCTGGAGGGAGTCTGTTCCACATTTTCACAGCTCTTACTGTGAAGAAACCTTTCCGTATTTGGAGATGAAATCTTTTTTCCTCTAGACGTAAAGAGTGCCCCCTTGTCTTTTGTGTTGACCGTAAAGTGAATAACTCAACACCAAGTTCACTATATGGACCCCTTATATATTTGTACATGTTATCATATCCCCTCTTATTCTCCTCTTCTCAAGAGTGAATAAATTCAGTTCCTCTAATCTTTCCTCATAGCTGAGCTCCTCCATGCCTCTTATCAGTTTGGTTGCCCTTCTCTGCACTTTCTCCAGTTCCCCGATATCCTTTTTGAGAACTGGTGCCCAAAACTGAACTGCATATTCTAGATGAGCTCTTACTAATGATTTGAACAGGGGCAAAATTATATCTCTCTCTCTCTGGAGTCCATACCCCTCTTAATACAATAAAGGACTTTGCTCGCTTTGGAAACCGCAGCTTGGCATTGCATGCCATTATTGAGCTTATGATCTACCAAAACCCCCAGATCCTTCTCCACTACGGATCCCCCCAGTTGTACTCCCCCTAGTATGCATGATGCATTCATATTCTTAGCTTCCAAGTGCATATTTTTACATTTATCAACATTAAACCTCATCTGCCACATAGTCGCCCAATTAGACAGAGCATTGAGGTCGGTTTGTAAATTGGCGACATCATGTAAGGACGTTATTCCACTGCATAGCTTGGTGTCATCTGCAAAGACAGAAATTTTACTTTTGATCCCAGACCCAATATCATTTATAAAGATATTAAAAAGTAATAAAAAGTAAGGGTCCCAGCACTGAACCTTGGGGTACACCACTGATGACCTTAGACCATTCAGAGTAAGAATCATTAACCACTACTCTCTGAATTCTGTCGTTTAGCCAGTTTTCTATCCATTTACAAACTGATATTTCCAATCCTGTAGACTTTACCTTACACATGAGCCGTGTGTGCGGAACTGTATCGAACGGTTTCGCAAAATCCAAGTATACCACGTCCACCGCCACCCCTCTGTCCAAGGTTTTACTTACCTCTTCATAAAAAGAAATCAGGTTTGTCTGACAACTTCTGTCTTTCATGAATCCATGCTGTCTGTTGCTTAAATCGTTTTTTTTCCAGCAAGAACTCATCTATGTGGTCTTTTATTAATCTCTCCAGTATCTTCCCAACTATAGAAGTTAAACTAACAGGTCTATAGTTACTTTTTTAAGACTTTGTTCCCTTTTTAAATATAGGCACCACATTGGCCCTGCACCAATCCAGTGGGTACTATTCCTGTCATTGATGAGTCCCTAAAAATTAGATACAATGGCTTTGAAATTACAGAGCTCAATTCTTTTAGGATCTGTAAGTGGAGGCCATCTGGTCCAGGTGCTTTATCCACCTTTATTCTGTCTAAATATTTCTGGACCATATCACTTTTGAGCCATTGTGGATTTGGGGCTGTGTCACTACCACCCCCATTATGGACATGATCTCCCCCATGCTCCATTGTATACACAGAGCTAAAGAGAGTTTTTAATAAATTAGCCTTCTCTTTGTCCCCAGTCACCCACTCTAGATTATTTTGTAAAGGGCCTACATGCTCAGACCTGACCTTTTTACTATTAATATATTTGAAGAATTTTTGGGGGTTTGTCCTACTATCTTTTGCAATCTGTCTGTCGTTTAGAATTTTTGCATTCTTGATTTCCTTTTTACATATCCTGTTATATTCTTTGTAACATTTAAACGACACTAGTGTTCCTTCATTTTTATATTTTTTGAAAGCTCTTTTCTTATTGTTTATAGCTTTTTTAACTTTAACCGTGAGCCACATAGGTTTTATTTATAGCCTTTTAAACTTATTGCCCATGGGAATATACTTTGCAGTGAGGTCCCAAACAGTCTTTTTGAAGAGTTCCCATTTCTGTTCTGTGTTAATCAATGCCAATATTCCCTCCCAGTCTAAGTCCTGGAGAAGCAGCCCTCATCCTTGGAAAATTTGCTTTATTGAAATTAAGTGTTTTTATCTTTCCTGTATGTATTACTTGCTTACAGCTAACATCAAATCAAATCATGTTATAATCCCTGCTACCCAGGTGTTCCTTTATCTGAACATTAGTAATACGCTCTGCATGGTTTGAGATTACCAGGTCCAACAGAGCATCATTCCTAGTTGGGGCCTCAATTAACTGGACCATAAAATTGTCCTACAATAGGCTTATACATTTTTTCCCTTTAACTGTCCCAGCAGTGCCATTACTCCAGTCAATTTCTGGGCAGTTAAAATCCCCCATTATTATCACCGTCCCAGCCCTTGCAGCCCTTTCCATCTGTGCAAGGAGCTGAGTCTCAACCTCCTCATTAACATTGGGTGGTCTATAACAAACTCCAATGATTAACTTTGAACTACGCACATCTGTATGCAGTTCCACCCATAATGCTTCAGCCTCATCACACTCTCCATCAACCAGGTCCTCTTTCACACTCGCTTTGAGATCACTTCTCACATAGAGACAGACCCCGCCACCTTTCCTTTTTACCCTGTCTCTCCGAAAGAGTGCATTGCCAGGAATATTAATAACCCAGTCATGTGAGGGTTGAAGCCAAGTTTCAGCAATACCGATTACGTCATAGCTCTCTCATGCACCAGAGCTTCCAACTCACCTATTTTGCTTGGCAGACTTCTGGCATTGGTGAACAAACACTTTAATGTATTACATTTTTCTCTGGTGTTTTTCATATAATTTTTAGTAGTACAAATGGCCCTATAGTTTTCAACGGCTGTTTTAAGAGCTGTTTCCTGGAAGCCTTTAACCCCCTGTGTGCTGACTCCCAGTGGTCAGGAGTGGAGGTTCTATCCCACCCGAATATCACTTTAGAGCCTCCAAAATTCCGGGCCCCAAATAACTCTCTATCAAGACAGAGGACTGCGAGCCAGTCCCCTCTGGACTACTTCTTTTGCCGGGAATTCCTCACCCATTCTGGGTGACCTCCTGAACACCATCACAACTCCTTAAAGGGACCACAACCCAAATATTGGTGCTATATAGCACCGGTCCAGGACCCAACCTTGGCGTCCTGTACATATTCCCCCCCCTCTGCTTCAACGCAGAGGTGTTGGAGGCACCACTCGACATCATACAATGGACTCAGGAGAGGGCATTGGCATTCTGATGTTGTCTCCCGGGTCTGTGCTCTACCACGAAATTGAACTCCTGGAGAGAAAGGAACCACCTTGTTACCCTGACTTTTTTGTGCTTGATTTGCTTCATCCGAGGAGGAAATATCGTAGGGAGTCCAAAGCCCACTTGATGGCAAGACACTCCCGCTCTACCACAGCGTAGTTTTTCTCAGCTGCGGTCAGCTTCCTACTAAGAAAAACTACGGGGTGCTCTTCCCCATTGATTTCCTGTGACAGGACTGCTCCCAACCCCTCACTTGAAGCGTCTGTCTGCACTACAAAATCCTTTGCGAAATCCGGAGCTACAAGCACTGGATCCTGGCACAATGCCGTCTTAAGCTTTTGAAAAGCTCTCTCGGCCTCGGCATTCCACTTTATCATCACTGACTTTCTGCCCTTGGTCAAGTCAGTCAGCGGTGCAGCAATGGTGGCGAAGTTGGGAACAAACCTCCTATAATAGCCAACTATGCCCAAAAACGCTCTGACCTGCTTCTTGGTTAGGGGACGGGGCCAGTCCTGTATGGCTTCCACCTTACTCATTTGGGGCTTCACCAACCCCCTACCCACAATATACCCTAGGTACTTGGCTTCCTCGACCCCAACGGCACATTTTTCCTGGATTGATGGTGAACCCTGCTCTTCTCAAGGAGTCTACAACTGCCTGAACCCGGGGAAGATGGGACTCCCAATCAGTGCTGAAGATGACTATGTCATCTAAGTAGACGGAAGCGTACCGTTGATGTGGACGCAAAGTTTTGTCCATGGCCCTTTGGAACGTGGCAGGTGCAGAGTGTAGACCAAATGGCATCCTTTTGTATTGGAAGTGGCCTTCCGGGGTAGAGAAGGCTGTTTTCTCCCTGGCTTCCTTAGTCAGGGGAACCTGCCAGTACCTTTTTGTGAGGTCCAGCGTGGTAATATACCTGGCAGGACCCAACCTCTCAATTAGCTCATCTACCCGTGGCATGGGATATGCATCAAACTTGGAGACTTCATTACGTTTTCTGAAGTCGTTACAGAAGCGGAGGGTGCCGTTGGGTTTGGGTACCAACACGATTGGACTCGACCACTCGCTCTGTGACTGTTCAATGATTCCAAGTTCGAGCATTCTTTTAACCTCTTCAGATACTGCCACCCTATGAGCTTCTGGGATACGGTAAGGCTTTAACCGGATTTTTACATTTGGCTCGGTTACAATGTCATGCTTGATGACGTTGGTGAGACAGGGCAATCCTGAAAACATGACCCTATTTCTTTTGCAGAAACTCTTTTGCTTGCTGGGTTTGGGGTCTAGTTAGGGTGGCAGCAACCTGCACCAGGTCAATCCCTGCATGGTCCCCTGACTGTACCCCTACCACCGCGAATACCTGTTTTCTGTCTCTCCAGGGCTTCAACAAATTTAGGTGATAGATTTGGTAAGGTTTTCTTTTCCCTGGCTGGTGTACCTTGTTGTTCACCTCACCTACTTTCTCTACTACCTCAAACGGGCCTTGCCACTTGGCCAAGAATTTGCTCTCCACCGTGGGTATTAGAACAGCCACCTGGTCTCCTACTTGAAACCGTGTAATTTTAGCCGACCGGTTATACACTCTTCTTTGGGCATCCTGAGCCTTCTGCATGTGCTCCCTCACCAGCGGCATCACCTTAGCCACCCTCTCTCGCATTTGAGAGATATGCTCTACCACGGTTTTATGCGGTGAGGACTCACTTTCCCACGTTTCCTTTACTAGATCGAGCAACCCCTGGGGCCTTCGTCCATACACTAGCTCAAACGGTGAGAAGCCTGTGGATGCTTGTGGAACCTCCCGGATGGCAATCAACAAGGCAGGGAGTAACATATCCCAATCCTTCCCGTTTTTCTGGACCACTCTTTTCAACATGGACTTTAGAGTTTTTTATTAAACCTCTCGACTAGGCCATCGGTCTGCGGGTGATAGACGGACGTCCACAACTGCTTAATCAAACAGTTTGCACAAGTCCGCCATCACCTTTGACATAAAAGGGGTGCCCTGGTCTGTCAGCATCTCTTTGGGGAACCCAGTTCGTGAGAACATTTGAAATAACTCCCGGGCAATGGCCTTAGAGGAAGCTTTCCTCAACGGGATTGCTTCTGGATACCTAGTTGCGTAATCTAGGATGACTAATATGTATTGGTGCCCCCTTGCCGACTTTACCAGGGGTCCCACAAGATCTATAGCGATCCGCTCAAATGGGACCTCAATAATTGACAAGGGTACTAGAGGGTTTCTATAGTGGGGCACTGGGGCAGTTAACTGGCAAATGGGACAAGATGCACAATATCTTTTAAGCTTGGCCTTCACCCCTGGCCAGTAAAACCAGTCGGTTATCCTAGCCTCTGTTATCTCCGCCCCCAGGTGTCCTCCCAGTGCATCATTGTGGACTAGATCAAGGAGCATCCGCCTATACAGTTGGGGAACCAGCAACTGCTCTACAGTTTCCCCTCAGCTCTCAGCTACTCGATATACCAAGTCCCCCTTCAACGCAAAATGAGGAAACCTCTGATCTGCACCTGGCATCTATAAGACCCTATCAATAACAGAAATCTGCTCTCGAGCATTGATCAAGGTAGGATCCTGTAATTGGGCGGTGCCAAATGCACCCCTGAATACATCCAGGTCTGGATGCACTGGCCTCGAGGATGTTTCCCCCTCATCATCCTCCCCCAGCATAACTTGTAATGGAAACCCCCCCCCTCAGAGATCAACTCGGTTTTGAGACCTGGAACAGGAACATTATCTTCCAAATTGGCATTCTCTGTAATTTCATTATCAGTGACAGGTATCTCCATATCAGAGGGGTGTGTTGTGGGGGTTGCAGGCCCAGACCCCTCAGACTCTGTCCCTTCTAGGCCCAGTGTCCCCAGTTCTCCTGGCAGCCCCATCTGTACCTGGTTCCATAGTTCGAGAAATAGTGGACAGTCCCGGCCCACTATGATGTCATGTATTAAACTTTTTACCACCCCAACCTCTTGTGTAACTGAGGTATGGCCACAGGAAACCGTCACTGGGACCAGAAGGTACTCCCTGGTGTCCCCATGGATACACACTACCCGTAGAGTCTTATTTACTGGGCCGAGTCTCCCGACGACCCTGGCATGTACAAGTGTTACCATGCTACCGGAGTCCAGAAGAGCCCTGGCAGGAAGGTGGTTCACCCACACTTCACAATCGCACCGTCCTGCAGCCAGATCAAGATGAGTGGCACACGCTCTTTGCACATAGAAGGAGCTTCTCCGACCAGTCCCACAGTCCGTAGGCTCCTCCTGCAGCGGGCACTGTGCCCGGGTATGCCCCAGGACCGACATCGCCAACACTGTAGGTTCCCCATCCTTGGGACAGGAACCAACCTTCGGGGTTCTGCGGAAGATGATGCAGGTTTGCGGGTTTCAATGTCAGGCAGGGCTTCTCTCCTAGGTGCTGTGGCTGGTCTGGTTCCCCTTGGTGTGGGTTCCCGACGCTTGGCAGGCCCAAGCAGGTCCTCTACCATGGTATATCTTTCGACCAACTCAACCAGCTGGTCAGCAGTTGCAGGGTCTCCATGGCTTACCCAGCGCTGTAAGTCATCTGGCAGGGACCACAGGTACCAGTCCATCACCACCCGTTCCACCATTTTTGGGCCCGACAATTTTTCCGGCTGCAGCCATTTTTTCACCAGCTGCACTAGTTCGTGCATTTGGGACCTAGGTGGTCGGTTAGGTTTGTACCGCCAGCGATGCACCCTCTGAGCCCAGACGGCTGTGGTCACTCCCAGGCGGGCCAGGATCTCTGCCTTCAGCCGCTCATAGTCGCTGATGTGCTCAGATGGGAGGTCAAAATAAGCCTTTTGCGGGTCACCGGTGAGGAAAGAAGATAATGCCAGCCCATTGGTCACAGGGCCACCCCTCTCTCTCTGCTATCCTTTCAAAGGTAGTAAGAAAGGCCTCTACGTCATCACTGGGTGTTAGCTTTTGTAAAAAATTAGTGGCTCTCACGGACACTTGGTTGCCAGTGGCAACGACCGCTTGCTCTCATCCCTGAGCCAGCCGCTGTACTGCCTCCTGCAAGGCAGCCACCTGTGCTTGAGTGAACTCCTGCTGGGCCGTAAACTGGACGGTTAGCAGCCGTGTGCTTTCCTCATGGCGACGGTTTGCCTCTGCTAAAGCTTGCTGCTGGGTCGCAGTGGCTTGTTGCTGGGTCCCAGTGGCTTGTGCCAAAGCCTTGATGACCTCCTCCATGCCTTTGTCTGCTGTTTGCAATGTCTGAGCTGACTTCACCCAAGACATGCCATAAGCACACTGTCTCTAAGTTTGTTTGTTTTAAATGGTTTTTGCAGCTGCAAATGCACTTTGCCAGCATCCAAGACACCAGTTGTAAACTTTTGGGGATTATAGCTCCACGGGACCAAGTGCATAAACCGTTGAACTTGAACAAAAAGGCTTTTATGTGTAAATAAACCAAAAATAAAGCTTCATTCAGCAAACAGGAAAAATATAAAAACAAAGTCCGCTTATCTCCAGCATAAAGTAAAGTCCTGCTTGTCTTCAGCACAAAACAAATTAAAGAAAAGGCACATAAAGTTTTTGTAGAGGGGGCTTCGCCCCAGAACTTCCAGATAGGGTTGCCACCTCATCCCTTTAAAACCCGAACACATAAATTACACAGGTTCTGAGGCTAATTAAATGCAGATACGACACCAAGTGAGTTTAATTACCACCTTAATCATCCACAGAACCTGTATAATTCATATGTGTTTGGGTTTAAAGGGATGAGGTGGCAACTCTACTTCCAGAGCCCTTGCTGAATCCTTAAAAGTTCCCAGCAGACACACCGCTCATCTTCACAGGTGCAATCCCCATACTCCTTCACACCACCTCTAGCACCACTTCCTGTTTTATGAGCTGTTTCCTGGAAGCCTGTGACCCCCTGTGTGCTGACTCCCAGTGGTCAGGAGTGGAGGCTCTATCCCACCCGAATATCACTTTAGAGCCTCTGAAATTCTGGGCCCCAAATAACTCTCTATCAAGACAGAGGACTGCGCGCTAGTCCTCTCTGGACTACTTCTTTTGACGGGAATTACTCACCCACTCTGGGTGACCTCCTGAACACCATCACAACTCCTTAAAGGGACCACAACCCAAATATTGGTGCTATATAGCACCCGTCCAGGAACCCAACCTTGGCGTCCTGTACAATATATACTCCGCATTCAGTGTAGCCAATATATACAGTGCATTCGGTAGTGTGCAGTTTCTAATACAGTGCAGGCGGTATACACAGAATATAATAGTGTGTACAGTTTTTCACACTTCAGGTGGTGTACACAGTATATAATACAGTGCAGCCAGTGTACAGTTTCTAATATGGTGCAGGTGGTGTACACAGTATATAATACAGTGCAGCCAGTGTACAGTTTCTAATATGGTGCAGGTGGTGTACACAGTATATAATACAGTGAAGCTGGTGTACATTTTTTCTAATACAGTGCAGGCATTGTACACAGTGTATAATAGTGTGTACAGTTTCTAATACACTTCAGGCAGTATATATACGCTGTATTCAGTGTAGCCTATATATACAGTGCATTTGGTGGTGTACAGTTTCTAATAAACTTCAGGTGGTGTACACAGTATATAATACAGTGCAGCCGGTGTACAGTTTCTAATACAGTGCAGGCAGTGTACACAGTATATAATACAGTGTGTACATTTTCTAATACACTTCAGGTGTTGTACACAGTATACAATACAGTGCAGCCGGTGTACAGTTTCTAATACAGTGCAGGCGGTGTACACAGTATATAATACAGTGTGTACAGTTCTAATACACTTCTGGTGGTGTACACAGTATATAATACAGTGTAGCCGGTGTACAGTTACTATAACAGTGCAGGCGGTGTACACAGTATAAAATACAGTGTGTACAGTTCTAATACACTTCTGGTTCTGGTGGTGTACACAGTATATAATACAGTGCAGGCGGTGTACATAGTATATAATACAGTGTGTACAGTTTCTAATACACTTCAGGCAGTATACACAGTATAAAATACAGTGCAGCCAGTGTACAGTTTCTAATACACTTTAGGCGGTGTAGTGCAGTGTTACAAAAAAAACATTATGTCCGGAAGGCCACCAAGGAGAGGCAGATGCTCACAGGCTACTAAAAGAGGGCAAGCAGCCTCTGTGTCTACAGTCAATGGTGGTCGTGGACATGGTGCATCCTCTGCAGGTGGCAGTGGGGCACGCTTGTCCTTTTTATCTGCTGCTGGCTAGGGATGAGCCCCACAACCACCGGGCAAGGGTTGTGCGGAAGAGACCCTTGTCCCCATCAACATGGTATGGATTTTGGGGGGACCACCACGCCATTTTTTAAAAACATTTGGCACAGGGTTCCCCTTAACCACTTCCCTACCCAGCCATAGTCAAATGACGTCCACAGATGGGATCTCCCATCCTGGGTGGACGTCATATGATGTCCTGGGCTTTGTAGGGGGATATCTGAATGATGCCTGCAGCTAGAGGCATCATTCAGATATCCTTTTGTTGTGCCGGCGATTCTGTGCAGAAGACTTAATAAGGTTACGCAATATACCCGAGTTACAAGCAAAGCACACAACTTCCCACAATAGGGAGGGTAACCAGGCCCCATCTTCAACTAGGGTAATTAGCATGATTATTGTAGATACCCTAACCAGATTACCAAACCAGAAAATAGACAGGTAAATCCCATTTTTGGGGTGGGATGGGCAAAAGAGAAAGGCAGGCATGTTCGAATGTATAACCATGTGAGCCCCCTGGCGGTCTACCTCAACCATTAGCATCAATCCAACCTGACCAGATCTTATCAAACTTCGCTGGGCACTGTCTGCTCTCATAAGTAAGTCTGTAAAGGGGCAGCACTGAGTTGACAGTAGTAGTCCAGGATTCCAGTCTAGGCGGGTCCCCCGACTTCCATTTGAGAAGAATTTCACGTCTAGCATAGAACAGGGAGAAAGTCAGAAAAGTTTGGTGTATCTGTTCCCTAGATTTTCGTCCAAGTGGCTCAGGAGAAGGGTCAGGGGGGTCTAAGGGGACCTTCAGGCCGGAAACCGCGCTCAAAGTGTCCACCACCTGTGTCCAGAAAGGTTGGATCTCCTGGCACGACCAAACCCTGTACCAGAAGGAGCCATCCTCCCGCCTACACCTAGGGCAGAGGGGGTCCCTATCCAGAAACATTCGGGCCAACATTCGGGGTGAAGTAGGCCCTGTGCAAAAACTTGAGCTGTATAAATCTGTCTCTAGCCGCTATTAGGGTCGGTATATACGTGGACACACAGTCCTCCCAGGTCTCGTCATCAAGATCGGGCAGGTCAGCCCGCCATTTCAGAAGGGTCTTGGTCAGCTTGGTGTCGTAGGCTACCCTCAGGTAGAGGTACAGGGAGGAGAGGGGCCGTCCCATTGCACTGGAAGTCAGGAGACGCTCAACAGAGTGCGACTCCATCGTTAGTACGTCCGGGAATTGGGCAGCGAATGCATGCTTCAGCTGCCAATAGCGGAATGACCATCTCGCCGGGAGCGAATACCGGGCCCTCATGTCTTGGAAGCTCATAAGTTTTCCCTCCCTGACTGTGTTTCAGGGTCATTATTCCTTTCCCAGCCCACACCGAGGGATCTGGTAGGGAGTGGAAGTGGGGGAGGGTAGGGTTGCCCCAAAGGGGCGTATGAGGGGAAACATGAGAGGGTTTTGTGTAAATGACTCTGGCTTCGCGCCAGGCTCTAATCGTGGTCTTCATGGGGGTAGTAACAGAGTGGGCGGCCCATTCACCTCTAAATGCAAGATTGCTAAGAGCGACATACGACCCGAGAACAGCAGCCTCCAACGTAACCGCCAGATTCAGTCTGGGCTGGGAGAACCACCAACGGACAGTTACCAAAACGGCCTCCCAGTAATAAATTTGAAAGTTGGGAAGCGCCAAACACCCACCAGAAAGGGAGAGATGGAGTGTCCGCCTCGCCACCCTGGGAGTCCTCCCAGCCCAGATAAAAGTCCCCAACTGTCCCTCCAGCTTCCAGAAAAATGTCTTGGGGATGTGGACTGGGGTGTTCCTGAAAAAGTACAGGAACTTGGGAAGTAGCACCATTTTGAGGAGATTAACCCGGCCCACAGGAGTCAGGGGAAGGGAGCGCCACGCCGCACATTTGATGGTGACCTGCTGCATAAGAGGGTGGATATTACGGGCCATATACTTCCCCAAGTCCGCTGTGACCTTGATCCCCAGATATTTAATTTCCGCCACCCAATTAAGTCGCGTCCGGGAGTTGGACATGATGGGGAAAGATGGAGCGAGAACAGTTCAGATTTGTCCCAATTGTCCCATACCCCCGAAAAACCGCTAAATCGGTCAAATTGGGCCAAGACTCTATCAAGGGAAGCAGAAGAGTCTGCCAAGTATAGCAAGGCGTCATCTGCGTAAAGGGAGATTTTTTCGTGGAGAGTCCCAACCTGTATACCTCTTATCTCAGCATCCGCCCTGATAAGGGCAGCCAGGGGCTCTATCGCCAGGGCGAACAGGCCCGGAGATAGGGGACAGCCCTGATGCGTGCCACGATCCAGCGGGAACGGTTCCGAGAGACACGCATTGGTGTATACCCTGGCCTGGGGAGCCGCATATAGTAGTTTCACCCATGAGATAAAGTTGTTACCAAAACCGAATTTAGAAAGAATCGCCCACAAGTACCTCCACCCAACAGAGTCGAAGGCCTTCTCGGCGTCCAGAGAGGCCACGAGACTCTGCCCCACCCCATCTGCCCTGGCTATGTGGGTAAATAATCTTCTGAGATTTATGTCTGTGCCCCTACCCGGCATGAATCCCGTTTGATCGGGGTGCACTAGTGCCGTGAGGACAGTATTTAATCTATTTGCCAGAACCTTGGCCAGTAATTTAGCGTCGACATTCAACAGCGAGATTGGCCTATAGGAGGGGCATAAAGAAGGGTCTTTACCTGGCTTCGGGATAACAATGATGACCGCATCACTCGTGGAGTGCGGAAGTGAATGCAGTTGTTCAGCAGCCGTCAGCATTGTAAGAAGCCTAGGGGCCAGGGTGTCAGCGTATTGTTTGTAGAGCTCTACAGGAATCCCGTCCGGGCCAGGTGTCTTGCCCGGTTGCATAGATTTAAGAGCTTTAAGTATCTCGTCCAGGGAGATAGGCCTGTCCAGGCCATCCCTGTATTTGTCAGTCAGGACAGGAACGTCAACCTCGTCAAGGTAGCCCACCAGTTTGTCATCCCTGAACGTCACTTTGGAAGTGTAGAGCGACTGGTAGTAGGCGACAAAACATTTGTTGATCTCTTCAGAGGTGTAAAGGAGATCACCATTGGGTCCTAGGATGTGGGGAACACTGAACCCATCCGAGTGCTCCCTGGAGAGCCAAGCAAGCAGCCTACCAGATCTCTCACCCTGTTCGAATATACGATGGGATTGAGCGAGAAGTCTCTTCTGAGTCAGGGACATCCGGATGGAGAGAGCCTCTCTGGTCATAGTCTGAAGTCTGATGTAGTCTTGGGGGGTCACGCTTTCAAATGAAAAGCGCCTCCTGGGTACTGGCTGCCGATTCGGCATCAACCAGAGCAGACCGTCTGTCCCTCCTAATCCTAGCTATGATGGCCTGATACTGACCCCTGGTAAATACCTTGAAGGCGTCCCACACCTCCATGGGCGAGGAAGAGTCCGGGTTAACTGCCCAAAACTCCCCCATTGCCCCGGAGAACCGGGAGTCCACGTCCTGATCTGAGATCCAAAACCACGATAGCCGCCACAGCCTGCTCGGGGACCCTGGGTTACCCACACACACCAACAGTGGAGCATGGTCAGAAATACCTCTAGGCAGTATCCTAACGTCCCTGAACTTGGACAGGGTTGATTGACCAGCGAAGGCCAAATCAATTCGGGAGAAGGAACCGTGTGAAGCAGAGTGGCAGGTGTAGGCCCGCGCCTGAGGGTGTCTCCACCTCCAGACGTCTGTCAAGCCGTAGGTTGCCGCCCAGGTTGACAACCCAGGGCTGAGGGGACCCGCACCCGCCAGTCTGTCGACACCTGGATCAGGGGCCATATTGAAATCCCCCAGCAGCATCATGTTGTCTGCGGCAAAATCAGCCAAGATAGCCGTTATTTTATTCAACAGCATCAGCGAAGCCGGGGGAGGCAGGTATAAGCCCACAATAGACCAAGTCTGAGATAGGATTCTGGCATGAAGAATGACATAACGGCCGTCCGGGTCCAGCGCCAGGTCAAGGAGCTTAAACGGCAATGATTTATTAACCAGGATGCTTACCCCTCTAGCAAAGGTAGAGTAGGTAGCATGATAGTGACTGCCCACCCACGGTTTCTTGAGAGCTAGGGTTCTACTACCCACCAGGTGGGTCTCTTGAAGAATACATATGTGGGGACTATGTGATTTTATGAATTGAAACACCAGTGATCTCTTGACCGGAGAGTTGAGGCCCCTGGTGTTCCAAGACGGAATATTAAGAGCCGACATGGTGGCCAAATTTTAAGGGAAAAATAGGATTCAGTAGTGAGAAGCTCAGGCGACCTGGCGGTGAAGTCCGGGGCGGGATAAGGACAGAATCCCACACCCCAATGCAAATAAAGTAGTACAGTGTGTTAAATAGTACATAAGCAATAAAACATCTAAACTTAAAACAAATTAACAAAAAACAAAAAAGCCCAAAAAGGGAAATAAACCCCCCCCCCCCACCCTGCTCTTTCCCCCAAAACCGGGAAGAGCTTCCATTCCCCAAACCCAACTCAGCACACGGGCTGCAAAAGGTGGGATAAGGCCAAGAGGCGAGCTGGAGCCCACCGGATCTCAACCGGGGGTGTCCTAAGTGAGCACGTCCTCCCTCCTCCGCCAACTCCTCCCTCAAATCAGAAGCAGCACTGCAGGATAAGCGACATCCAACGGGAATACAAAGTTCCTGGGACATTTTTTTTTTCTCTTAATAAAGTTTCACCTGAGCTTGTCAGGGGCCGAAAACTTGTGTGTTACAAAAACCAAAGCACAAAAAAAATAAAAAAATAAAGAAAGAGAGAAGGGGGGAGAACACCCCCCCAAAGAACAAAAACAAGGGGAAAAAAATCCCTCCCCCTCCTCCCCCAAAAAACCCAGGACAGCAGTGCCGAGGGACCCCCACGGGAGAGTGAGCAGGCACGGGTTTCCAGATCCAGGAGGGGTGCAGCAGTTTAACTGTAACCTCAAGTGGGGGCACTGAAGTCAGTGAGCAAGGGGGGCAGCAAATAGCAATTAGAGTGGGGTTCAACAGGCGGTCATAGCAAGAGGGCAAATCATCAGTTTTAGGCAGGATCCCCGCCGGTTGACCCAAAAGCACACAGGGTGGAAAGTACTCACAGTTAGTGCAGTCAACGGTGTGGGGGCAAGGAATCCAGCCAGGTTGAGGCCTCGGCAGGGGAATGAAAGATTCGAGATGTTTCGCCGTCCTGGACTCGGAGCCTGGCCGGAAACAATACGCTGTATTTGATGCCTCGGGCCCTAAGAGCCCCCTTCACGTGATCGAAGGACTTACGGAGCTTCTGGGTCTCGACGGAGTAGTCCGGGAAGATCATCAGCCGGACATTTTGATAGCGGAGGTCTCCCTTCAACCTGGAAGCCCGGAGGACCTGGTCCCGATCCCGGAAATTGAGGAGGCGAAGTATGAAGGTTCTCGGGGGGGTCCCCAGAGGGCCCGGCTTCGGCGGGACCCTATGCGCTCTTTCAGCAGTGTAGTGGGGTGAGTAGCGCGCCTCAGGGAGGAGGGAACGCAGCAGGGATTCAACAAAGGTCGTCGGGTCCCCCCCTCAGCCCCCTCCGGGAGGCCGATGATTCGGAGGTTGTTCCTCCGATTTCTGTTCTCGGCATCCCGAGTGCTCCATGGATTCATCCTCCACCAGCCCTATTCGTTGCTCCATCTCCGTGACTCTGGAGCGGAGCTCATCAATGTCCTGACGGATGAGGCTGACATCCAGCTGCACCTCCTCTATTTTGGCCATAAGGGTGGATTGGCAGGTGGCAATAGCAGCCATCACCTCCGCTAGCCAGGGCGGCCTGGAGTCAGGGGACTCCACAGGAGTAGTCATTGAGGCCATGAGGGGAGCGGGTCTGGCGTGCAGCTCCTCGTGCAGGCCGGGAGGCAATGGCGTGTCCTCCGGGATCAGGGGGGGACTTCAGCGCTTTGCCCCTCCTGGACCGTCTCCTGGAAGATCTCCGCCTCATCCAGGTGTCGCCAGGGAAGAAATCAGGGGTTATGCAGGCCGTGGAGCCGGGTAAGTAGAAGAGGGTCAGCGGAGCTTGTGGAGGAAGCGACCGCTCACGTCGCCATCTTGGACACGCCCCCCAAACTGCCTTGTTTACATAGGCAGACCACCGTTCTGCCTGTGTACATAACGATCAGTGGGTACCGATGCTCATTGAGTTCGCCGGACCCGCTGATTGGCTCCAATACCCAGAAATGCAGGATCACGTATATACGCGATCCTGCGCAGCACGACCACCCTCTAGCAGTAAATCTGCTATGGGGCAGTCGGCAACTGGTTAAGATCATCAGCATTCTGATAACTCACAGGCAGCAGGCACTCTATCATGATTCTGGCTGGCTCTGTCACAGTGTGTCACATAACATGGCCGCTGGATGCTGATTTTGTTAACTTGTGACCAATAAGTGCCTGCTGCCTGTGAGTTATGATACCATCCATTATGCCAGGGAGACAGACAGAGTGCAATGTAGTCTATTCACAGACACCCCCAAAGTACACCTGTGTTGAAGCCTTGAAAGGCACTGGCAGCCCCACGATCGGATCCTCTTTCCCTCTGTTCCTGCTGCTGGACACCGTCAGCTGAGCTCAGCTGCCTCTCTGCCCGTCGCCACCGCCGCCCGCATCACAGCCTCTCAAGTCTCACTCTCCGGGCCCCGGCTACTACTGGGTGAAGACTGGAGGAAAATCACTCTGCCTGGGAAGGCAAGGAGATAAGCAGGCAGGCGGCTGGCTGGGATTTGAGCCAAGGCAAAAGAACATGCGAGCGGAGCTGAATGGGCATGCGTCCGAAACTGAAGAAATATTCGACCAGCACATGATCATCAGAAAGGGACACAGATAATGGAAACAATACACCCCCCTAAGCTAGTAGGAGCGGGGGTGTGTAATTCAGAATTTTTTTTTTTTATTCTGCACTGACTGTCTTTGAAAATTGCCCCAGCTCCTGTTGAAATCAAATCCGGGGACAGACTTGGTCCGGGGACAGTGTCCTCAATCCAGGGACTGTCCCCTGAAACCGGGGACATCTGGTCACCCTATTGTAATAGGAATAAAAGTGATCAAAAAAAAAGTAAAAAGTGTAAAAAAAAAAAAAAAAAAAAGTAAAATAAAAAAAAAAATTGTAAAAAAAAATAAAATTTAAACGCCCCTGTCCCCGGTAGCTCACGATCAGAAGCGAACGCACACGTAAGTCCCGCCCACATAAGTAAACGCCGTTCAAACCACATATGTGAGATATCGCCGCGTGCGTTAGAGCATGTGCAACAATTCTAGCACTGTAACTCTAACCTGGTAACCTGTAACAAAAAATTCAAGCGTCGCCTATGGAGATTTTTAAGTACCGAAGTTTGGCGCCATTCCATGAGTGTGCGCAATTTTAAAGCGTGACGACGTGTTAGGTATCTATTTACTCGGCGTAACATCTTTCATATTTTCATAAAAATTGGGCTACCTTTACTGTTTTGTTATTTTTTAATTAATGAAACCATTTTTTTCCCCAAAAAAAGGCATTTGAAAAATTATTGCGCAAATACCGTGCAAGAAAAAAAGTTGCAATGACCGTCATTTTATTCCCTAGGGTGTCTGCTAAAAAAACATATATAATGTTTGGGGGTTCTGAGTAATTTTCTAGCAAAAGAATGATGATGTGTACATGTAGGAGAGAAGTGCCAGAATAGGCCCGGTATTGAGGTGGTAAAAAAAGCCCGGGGTTGAAGTGGTTAATATTTATACCAGAGCCAAAGGGACCGACGCCATTTTTTTTTCTATGATTTTTATCTATATTGCCTGGGATTCGGCAATACATTACAGCCACGAGCGGTTTTAAATTACATTTTTCCTTTAGAAATGTAATTTTGCTATGGTACTGTTATGAACATGGGAAAGATACGCTACTTACAGGCAGACTAAGGAGACCCCCAGACACGATATTTAAAGGAATATTTAATTTTTATTGTTTCACTTTAAGCATTATTAAAATCGCTTATCCTGAAAAAACTTTTCTTTGCATTGATACATGTCCCCTGGGGCAGTACCCAGGTCCCCAAACACTTGTTATGGGCAATAACTTGCATATAAGCCTTTAAAATTAGCACTTTTGATTTTTTTACGTTCGTGTCCCATAGACTTTAACGGTGTTTGCACAAATTTTTTGCCTGTTCGTTTGGCTCATCCCTACTGCTGGCCAGGTTATTGAGCCACGACATGCAGAGAGTTGGAGTGGATAATGAAGCAGTCCTCATCCTCTGTCACCCAGGCCTTCCAATGCAGCTGCCGAAGCAGCCTATTACACTAGCTCCTTGTCCACAGTTACTCCTTCCGTAGCCCCACCGTCATGCATAGAGGAGTCCCCAGAATTATTCAACCACAGTGTCTGTTACATGCTGCTGGAGGATGCGCAGCAATTTGAAGGCTCCGATGTTGGTTCCCAGGTTGAGGAAGGGAGTAACGGGAGCCTAGAGTGGGTGCCACAGAAGGACAAGAAACTGGCAGTCATGTTCCCCCAGCTGCAGCACACTGCAAAGTTTGCTCCAGTGACGAGGAGGGAGGGGTTTATGAGGTCACTGACTGTACTTGGGTGCCTGGGAGGAGGAGGAGGCACAAGTTCAACGAGGCAGGATGTCCTCCAGAGGGTAGCTTAAGGGCAGCCACTCTATTGCATCACACCGCAGAGCTCCGCAGGTGCAGGGCACTGCTGACTCCCCGCTGACTTTTACAAGTTTCTTGGTGTGGGCCTTTTTGACACGTGTGCAGCAGATCGCACTGTTGCTGTTTACAACCTATGTCTGAAGCGGATCAAGCGTGGCCAGAACAGCAGCCGCTTGGGCACCACATGCTTGACCAGACATATGACGTCCTGCCATGTAGTCCATTGGCAACAGCACCTGAAAGACCCACATCATAGGAAAAAACTGACTTCACCTTGCTCCACATCTGTACCCGATACCCATTCACATAGGGGGAGCAGGAACTGTGGGCCCCCTTGTTAAAAGGGGCTTCTAGATTCTGATAAGCCCCCAGCCCCCCGCAGACCCATACAATCACTGGGTAAGGGTTGTGGGGATGAGGCTATTGTCCCCATCAACATGGGGACAAGGTGCTTTGGGGGGCACTCCAAAGCACCCTCCCCATGTTGAGGATATATGGCCTGGTATGGTTCAGGAGGGGGTGGTGCGCTCTCGTCCCCCCCATCCCTTTTCCTGGGGCCTGCCAGTTTGCATGCTCTGATAAGGGTCTGGTATGCATTTTGGGGGCCTTTTTTTTTTTGGCACGGGGTTCCCCTTTAAAATCCATACCAGACCTGAAGGGCCTGGTAATGAACTGGTGGGGGGGACCCACGCTGTTTTTTTCAATGATTTTTTATGTATATTGCCGGGATCCGGCAATACATTACAGCCTCGAGCAATATTGAAATGAAATTTTTTCCTTTTAGAAATGTCATTTTTCTGCGGTACTGTTAAAAACATGGGAAAGATGTGCAACTTTACAGGCAGGCTAAGGGGACCCCCAGGCACGATATTTAAAGCAATTTTTATTGTTTCACTTTAAACATTGCAATCTCGGAACACCCAAGAGGGATAGTATGTGATCGGTCAAAATATATTATTGCATTAAAGTGTTTGTTCACCAATGCAAGAAGTCTCCCAAGCAAAATAGGTGAGTTGGAAGCTCTGGTGCATCAGGAGAGCTATGATGTAATCGGTATTGCTGAAACTTGGCTTTATTCCTCACATGACTGGGCTATTAATGTTCCTGGCTATGCACTCTTTCGGAAAGACAGGGTAAAAAGGAAAGGTGGAGGGGTCTGTCTCTATGTGAGAAGTGATCTCAAAGTGCGTAGTTCAAAATTAATCATTGATTCACCATGACATGGAAAAAGAAAAAAAGAGGGGAGGGCTCCAATAGTGTAAATCAGTTTGAGGGTTTATTGGATAAAACCATCATTACATAAAAGTGATCACATGAAAAAACAAATAAAAATTGAAGCAATAAGCGGAGTGGTTGAACCGGCCCTACGCGTTTCGTACAATGGTACTTCAACAGGGGCATCAACCTGCTCCCACTTACTGCCAAATATTTATAATAAAACACTTCAGTATTGATTGTAACGCACCAATCAGCAAGCAGGATCCAGACTGGCCCGTCATTGGAGGAGAGCCCATCATGTGATCAGATGACCTTGCAGCCTCACCGATGTGGCCAATCAGAATCGTGCACGCTGAGCTATCACTAGTTGACCCAGAAAGCATATGGTGGAAAACCAATGGTAATGTCCCAAAAAAGCCCTCCAAAACGGCACTCAGGAAGTGGGCGGCAATAAGCCCAGTATATACAGCCCACTTCACCGTCATTGGCCCAATCCGGGACCTAGGCAGACTCCACTGTCAGCAAGGAACATTCATCCTTGCTGCACGGAGCCGCCGATGTAGACCGCAAGCATTCAGGCATGCGCAAACCGACCCAGCAAGATTCACGGGACGCCGTGACGTCACGATGCTGTAGCGTGACGACGCACAGCGTCAATCACCGCGACTCGCCAGGGAGACCGCCGCGAACGCTGTGCATTGCACCCTAGAAGCCAAGGCGTCCCATGGTAAACCTCAAATTATTGACAAATGGATTCAACCGAAGGGAGCCAACTTGTGGCCAATAAATAGTATACTAGTGCATATACAAAACCTCGTAGACTAAAAATAAACTAATGTCTAGTAAAAGACGCATAGTCTAAAAACCCTCATACAAGAACATATGTTGATACATACTAAATGAATATGGATCAATTGTAATATTAATAAAAAATTACTAAAAGACACACATGGATCTCTACAAACAAAAAATGCCCTATCTATAAACGTGACACTCCGGACCTGGTACAATAGTGTACACAACATCAGAAACAATGGAACGTACTGAATGATATGAAAATTATCAAGGTTCTAAGTTAAATTAATGAAGGAATTTATGTCCCATTCTACATTCATTCCGAATGGTGAGTACGTGCTAAGCTCATATATCCAGTAAGTCTTGAATCGAGATACTCCTCTAACCCGAGATTCTCCTCTCCAGTGAGAAACAAACTGGTCAATGGCTAGGAACTGTGTTCCCTTAGGGTCACGGTTATGTTTTTCCAGATAATGCCGTGATACGGTATGGTCAGGTTTACCATTTTTAATATTGGCAATATGCTCATTGACCCTTATACTGAAAGTCCCGATGGTCCGTCCTACATATTGTTTATGGCACGGACACGTTAAAAGATAGACTATGTATTTGGTTGCACAGGTGGTAAAACGCTTCATGTGATATATGCGTGAAGTAACAGTAGACTGAAAAGTCTCACTCTTACGCCTACCACAAGTGTTGTGCAAACAAACATTACATTTACGGCATGGATAATAGCCAATGCAATTCTGAAAAAAGGAGATCTTTTTGGGAGGATCGATAATATTAGGCGCGATCTGCCCCTGCACTGACCGAGCCCCCCTGGAAATGACTCCAGCGTGCTCGGGAAGTGCTGGTCTCAAAAGGCAATCGTTTTGAAGAACGCCCCAATGCCTTCTGAAGATTTCCTTGATCTGCCTTGATTGAGATGAGTATGTGGTAAAGAAAGACCATCGAAACTTATCGTCTCTGGGTTTCTTAGGGGCAGTTTGGAGTAAAGAGGTACAATCGATCTATGTGATCCGATCGATTTCACTATCCAATTCCACGGCCGTGTAACCCTTCTCTATAAATCTACTTTTAACCACTTCAATACAGGGCATTTATACACCCTTCCTGCCCAGACCAATTTTCAGCTTTCAGCGCTCTCACACTTTGAATGACAATTACTCAGTCATGCTATATTGTATCCAAACAAAATTTTTATCATTTTGTTCTCACAAACAGAGCTTTCTTTTGGTGGTATTTAATCACTGCTAGGGTTTTTATTTTTTGCAATATAAGCAAACAAATAGAACATTTTGAAAAGAAAACACTTTTTTTTAGTTTCTATCTTAAAATTTTGCAAAGAAATAAATAATTTTTCTTCATAAATTTGGGCCAAAATGTATACTGCTACATATCTTTAGTAAAAATAACCCAAATTAGTGTATATTATTTGGTCTCTGTGAACGTTATAGAGGCTACAGGCTATGGTGCCAATCATTGAAAATTGATCACATCTGATCACACCTGATGTACTGACGGCCTATCTCATTTCTTGAGACCCTAACAAGCCAGGAAAGTACAAATACCCCCCAAATGACCCCTTTTTGGAAAGTAGACATTCCAAGGTATTTAGTAAGAGGCATGGTGTAATTTTTTCCCACAATTCTTGGGAAATGTAAGAATTTTTTTCATTTTTTTTTATTTTTACACAAAATTGTCATAATAACAAGTTAGTTCTCTCACACAGCACATGCATACTTACAATGACACCCCAAAATACATTCTGCTGCTCCTCCTGAGTATGGCGATACCACATGTGTGAGACCTTTACACACCCTGGCCACATACAAAGGCCCAACATGTAAGTAGCACCTCCAGGCATTCTAGGAGAGGAAATTACACATCTCATTAGATGAAAACCTATCACATTTTTGAAGGCCCTGGAGCACCAGGACAATGGAAACGCCCACAAAATGACCCCATTTTGGAAAGATAACACCCCAACGTATAATCTATGAGGCATAATGAGTCTTTTGAATGGTTCATTTTTTTCCAGAAGTTTTTGGAAAATGTGGAAAAAAATGAAAACGCATTTTTTTTACACAAAGTTATCCATTTATAAGATATTTCTAACACATAGCATGTACATAGCAAAAATGACACCCCAAAATACGTTCTGCTACTCCTCCTGAGTATGGCCATACCACATGTGTGAGACTTTTACACAGCCTGACTACATACAGAAGTCCAACATCCAAGTAGCACCTCCAAGCGTTCTAGGAGCATAAATTTCACACGCAAATTCCTGCCAACCTATCACATTGTTGAAGGCCCTTCATATTTCTAGCCCATAGCATGTACTGTACATACCAATTACAAACCAAAATACATTCTTCTGAGCAAAGAGTAAAGAAAAGATTACCTGCGGTTTTAGTAGTGCAGTGGTCCATAGAGGAGAGCAGGCGGATGTGGTCAGCAGCAGCGAAAGGATCGTCCATGCAGCAGACAGGAATACTGTCCATAGTACATGCAGCAGTCAGGAATACTGTCCATAGTACATGCAGCAGGCAGAGATATGGTTGGTTCAGCCAGAGTATTGGTCCAGGCAGCAGGCAGGACCATCAAGTTTAGGGCCTCGGTCAGGAAAGAATGGGGACAGGGGTAGAGGCTTCTCCCACCCAAATCGCTTTGAAGCCTCCGGGCAACCAGACCCTGTTCTGGGAACACAGAAATCCAAAAAATGGTTTTCTCAAATCAGAACTCTATTCTGGAGCCCCTCACATATGTGAGACCCCTGTGTAGCAGGGTGAAAGATCAGTCCAAGGGGCAGGCAAAAACATGGTCAACAAGCCGAGGTCAGTGCAGGTAAAAGGCAGAAATAGACGGTAGGCAGAGGCATAGTCGATACAGTCCAGGGTCAGTTCATGTGAAAGGCAGAAACATGGCGGATAAACAATGCAGACGACAGGCAGAGGCATAGTCGATACAGCCCAGGGTCAGTTCACGTGAAAGGAAGAAACATGGCGGATAAACAATGCAGACGGCAGGCAGAGGCATAGTCTATAAACAGGCCAGGGTCAGTTGAGTTGAGGCACTAGGTTGGTTGGTTGAGGCAGCAGGGAAATAATCAGCTCAGAAATTGAAACCGGGGAAGTGGCAGTCTTATAGAAATTTTGGCTAATAATTTTTGAGAGTGTGATATCGCTTGTAGCATTGTCCGATACATAGGCCAGGTTGGGAGGGACAGTCGGTACAATGGTAACTGGTGTCTTTCCTAATTCCACTTTTGCTGCACACCCGACATTTTTTTTGGCGTCTTCTTCGGGTTGTTGATGGTGGGATATGGTCAAGAAAATGGCGCTCATGCAGTCTGCTGACACAATCGGAGCGAATGCTTTGTGGGGCGGAGCCTTGCTGATAGATCAGGGCAGTGACAACATTTTCAATAAATCTGATAAAGGGGATGGGCATTTCTGTTGATTTTTGATAAGTGTGCATTATAAAGGGCCATATGGAAGAAGTATATTGCAACTTTTTTGTACCAGAATATAGACTTTCGTGTTGAAAGATAGGGCTGCAGCATTTGATCGTTTAAATCCACCCCCCCCCCCCCATGAACTTATTGTATTCGTTGATACAGCAAGGCTTTTGAACGGTATCGCGCCTTCTGTGAAGTTCCACGAGGTGTCATTGTGGACAGTGGACATGATGTAAACATCTTTCTTATCCCTCCACTTCACGGCCAACACTTCCTCATTCCTCAGGCTTGCCGATTCCCCCCTTTGTAGCCTTGTGGTGACTAAACTCTGTGGGAAGCCTTTCCTGTTTTTTCTTGAAGTACCACAGGCCAAAGTGTCCTTCAGGAATAGGTGGCGAAAAAGGGACAAACTAGTATAGTAATTGTCCATGTATATATGATACCCCTTTTGGAGGAGTGGGAATGCCAACTCCCATACAATGGGAATGCCAACTCCCATACAATTTTCCCGCTTATTCCCATATACGATGGACACTCAGGGGGCTGGAGCTGGAAGTCTTTGCCTTCGTACACACGAAAGGCATTCACACATCCGGAGGAGCTCTCACAGAGCTTGTTGAGCTTCAAGCCGTACCTCGCCCTCTTACTGGGAATATACTGCTTGATTCCCAGCCGGCCTGTAAAATGGACCAGGGATTCGTCCACAGAGATGTTCTGTTCCGGGATGTAAAGTTCGGCAAACCTCTTATTAAAAAAATCTATTAGGGGGCGAATTTTAAACAATTTATCAAAGTCCGGATGATTTCGGGGGGGGGGGGCACTGCGAGTTGTCACTGAAATGCAGAAACCGCATGATCATGTCAAAGCTGGACCTGGACATCACAGCTGAAAAAATTGGCATATGGATGATGGGCTTTTTAGACCAATATGAATGAAGTTCATTTTTTTTTTGTAAGCCCCATGTTCAGTGTAAGGCCTAAAAACAATCTAAGCTCCTCCATTGTTAGGGGTCTCCATTTGAAAGGGCGGGCATAGCATGAGTTGGGGTTGTTTTGTATGTAATGATGAGCAAAAAGATTTGTTTGGTCTAAGATGCTTTGAAGGAACTCATCAGGGAAAAATAAATAAAAAAAATCTATTTCAGAGAAACCTTCGGTGTTGGCCTGCACACCTGGCTGTTCTGTGAAAGGGGGGATTGTGGCTGACCCTGTGCTAGAAGGCAGCCACAATGGGTTGGCCAAGGCGTCCGGAAGATGGGTTTGGGCCCTTCTTTCTCGGCGTGGAATTCCAGAGCTTGTACTGGGCCTTTCCTCCTGGGGTCTAGCAGCGCTTATACTGGGCCTCTCCTCCTGGGGTCTAGCGCCGTTGGCATTTGCTGATTGGCCATTGGGGTGTTCGGCACTGCTGGTAGCTGCCTGGAGTTCAGACGTCTTCTTTTTGGCCGGACTACTTCCTCCTCCGATTCGCATGTACTGCCTTTGGGGGCTCGTATTGCGAATCGGAATCAGAACTGTACTGGGGCGGTGAGAGCTCCCCGCTGCTCTCATCGCTCTGGGTTGGCATTTGGTATGCCTCTTCTGGGGTGTATAATCTTCTGGACATGGTGGCTGTATTACAGGGCTGCATGACAGGGACTAATTGGCTGTACGTCAGCTAGAAATTGGCTGCGCGTCAGGCACTGCTGGGCTCACGGGACAGGTACTCCTGATGGAGGTGATGGGTACTCCTGATGGAAGTGACGGGTACTCCTTATGGAGGTGACGGGTACTCCTGATGGAGGTGACGGGTACTCCTGATGGAGGTGACGGGTACTCCTGATGGAGGTGACGGGTACTCCTGATGGAGGTGACGGGTACTCCTTATGGAGGTGACGGGTACTCCTGATGGAGGTGACGGGTACTCAGGTACTCCTGATGGAGGCGACAGGTACTCTTGATGGAGGGTGACGGGTACTCAGGTACTCCTGAAGGAGGTGATGGGTACTCCTGAAGGAGGTGACGGGTACTCCTGATGGAGGCGACAGGTACTCCTGGTGGGGGTGACGGGTACTCAGGTACTCTTGATGGGGGGTGACGGGTACTCAGGTACTCTTGATGGGGGGTGACGGGTACTCAGGTACTCTTGATGGGGGGTGACGGGTACTCAGGTACTTTTGATGGGGGGTGACGGGTACTCAGGTACTCCTGATGGAGGCGACAGGTACTCCTGGTGGGGGTGACGGGTACTCAGGTACTTTTGATGGGGGGTGACTGGTACTCTTGATGGGGGTGACAGGTACTCAGGTACTTTTGATGGGGGGTGATGGATACTCAGGTACTCCTGATGGAGGCGACAGGTACTCCTGGTGGGGGTGACGGGTACTCAGGTACTTTTGATGGGGGGTGACTGGTACTCTTGATGGGGGTGACAGGTACTCAGGTACTTTTGATATGGGGGGTGACAGGTACTTTTGATGGGGGGTGACAGGTACTCAGGTACTGTTGATGGGGGGGTGACAGGTACTCTTCAAGGGGGGGCAATCTGGGCACAGTACTGACAGACACTGTAACTCACTGACACTAACTCACTGTTCGGATTTCTCCTTCTCACACAGGATCGGTGTGTGAGAAGGAGAACCCAGAGACAGCCGTTATAGTCCTCTTTGTTTACACTTGTGACCGGCTGTGATTGGACACAGCCGGTCACGTGGTAAAGAGCCAAATTTCATTGGCTCTTTACCCAGATCGGGGCTGGGCATTGTCCAAGGGACGAGCCTCGTCCCCGATCGCCGCGCTGCGCGCCCCCGGGGGCGCGCACGAGCGGCGTGCACGCCGGACCAATGCAAAGTGACCGGCTGTGATTGGAAACAGCCGGTCACGTGGTAAAGAGACAAATTTTATTGGCTCTTTACCCTGATCGGGGACAAGCTGTGTCCAAGGGACACGCCTCGTCACCGATCGCCGCGATGCGGGCCCCCAGGGACCCGCAGTAGCGGCGAGAAGGGCAGGACGTCATATGTCGTCCGCCCGGAGGGAGAAAGGGTTCATGCCGGCATCATTTTACAATGGCCCGGCATGGAAGGGGTTAAGGATTGAAGCCTGGATAGTGAAGTCCTCGACCCTCGTGCAGTTTCTCTGTAACCGGAGAAACTGACTCTGAGGGACTGACTTGAGCCACTGGGGGTGGCGGCAACTATCCATGGGGATGTACCTATTATGGTCAGTGGGTTTAAAGTATGTAATAAACTCCAACCGGTGATCAACCACCTTAATTTCTAAATCCAGAAAATGGATCGAGGTACAACTAGCCTCATGGCTCAGTTTAATACCTCGATCGTTGGAGTTAAGTGTCCCCATGAACTCGTTCAAAGAGTCATGGTCACCCTTCCATAGGAGGAGGATGTCGTCTATATATCTAGCCCATAGTACCAATTCAGGCCTCCGTTGGGCATAGACGACATCCTCCTCCCATTGGAGGTTGAAAAAACAAAATAAATATAATAGAGATTTCATTGATTATAAATCAAATCTTGTTTTTGGTTGGCAGAAGAAAATAAATTTGCTTGTGCCGCCCGATAACGAGATGGAAGTCACAGGGCGGGAGGTGTCCAATCCTGATAGGGTACTTACCTTTGCACCTGCTGTTAAGGAGGGGCCACCTAGAGGTCCCGTTCCTCCTAAAGCTAAATCTCAGAGAGACTCAGAATCTGGACATAAACCTCCGGTTCGGAATTCTAATGGGACACATCCTCCACAGTTTAGAGGAAGGGGTCCCAGAAATAGAGGGAGAGGTTCCTTTAGAGGACACCATGGAGACTCTCGACAGTTCGAACGTGGATATCCTGTGGACTCACAACATTATATGAGTCCGAGGAGACCCCCGGCTGGTTGGCACGACCGTCGTGACGATTATCATCGTGGAGGTTATGACAACCAATATCGAACTCCTACTCGTAATTTTACTAGATCTCTTCCATTTTATGAGAATTATACACAAGAGAATCATCCAGATTATTTTGGCGATCAGGATGGAGATGAAGATCTCCTTACTCGATCTCCTTATAATTACAATCCGAACCAGCCGGGTCTTTCCCAGCATTCGGGTTTTCACAGGACCCTTCAGGATTATCCAGGAAGCCCAGAAGGAGGAGAGGGGTCCGAGGTGGGAGGAGGATCCAGAGCAAAAAGACCCAGAACATGAGGGGCCGATTTTCTTTAATCTGAGCTCGGTCATTTTGACGGACGAAGAGAAATTAGTTCTGGATAGGGGCCTGGAATATGTCCCTTCCAGGACTTTGAATAAATTCTCTACCTTCATTGACGTCCATAAATTTGTCCGGAAGCTCAGTATTCAGAGACACTTCTTGTCCCCAACATCTGACACGGTCCCCACTCCCACAGCGAATGACCCACATGTACACATTGGACTTGCCAACCCTTCCCTGTTCAACCCTCCAGGCACTATGGCACCTTCCTTGAGTGTTTTCCGTAGCTTAGTTCTTCAGGATTTAGACAGATTGCCTCAAAAAAAGATACACATGGATCCTAAGATGAGGAAGGGATTGAAACAGTTGTGTGAACAGAAAGACCTTATAATCCGCCCTGCGGACAAAGGTGGAGCAATTGTCGTGCTAGACAAAGCCAGTTATATAGGGGAAATGGATAGAATTTTAAGTGATTCTGAAACATACATACCTATACACACAGATCCTACTTTGCGTTTAAAAAAAGCTTTAGTTGAGCTAATTGACAAAGGTTTTGCTCTAGGGATCTACGATAAAAGAAGTTTTTGGTTCCTGTAGCACCTAGGATTCCTGCCATTTACTTTCTCCCCAAGGTCCACAAAGACCCCTTCAATCCCCCTGGCCGTCCTATAGTCAGCGGAATCGACTCGGTCACTGCCAGGATTGGCAAATATGTGGATTTCCATTTACAGCCATTGGTGCGAAGTGTTCCTTCATATTTAAAGGACACAGGTGATACAATTAGATTATTGAAGTCTGTCCAGTATCAAGAGGGTCTTATTTTGGCCACGGCAGATGTCGCTGCATTATATACATGTATACCCCATGAGCTGGGCTTCGAGGCAGTAGAGAACTACTTGTCTCAAAGCACTAAACTACCCATTATCCAGCGCAATTTCATTGTGCAGCTACTTAGATTTGCGGCAACTCACAATTATTTTTGGTTTCAAAATACTTTTTATTTACAGACCAAAGGGGTTGCCATGGGGGCCAAATTTGCGCCCAGTCTGGCCAACCTTTTCATGGCTAAATGGGAGGAGGATGTAGTCTATGCCCAACGGAGGCCTGAATTGGTATTATGGGCTAGATATCATCCTCCTATGGAAGGGTGACCATGACTCTTTGAACGAGTTCATGGGGACACTTAACTCCAACGATCGAGGTATTAAACTGAGCCATGAGGCTAAGTTGTACCTCGATCCATTTTCTGGATTTAGAAATTAAGGTGGTTGATCACCAGTTGGAGTTTATTACATACTTTAAACCCACTGACTGTAATGGGTACATCCCCATGGATAGTTGCCACCACCCCCAGTGGCTCAAGTCGGTCCCTCAGAGTCAGTTTCTCCGGTTACAGAGAAACTGCACAAGGGTCGAGGACTTCACTATCCAGGCTTCCATCCTTAAAAGTAGATTTATAGAGAAGGGTTACACCGCCGTGGAATTGGATACTGAAATCGATCGGATCACACAGATCGATCGTACCTCTTTACTCCAAACTGTCCCTAAGAAACCCAGAGATAAGTTTCGATGGTCTTTCTTTACCACATACTCATCTCAATCAAGGCAGATCAAGGAAATCTTCAGAAGGCATTGGGGCGTTCTTCAAAACGATCGCCTTTTGGGACCAGCACTTCCCGAGCACGCTGGAGTCATTTCCAGGGTGGCTCGGTCAGTGCAGGGGCAGATCGCGCCTAATATTATCGATCCTCCCAAAAAATCTCCTTTTTTCAGAATTGCATTGGCTATTATCCATGCCGTAAATGTAATGTTTGTTTGCACAACACTTGTGGTAGGCGTAAGAGTGAGACTTTTCAGTCTACTGTTACTTCACGCATATATCACATGAAGCGTTTTACCACCCGTGCAATCAAATACATAGTCTATCTTTTAAAGTGTCCATGCCATAAACAATATGTAGGACGGACCATCAGGACTTTCAGTATAAGGGTCAATGAGCATATTGCCAATATTAAAAACGGTAAACCTGACCATACCGTATCACGGCATTATCTGGAAAAACATAACCGTGACCCTAAGGGAACACAGTTCCTAGCCATTGACCAGTTGTTTCTCACTGGAGAGGAGAATCTCGGGTTAGAGGAGTATCTCGGCTCGAGACTTACTGGATATATGAGCTTCGCACGTACTCACCATTCGGAATGAATGTAGAATGGGACATTAATTCCTTCATTAATTTAGCTTGGAACCTTGATAATTTTCATATCATTCAGTACGTTCCATTGTTTCTGATGTTGTGTACACTATTGTACCTGGTCCGGAGTGTCACATGTTTATAGATAGGGCATTTTTTGTTTGTAGAGATCCATGTGTGTCTTTTAGTCATTTTTTATTAATATTACAATTGATCCATATTCATTTAGTATGTATCAATATATGTTCTTGTATGAGGGTTTTTAGACTATGCATCTTTTACTAGACATTAGTTTATTTTTAGTCTACGAGGTTTTGTATATGCACTAGTATACTATTTACAACCTTCGGTTGAATCCATTTGTCAATAATTTGAGGTTTACCATGGGACGCCTTGGCTTCTATGGTGCAATGCACAGCGTTCGCGGCCGTCTCCCAGGCGAGTCGCGGTGATTGACACCGTGCGTCATCACGCTACAGCATCGTGACGTCACGGCGTCCTGTGAATCTTGCTGGGTCAGTGTGCGCATGCCTGAATGCTTGCGGTCTACATCGGCGGCTCCGTGCAGCAAGGATAAACGTTCCTTGCTGACAGTGGAGTCTGCCCAGGTCCCGGATTGGGCCAATGACGGTGAAGTGGGCTGTACATACTGGGCTTATTGCCGCCCACTTCCTGAGTGTCGTTTTGGCAGGCTTTTTTGGGACATTACCATTGGTTTTCCACCATATGCTTCCTGGGTCAACTAGTGATAGCTCAGCATGCACGATTCTGATTGGCCACATCGGTGAGGCTGCAAGGTCATCTGATCACATGATGGGCTCTTCTTCAATGACGTGCCGGTCTGGATCCTGCTTGCTGATTGGTGCGTTACAATCAATACTGAAGTGTTTTATTATAAATATTTGGCAGTAAGTGGGAGCAGGTTGATGCCCCTGTTGAAGTACCATCGTACGAAACGCGTAGGGCCGGTTCAACCACTCCGCTTATTGCCTCAATTTTTATTAGTTTTTTCATGTGATCACTTTTATGTAATGGTTTTATCCAATAAACCCTCAAACTGATTTACACTATTGGAGCCCTCCCCTCCTTTTTTCTTTTTCCATGTCATGGTGAATCGATCATTTGGAAGTTTTGGCTCCTCTGTGTCATCCACGACTCAGATAAGTATTGCCATACTGCTCTGTGTATTACCTGAGTTGAGACCAACGCATGGTGAGTCCTTTGCTGGAATCCCTCTTTTTTTTTTTTACATCTTGAATCGACACCTTTCAAGCTCGTGAATTCCATCCATGATCGTTGAGGGTGCGAGTCTACAGACAAGTTTTGAGTTTGCCCCGTGGGGATACCATGCTCTAATGACCCACTGTCGCTGACAAGTGGGTCCATCGGCTCTGGTAAGAGTATTTACCTATTCTCTTCTATGAAGATTTGATGGTCCATATGGTTTCCAACCTTGTTTCACCATTCAATTTTCACCATTCACGTTATGGACATTATTTGTTTATTATCACGTTTGTGTGGACTTTAATTTTTTAATACTTGGTTTGCACTTATCCTTGAGACCCAGGGTGAATCCTAGGCCTCTCTGAACACTTAGCGCTTCATTTTTTATTTCTAGATTTTTTGAATATTTGTCACATTTTTTTGCAGCAGCTTTTTGTGTTTCAGTATAATCTTAAGACTAGCGCACATTTTTCCATTTTTCCAAAATTAATCATTGGAGTTTGTTATAGACCACCCAATGTTAATGAGGAGGTGGAGACTCGGCTCCTTGCACAGATGGAAAGGGCTGCAAGGGCTGGGACGGTGATAATAATGGGGGATTTTTAGCTACCCAGAAATTGACTGGAGTAATGGCACACAGTGGAGGCTGGTGCTCAAAATTTTTGGGGGGCGCAAACAAACGAAAAAAAACAAAAACATCAATTGCAGCCTCACTGTATCCATCAAACGCAGCTACTGTGCCCATCAAACGCAGCCACTGTGCCCATCAAACGCAGCCACTGTGCCCATCAATTGTCACCACTATGCCATCAATTGTCGCCACTGTGCCCATCAATTGTCACCACTATGCCATCAATTGTCGCCACTGTGCCCATCAATTGTCACCACTGTGCCATCAATTGTCGCCACTGTGCCATCAAATGCAGCCACTGTGCCCATCAATTGTCACCACTGTGCCCATCAAACGCAGCCACTGTGCCCATCAATTGTCGCCGCTGTGCCATGCCATCAAACGCAGCCACTGTGCTATCAATTGTTGCCACTGTGCCATGCCATCAATTGTCGCCACTGTGCCATCAATTGTCACCAGTTTGCCCCCTCAAAAACCGCCAGTTTGCCCCATAAAATGCCGCCAGATTGCCCCCTCAAATACCACCAGATTGCCCCCCCGCCAGGCACTTACATTTCTAGGGTCAGCCATCCTCCTCCACACTCCCTCGATGTCTTCTCCCACCCTCGATGTCGCTTCAGCCAATCAGGTTACTGGTAACCAGACCCGGTGAACCTGATTGGCTGAGACGCGTGTCAGTGTTAACCAGGGAACGCACACCCTGTATGCCCTCTGGTTAACTATTTGGAAGCCGATTAGAGCCCACAGGCTGTAATTGGGAAGCCTATCGGAGCCGCTGGCTCTGATAGGAATTTCCAAAATACACCCACCGCTGTTATTCAGATGGCCGGCGCTCACCAGGGGGCCGGTCATCTGAATAGTGGGCGGCAGCGGCGCCGGCGACAATACATAGATTCATGCAATGCACGAATCTATGTATTGTTGACTTGAGTGACGGGTGCAAGGGAGAGAGGGGGCAGCGCTCCTGCACCCACTATGGACGCACCGCCACTGATGGCACTGCTGGGACAGTTAAAGGGTAAAAATTTATAAACCTATTAATAGGACAATTTTATGGTCCAGTTTATTGAGACCCCAACTAGAAATTATGCTCTGTTGGACCTGGTAATCTCTAACCATGCAGAGCGTATTACTAATGTTTAGATAAAGGAACACCTGGGTAGCAGTGACCATAACATGATTTCATTTGATGTAATCTGTAAGCAAAAATCACATACGGGAAAGATAAAAACACTTAATTTCAATAGAGCAAATTTTCCAAGAATGAGGGCTGCTCTCCAGGACTCAGGCCCTGTACACACGACCGAGTTTCTCGTTGTAAAAAACCCGTCGATTTTCTCGACGAGCTTCTTGTCAAGCTTTCCTTGCATACACATAGTCAATTCCAAATCTCGTTGTTGTTCTGCACGGTCACGTACAGCACGTACGACGGCAGTATAAAGGGGAAGTTCGATTTCAATGGCGCCACCCCTTGGGCTGCTTTTGCTGATCTTGTGTTACCGCGTGTGAAGTAAAAGTTTGGGAAGAGACGATTCACGCTTTTCAGTCTTCGTGCTTTCAGTTCGTTTTCTGCAGTTCAGTTTGTGCTTGTGGGTTCGTATCTTGTCTTTCAGGGCGTATCTGTTTTACAGTGCGTTCTTGCCCGCTCGTTTCTGATTTTCAGGTTGTTCTTCATAGGCCTTACTGTTCTTAAGTGCGTTCTGATCAGACGACCGTCTTCTAGCCATGTCGCAGGTACGTTCTCGTCATAGAGTTCGTGCTGTGCGGGCGCTTGGTGTTGGTCTGCTTGTCTTGGACCAAGACGAGTCCATGAACAGGGTGAGGAGGAGTTCATGGACCAAGAATTGGTTGCTCCAGTGGGACCAATTCTGTCATATGCCTCTGCTGCGGGAGATTGTGGAGAATAATCCTGAGGACTACAGGAATTTTCTGTGGATGTTTGACCCCGTTTTTCAGCATCTGTTGGCTTTGGTGTCCCCCTATATTACCAGGCAGGACAGCGTTATGCGGGAAGCCATCAGTGCTGAGCAGAGGCTCATCGCCACGTTACGCTACCTGGCGACAGGGAGAAGTCTGCAGGACCTGAAGTTCACGACAGGCATCTCCCCCCAGGCTCTGGGCGTCATAATCCCAGAGACCTGTTCTGCCATCATCCAAGTCCTGCAGGAGGACTATATTAGGGTACGTTTTCTCCTTTAACATCACATTCTATGTATTTCATGTATGCTAATGTATTGTATTTCTTTCATCCTTCCCTAATTACCGTGATTGTAATATGCTGAGAATGTCCCCTTTGTCTTCATGCATGCTGTAAGTTTTTAAATGCCCCTTTTTTCTCCTCCATGCATAGTTCCCTTCACTAACCTCTCCAGCAGTGGCGGCTGGTGCTCAAAATGTTTAGGGGGGCGCCCAAAAAATAAAAAATCATCCATTGCCGCCACTGTGCCCATTAAACGCAGCCACTATGCCGATCAAACGCCACCAGTTTGCCCCCTCAAATGCAGCCAGTTTGTCCACAAATACAACCAGTTCCCCCCCCAGCCCTGCACTTACCTTCCTCTGGTCTGCGCCGTCCTTCTGTCCTCGATGTCTTCTCCCGCCCTCGATGTTGCATCAGCCAATCAGGTTACCGGTAACCAGACCCGGTGAACCTGATTGGCTGAGGAGCCTGTCAGTGTTTAACCAAGGAACGCACCCCCCATGCGTCCCCTGGTTAACTTTTTGGAAGCCAATTACAGCCCTCAGGCTGTAATCGGGAAGCCTATCGCAGCCGCTGGCTCTGATAGGCACTTCCAAAAACCAACCAGCTGCTGTTATTCAGATGGCCGGCGCTCAACAGGGGGCTGGCTACCTGAATAGTGGGCGGCAGCGACAATACATAGGTTCATGCAAGGCATGAACCTATGTATTGTTCTAAATGAGGGCGCAGGACAGACAGGGGGCAGCGCTCCTGCGCCCACTATGGATGCACCGCCACTGCAATGCTATCCTGGGCCCAAACACACCTAGCCTAGTCACTTCCCAATGTATTTTGTCAGCTCCATTGTAGTGCTTTACCCCCCCCCAGTCACCCCCCCAATCACCCCCTAAAATGATTACAAATGTTAATTGTCCCTATTTTTGGGCATTCACAAACTCATCTAGCCCCCCCCCAAATATTTTTACAATGGGCCATCAGAGGGGGTGATGAATATGATACTTGAGCCTTCTATTTTAGTATTTAAAAACACATTAAACTGAAACTTATGTTGGTCAAGAATGTATTTTTGTATAATCTAATTGCAATGTTATGTGCAAAAGTACTAAAAATTTGTTTATCTTGTTTGACTCCACAGCTTCCTTCCACGCCACAGGAATGGCAGACTGTGGCATCTGAGTTTTCCACGCGGTGGGACTTCCCCAACTGCGGTGGAGCCATTAATGGGAAGCACGTCCGCATCGTGCCGCCACCCCGTTCTGGGTCCTACTTCTACAATTATAAGGAGTTTCATAGTATTGTGCTGATGGCGGTGGTGTCAGCACAGTATGAATTCCTCTATGTGGCTGTTGGGAAGAATGGCCGGATGTCCGATGGGGGAGCCTTCAGCCAGATGGAGTTTGCCCTCCGTCTCCAGAGTGACGACCTTGCATTGCCACCAGATGCAGGGAATGTTGAAGGACTCCCCTTTGTGTTTTTGGCTGATGAAGCCTTTGGACTGGGACCGCATCTCATGAGGCCATTTCCCCTAAGGACCCTGACCCCGGAGAAGAGGGTGTTCAACTACCGGCTGGCCAGGGCCCGAAGAGTTGTGGAGAATGCCTTCGGGATAATGGCCAGCCGGTTCCGCCTTTTCATGACACCAATTAACTTGGCGGAGTAAAAACTGAACTACGTAGTATTCTGTTGCTGTGTGCTACACAATTATCTTCGAAGGAAATCACCAAATTATATGGCCTCAATTGGGCCTGAGGCAGGACTTTCAAATGTCAATACGCTGCCGGGCATAGAATCTGGCCGTCCTGGCTTGCCACCCAAAATGCCCGTGAGGTTCGGCAGAAATATGTCGAATATTTCACGGGTAGGGGGGCAATTCCTATGCCAGGCCATGTCTAAAAAATTTGGGAGAAACAAAAAAATTTATATCTGGTTTAATCAAATTTTTGATGTATTGCTTGTGTTTTTTTTTTTTTTAGCTGTCTCCTAGTTTGTCATAGTGCATTTGTAGTGACAAGTGTATTTTCCTTTAGTAAATTCCAACCATTTCACTAGTAACACCAAAAATATACACAAAAAAGGTTAGAGCGTATTTGATAAAGAAGCTACACTTTGTTGTTCAAACATTTTAATCTGTGCACATTCACACACATGGTAAATATAACACTTTTGTTGTTAGATTTTTTTTTCGGTTTGGCCAGAAACAGGCCTTTTTTTGGGGTAAGAAAATACAAAACTATCATTACCATACAACAAACTACAACATTGTATACCTCTCGGCAATATCATACATTCTATTTTACGAAAAATGTCTCTATCTGCCCGTCATAATATGGGGTGTTGGCACCCCTGACCAAGCCAAAATTTGAAGATGCACACAATTTAGAGTGTTTTTAAAAAGGGGTATTTGCCTCCTGATCCCTATTGTCAACATGTGCTATCTGCCATCAGGGGTGATCAATGGACGTGTTTTGGGGGTGCACCCACAAAACCCGTACATGGATATCCCCTGATGGCAGATGGCACATGTTGACACACTGTGTGCATCTTCAAATTTTGGCTTGATTGTATAAAAGTGAACATTTTGTGCAAGAAAAATAGAAAAAGGGGGGTTTTGTGCCTTATTCAATTCGCCCCAAAACATCTATGATGTCCTTAAAGGTTTGCTCCATAACATTCATTCTTTGCTTAATTCTGTCCAGTTCTGTACTACACTCCATCACTTGCTGGATGATTCGTAGGGCACTCTCACTAGAGAAATGCTCTTTCACAACAACATTTTCATCCCCTATAAAAAAATACAAAAGGTATTATAACTCTGCAGGCCTACATCTCTTACCTGAAGCTGTGGTGACAGATACTGACCTTTTTTAGTGACAAGTTCCACCACGTCATCCACTTCTCCTTCCTCCACTTCTCCTTCCTCCACTTCTACTTCCTCAACATCCTCAGGTTGGTGTTCTTGGTGAGGTTGGGGTTCTCTCTGGGGTGTGTGGGGTTCCTGTGCTCCCTGGAGTGGTGTCCTCCCAGTCTTCTCTCCCCTATTAGAATGAAACAAAAGGTATACTTAGCACACAGATATTTTATATAAAAAATAGGAACATGCTACATTGCTTAGAAGTGGGGTACAAGTGTCTGTTTGGGCCGAGTTACAAGCTGAAGACATTATTTAAAAATAAACAAATCTTGACTATTCACCTTTTTATGACAAGTTTTACACATGGAGGCACCCCAAAAATACACTGATGCACCTGTGTGGGGCACCCTAAAAATATTGTTCTGTTGGGCCACACTATAGTGCTCCAGAGTGCAGATGTGGAAACAGCTGTAGAGTGTCCTCTCCTTTACACTGATTCAAGTTTGCATTTCATTCTAGTTCCAAACACATCATCTAGACAACAATGTACTAACATTTATGGAATAAAAACAGGCATGTCTCGAAATTATTGGAACCCTGTATCTTTGCAAAACATCGTATGTAGTGGGTGAACGATGTGTCTGTAACGGACGATTACTGGGCCCACAAAATTTTGAGAGATGACATTTTCTATGGTACAATAGTAAAAAGCAACAACATGGAGCAACATGCAAGTTCAGAAATACAATAATAGAAACACAGGAAAAGTACTTAATTTTTTCTAGCATTCTCTTAATGCTCCTTAACTGCTCCGGCTCCCTCAGTTTGAGGTCAGACCACCTCTTTCTAAGCTGCTCCTTTGATCTTTTCACCCCAAAATTCTTCTTCAGAATTTTCACTACTTTCTTCATTATTTTGGACTTCCTTAGATTAGGGTGGGTATACGGCCCATGCTTTGCATCATAATCCGACTTTAGCAATATGTCCGCCATCTCCGCGTAAGACATATTAGATGCCTTGAATCGACTCCTTGATCGTGACGTTTCACGGTCCGGGATGATCTCATCATCGTTATTTGATGAATTACCAGACACCTGCTGTGACTCCGCCATATCTGTCTGCGCGCCAAAAGAGAAGGGGCGTGGAAAAGTTGATAATGTGAACGTCATGGGCGGGCGACGGGTGTGGTGCGTCGTATGCGGAGTTTCACGCATGCGTAGTGTATATAAAGCAAACACACATGTGACGTTACTACGTTCTGTGTGCGGAGAGAGGAGGAAAAGTGACGGACGTGAGAACGAAGGTATGTGATTTTTATACTTTGTGAAATCGGTGGCCTATGCTGCCTAGAGATTGTTTGAGGATATATATGGGGATTAAGATTTTCTTGAGTTTAGACTGTGTGCCTGACATTACTTTTTTTGTCTTGTGTTTTGGCTTGCAGACCAAAAATGAATGCTTTCAGCGACAAAGAATTTCTGGGGGAATTTATTGACCGGGTAAGGGAGCTGCCCGCTCTGTGGGAGACCAAAAACCCCATTCACCGAAAAAAAGGTGTGAGGAAAGCAGCGCTGGAGAGCCTGCTCCCATTTGTGCAGACCAAGATACCCACAGCAACCACACAACAGGTGGATAGTAAAATTGGGAGCTTGAGAGGCACATGCAGGACTGAACGCTTTAAGGTCCTGGCTTCTCAGAGGTCAGGAGCAGCAGCAAAAGATGTATATGTCCCAATTTTGTGGTACTACAGCAGGATGACCTTTCTGGATGACCACATTGAGCCAAGGCCATCACTGTCCAGTCTTCCACCCAGACTTCCCTGCAGCCAACCTGAGCCTTCTCTGGAGCAAGAGGAGGCAGCCATCCTGGAAGAACCTGATTTGGACATCTGGAGGTATAGTATTTTATAAACATTTATTGTGATAAAATGAATGCAGCAAAAAAAGTTAATATGTAAATACCCCCAAAAAATTGAACCAAAAAGTGATCTAAATATCAATAGACAGTAGTGGCCCAAAAATTGGGGGAGAAGAATGAAAACTGATGGGGTCATAATGATAGTCTTTTCTATTGATTTACATTCAATTTGCAACAGTCAGGAGCTAAAAATTGTGTGTAAATGATGAACCAAAAACTAAAACTATGTCCCTTTTTCATACACAGGATGACATCACTGTGAGCCAGGAGGTGGCAGGGCCCAGTGGCACACAGGAGGTGGCCGGGCCAAGTAGCAGGACCAGATCTCTTTTTCTTCCAAAAAGAACCAGGAGGGACAGGAGCACAAGTGAGGCAGCAATGGCCCTGATTAGAGAGGCACATGCCATCCTCCAGGAGCCAACATCCACCGAAGAATCAATTCCCGGCATAGTTGGGGCCAAATTCAATGTTATGAGCATGGAACAATGTCTCCTATGCGAGCCCCTGCTGATAAACTTAATGAACAAGGGGGTGATGGGGAGAATTACCCCCAATACGGCCATATGTGAGGTCGCCCAGCTTACACAACCTCAACCTCCTCCTTCTCCACCTTCTTCTTCTCCTCCACCTCCTTCTCCTCCTCCTGACACAAGTACACCTCCAGTGGCACAGCCTCCAGCCACATGCAAAGGGAAGTCTGCAGGGAAGGCTACCAAGAAGACCAGGAAGTGATGGCCTTACTTCAATGTGGTCTGACAGAAGGCAGCCTGTTGTAGTACCACAGACTTTGGACATATATGTCACCTGCTGCTGTTCCTGACCTCTGGGAGTCCAGCATCAGATTGTGCTCACAACTGATGTGCTTGTCAAGCTCCCAATTTTATTGTCCACACAGGGTTGATGTGTGCTCTGGGGTCCCATGGATGCAGAAATGGCAGCAGGTTCTCCAGCGCTGCCTTCTATTTATTTTGTTATATACCAGAATAAATGTTTTTTTTTTTACAGTTAATACTTGACTATGTGTTTTTATAAAAAATTTAAATTTAGCTTTGGAGTAGGCAGATAACAAATAAAATAAAAGAGACAGATAACACAAAACAATCTCCTTGAAGGTCGAAAAAAACAAGATAAAAAAATGAATTTGGTAAACTTGACACAACAAAAATAAAAATTAAAATCATGGAGATCACTATAAATTAAATAATCATTTAAAATGAAGATCTGTAGTCCAAATTTAAAATATATAAATATTAAGGAGATCTTACTCTATATAATACAGCAAAATATTCATGAGATCAGCATGAAAAATGTTTAAAATAGTTAGTCAGAACTCTGTGTGAATATCAGCAGCAAAACAAGTTCATTATTTTTCATTATTGTACCATTCTAAAGAAGATTTAAATGCGCAACATTTAAACGATGCAATAATTTACAGCGTGACGAATGTGCTATCTCCTTTACGAAGGCTTGTTTTACCAGAAGAAGCGCTCCCGTCTCATACTTGATTCTGAGCATGCGCGATTTTTTAAGACTCGGAAAAGCATACACACGACCGGTTTTCTCGTCGCAAAACAGGCCGACGAGAAACCTGACGAGAAAATAGAGAGCAGGTTCTCTATTTTTCTCGTCGAGATTCCCGACAGTTTTCTCGACGAGAAACCATACACACGAACGGTTTTCTCGGCAAGAAAGCTCTCTCTGCAGTTTTCTTGTCGTTTTTTGACGAGAAAATCGGTCGTGTGTACGAGGCTTTAGACTGGAAGAGAATATTGGTATCAATGGGCACGGAACAGAAATGGTAATTCTTTAAAAAAACTGTGAACTCACTGCAAAGTATATTCCCATGGGCAATAAGTTTAAAAGGCTAAAAATAAAACCTATGTGGCTCACGGCCAAAGTAAAAAAAGCTATAAACTATAAGAAAAGAGCTTTTAAAAAATATAAAAATCAAGGAACGCTAGTGTCATTTAAATGTTACAAAGAATATAACGGAATAAGTAAAAAGGAAATTAAGGATGCAAAAATTCAAAACGAACGACAGATTGCAAAAGATAGTAGGACAAACCCCCAAAAATTATTCAAATATATTATGAGTAAAAAGGTCAAGTCTGAGCATGTAGGCCCTTTACAAAATAATCTACAGTGGGTGACTGGGGACAAAGAGAAGGCTAATTTATTAAATATTTTCTTCAGCTCTGTGTATACAAAGGAGCATGGGGGTGGTAATGACACAGCCCCAAATGATCCACAATGGCTCAAAAGTGATATGGTCCAGAAATATTTAGACAGAATAAAGGTGGATAAAGCACCTGGACCAGATGGCATACACCCACGGATCCTAAAAGAATTGAGCTCTGTAATTTCAAAGCCATTGTATCTAATTTTTAGGGACTCATTAATGACGGGAATAGTACCACTGGATTGGCGCCGGGTCTTTACCAAGTAACTATAGACCTGTTAGTTTTACTCTCATATAGTTGGGAAGATACTGGACAAATTAATAAAAGACCACATAGACGAGTTTTTGCTGGAAAAAAACATTTGAAGCAACAGACAGCATGGATTCATGAAAGACAGAAGTTGTTAGACAAACCTGATTTCTTTTTATGAAGAGGTAAGTAAAACCTTGGACAGAGGCGTGGCTGTGGACGTGGTATACTTGGATTTTGCAAAAGCGTTCGATACAGTTCCCCACACAAGGCTAATGTGCAAGGTAAAATCTACAGGCTTAGAAATATCAGTTTGTAAATGGATAGAAAACTGGCTAAAAGACAGAATTCAGAGTAGTAGTTAATGATTCTTACTCTGAGTGGTCTAAGGTTTTCAGTGGTGTACCCCAAGGTTCAGTGCTGGGACCCTTACTTTTTCTCTTTCAAAAGTTTTTTATTAGAGCAAAATACAAAGTACAACAAGAAGCAGTCAACAATGGTGAATGCATATCATTCACGTTGTATACATAGTGTAAACATTACAAAACATCAGAGGATTAGTGAGTTAAGTGCTATCATTTGTCGCTGACCAAGATGGGGAAGTGTGTTATCATGGTGGCACCAGTATGTATCAGCAGAGGTGGTCCCTAGAACTTAGACAACAGGAATCATTGTTCATTTATAACAGGTTCTTAGGGTATCGAGTTTGTGAGATCACAGCCTCAAAGGCTTGTTCATGTTGAGGAAGTAGGGGAACAGATGTTCAAGCGGAATTTGTGGAAAAGGGAAAGGAGAACAAGGAGAGGAAGGGCACACGGGGGAGAAAGAGGAAGAGAGGAAAGAGAAAGGGGGGGAGGGGGAACAGTGCCGGCGAAGCCGTGGTGTGGCCAAGGAGACCACCATGTACAAAGGTAGGGATTGTTGGAAGGTCATGGGATGAGGAGGTTGAGATCAAAGTCCGGGGGCAGAAAATTATCCACCCATGGGGTCCATATTTTAGTGTGTCGAAGGACACGGTCTAGTAATGTGGCCTCAATTTTGCTGTGTATCATGGCTTGGGTTACTCTATTCTTCGTTTCTGCTATGTGGAGTTTCGGGGTTTTCCAGGCTTTGGCTATAGTTTGTTTGGCAGCAGTGGTCAACTGGAGGAGGAGACTGATCTGATTTCTGGTGTATTCTCCCTGGATATGGTTTAAAAGTGCTAAGGCCGGGTCAGGGATCACTATTTCATGTAATATTGTGGAAATCATTTGGAAGATAGCCTTCCAGAATTGTTGTGCTATCTTACAAGACCACCAGATATGGAAATGTGTGCCATGTTCACTACATCCTCGGAAACAGTTCGATGGATAATTCGGTACAAATTTGGATATTCTTGCTGGAACCAAGTACCAGCGCATTAATACTTTATAATTCGTTTCAAGCGCTACCACATTTTGGGAGGAAGATTTGGTAGTGGCCCAAATATCGGACCATTCTTCAGGAGTAAAAGATATATTTAGGTCCTTGGACCACTGTGCAGCATATAGAGGAAGATCAGCTGGTGGTGTGGAGAAGTGGTTATACAGGCTAGATATAATGCCTGGGGCATGAGGGTCCGCCGCACAGATTTTTTCGTATAGAGATTGAGTGTTCAGACTAGTGCAAGGGCCGACTATTGATTTGACAAAATGGAGCACTTGAAGGTAACGGAAAGATTCCGAGGCTGGGAGTGTGGCGCTGGATTGGAGATATGAGAATGACTGAAAGGTGGAGTCAGCGGTAAGGTTGCATATTCTAGTTATACCCGCTTGTGACCAGCAAGAAAAGGTGCTGGGTTGAGTGTAGGCAGGGTAGAATGAAGGGTGGTGTAAGAAGGATAATAGGGGGCTATGTGGAGAGATCAGTTTAAAGGGGTCGCGTAGTCTGTCCCATAGTTTTAAGGAGTGGCGGGTGATGGGGTTGGCAATATGACCACGGATGGAAGGGGGTAACCATAGAATATTATCAACTGTTAGCGGGTAGAGGTCTATAGCCTCGAGGGAGACCCATTTCGGGGTTTCAGTAAGCGCGTGTAATAAATAGGGCAAGTTGGGCTAATTGTGCTGCATGGTAATATTTAGCAAAGTTTGGGATGCCCAGGCCCCCGTGTAGTTTGTGGCGAAGAAGAATGATTCTCGGGACTCTGGGTTTGGTGGGGCCCCATATATATTTAAAGACTCTAGATTGGATAATCCGGTGGAAATAAGAGGGGACGTTGATTGGGAGGACTCTATATATGTATAAGAGTTTGGGAAGCAAGGACATCTTAACAGCTGCCACCCGACCCAGCCAGGAAACACATAAAGGTTTCCAGGTGTCCAGGATAGATGACAATTGTGCCAGCATGGGGAGATAGTTGGCTTGGTATAGGGAAGCTGGGTTTCCGGTCAGTTTTATACCAAGGTACGGGAGAGAGGTGGTAGACCAGGAAAAGGGGAAGTTTAGTTGTAAGTGGGTGACTTCGTGATGTGAGAGAGACACATTGAGAGCTTTAGACTTTGTTTGATTAACCTCTAGACCTGAAATGGAGGCAAATTTATCTAGGGTTTGAGTAAGGTTAGGAAGGGTGGTGCAAGGTGATGTTACAAATAGGAGCGCATCGTCTGCAAATAGGCAGATCTTATGCGAGGTGGAAGCTATTTCTAGTCCTTTAATATTAACGTTTGTTCTGATCAAAGCTGCCAATGGTTCAATGGCTAATGCAAAGATTAAAGGGGAAAGGGGGCATCCCTGTCTAGTACCTCTCGCTATAGGAAAACTGTCCGAGCGAAATCCTGAGTACCTGATATAGGCTTGCGGCTGGTTATAGAGGGAGTTTATCCATTGTAGAAAATGAGGGCCAAAGCCCCAGCGTTTAAGAATGTAGTCTAGATATGGCCAGGACACTGTGTCAAACACCTTTCTTATATCAAGCGATAGTAGGTGCATTGGGATATTACAGGTTTTTGCAATATGTTGGAGGAGTATCACTCGTCTGATGTTGTCGCTAGCTTGTCTACGGGGTATAAAGCCTACCTGGTCTTTGTTTATTAGTTTGCCGATAAAAGGGTTGAGGCGAAGTGCCAATATTTTAGCCAAAAGTTTGATGTCCAGATTAAGCAGGGAGATGGGTCTAAAGTTAGACCAAAGGGAGTTATCAGTATTAGGCTTGGGTATCATTGCTATAATAGCTGTCAGCGTGTCTCGGTCAAAGGCCTGTTTCTGTAGTAGAGTGTTGAACGATTTACCTAAGAGGGGGGCCAGAGTTGTGGCGAATTTTTTGAAGTATGTGGCAGAGAGTCCATCTGGGCCTGGTCTCTTATGGGATTTGAGGGTTTTATCGCTGCAAGTACCTCTTCTGTAGAAATGGGTGCTTCTAAGGGTTCACGTTCTGAGTCTGCTAGAGTGGGCAAAGGAGTGTCCTGTAGGAGTGAGTCAGCGGCGGAGTGGGAAAAGGTAGATTTAGCTTTATAGAGGTCTTCTAGACGCTTACGAAATTCACTTAGGATTTTGGTAGGGTTACTAGTGTAAGTGTTTTTTTCGATCCGTAATCTGATGGGAACATGATTCCGTTCTGGTCGACGGAGACGCATGGCTAGAAAAGTATCGGGTTTGTTAGCCTTGGTGTAAATGGTGTGGTTGGATCTGCGGATGGCCTTATCAGCCGATTCAGCCAGCAGCAGATCCAGTTCAGTTCTGGATTTTTCCATAGCTACCCTATGGGGCTCAGTTGGGGTTGTCTGGAACTGAAGATAGTTCTGGTGGAACTCTTTTTCAAGATTGGCTAATTGGAGCTTCTTACCCCGTTTGAGGTGTGTAGATACTGATATGCATGTGCCTCGTATTACCGGTTTGTGTGCCTCCCAGAGGAGAACAGGAGAGATATCAGGGGTATTATTGTGACGCAGATAATCTGTGAGGGCCACCTGAATATCAAGGCAATATGACGGGTTGGTAAGATGAGCTTCATTGATACACCAGGAGCGATCATTGGTTTGGGGGATCAGGGAGGAAATTGTGGTAAGCACTGCACAGTGGTCCGACCATGGTATGGGTTGTATAGAGGAGTTGACAAGTATTGGGGAGGATGCAACCGAAAGGAATATATGATCAATCCTAGAAAAGGATTTATGGGGATATGAGTAGAACGTGTAGTTGTTCTTTGTTGGGTTGCATTCTCGCCAAGTGTCAAGCAGTGAAGCTTGTTGCAGTAATTTTCTAAAACGTGTGGAGGGAGTATAATGGTCTGGAGCATATGGGGATTTATCCATATGTGGTTGAAGCACTGAGTTGGAGTCACCACAAAGGATCACTGTGCCTTTGCAATGTATCCGAATAACTTGTAGTAGGTGAGAAAAGAAGGGATTCGGGTTATCATTCGGAGCATAATAGGAGACCAATGTGGTTTCCACTTCTTGGAGTGTGCCTACAAGAATTATGTAACGACCTTCCGGGTCTTTGATTTCTGCGGTTAATACAAAAGGGAGGGATTGGTGAAGGGCTATGAGTACACCGCGCTTTTTCACATTGGCCGAGGCAGTATACACTTGGGGGTATCGGGAGCTAAAGAATTTTGGGGTCGCTTGTGCCGTGTAGTGAGTTTCCTGGAGGGCCACAATGCTAGCTTTTAATGTTGTGAATGTGTGAAAGGCCTTAACTCTTTTATGTGGTGAGTTGAGTCCCTTTACATTAAGGGAAAGAATGTTCAGGGGGGCCATGGGGGAAGAGATGAGATATTAGACTGAGGGGTTTCAAGGGCCCCGCAGCCCCGCCGACAAGGATCAAGAGAAGAAAAGATACAAGGAAAATAGGAGGGAAGAGAGGGGAAAAAGAAAAGGTAGCAATTGTAAGGCAAATGGATGAATAGATAGAGTAAGTGGCAGTGGAGTTTGGTCGCCCGACCAGGTAGTGGACAGACTCGCCAGTCGGCCAGCCGACTCGCGAGTGTGCACACCATGTAAGGGGGGGGGGGGGCAATGACAGCCTCCCGCCGCAAATGGGGGATTGTGGTTAAAGCTTTAGAAAATTGATCAAACAAAAAGTAACAGTAAAGAAGACAGTGGTTATTCAGGTATTGTAATATAACCTATGTTTATCTGGGGTCACACAGGCCTCCAGAGTAACACTACGGAGACATGGTATAGGGATACACAAATACTCAGGTAGGATATATCCGTATACATATATTCTTCTATATACACTTAAAGTGGGAAACAGAGAAAAAAAACAAATAACCGTTCATAACAAATCAAGTTACCCACGTTGTGCACAAGTGGACAAAAAATAACGATAGCGTCTGGGTCGCCGCATGCGCCCAGGGGGAGCCCTGAGCACATGCGGCGAGCCAGACAGCAGGCGCCAACTAAAGTGTTACATAGTGAATGTTGTGCATGAATAATAGTACATTTTCCCAAAAAGGGGACAGCATAGGAAGAAAAAAGAAAAACCTTTCTGGTCTTCCTGAATAATAAAGTAAGAAAAAGAAAAAAAAAAAAAAGGGGGGGGAAAATTTGTAGCAATTGTTGATGAGAAAGGGAATATAAAAGTTACGTGGGGTCTGAGCCCCTGCAACCCTGGAGGGGGTAGGTGGACTGCACAGGCTTCCCTCTTACCAGTAGGGGGTGCCTATCACGGGACAGTCCTCCTTTAACTTGATTGAAGAATTATCATCACGTTATGGAAGTTAGGTTAGCTTCAATCGAGGGGCCTCCGGAGGCAAACAAAAAGTGGATATGAAAGGAGCAAAAGTAAATTCAGCGTGGTGAGTAGACTTGTCGGTCCGGCGTACCTTTACGGATGGATGAGGGGCCAGGGTTAGGCCTCCTTGGAGTGGCAGTATAGGGATGTGCTGCCGCATGAGCGGGGGTGCGAGGTAGTGTTGTCTCCGCAGGTTGTTCTGGGGTAGTTAGGCGCAGGGACTCAAGAAGGCGTTGGAGTGATTCCGGTGATGTACAGGAATGTTGCTGGCCCTGGTAAAAGAATTGCAAAGCAAAAGGGAAGCGCCAGGTGTATTTCAGTTGGTGCTGCAGGAGAATCTGCAGTTGTGGTTTAATGGCACGGCGCTTAGCAATCGTGGATGGAGCTAGGTCAGAGAAAAGTTGGTATGTGTGACCCTGGAACAGGAGAGTGTCTTTATTGCGAGCAGCAGCTAGGAGTTGCTCCTTTGTACGGAAAAAATGCAGTTTAATAATAATATCTCGCGGCGGCCCGTCTTGCTGGGGGCGGGTCAGGGCCCTGTGTATTCTATCAAATTCCAAACGTTCTATTGGTATAGAGGGTGATAGTTCTTGGAATAGGGTCGTTGAAAAAGATAACAAGTCATCCACACTTTCTGGAATACCTCTCAGGCGTAAGTTTGACCTACAGAGCGATTTTCAGCGTCCTCGAGGCGTGAGAGTAGCATGGTGTTCTCATCACGGAGGGCTGCCTGCTCTTGAACCTGCTCTTGAAGTGTGAGCTCCATGTCGTCTACCCTGGTTTCCAGGTCTGCTGTGCGCTGGCCTAGCTCCCTGATCTCTCGTGACAACCTGCTAGTAATCTGATCAGATGTAGTTTTTAGGGCCTTTTGCAGCATGGATTCCATAAATTGCAGGAAATCGCCCTGGGACATACCTGGGGATGGCAGGAAGGAAGGACCGCTGATTTGGCCGTCTGTGTTGTCCTCATCATCGCTTTCAGCGTTGGCTTGTCCCGGCCTGTCAGGTGAGGCAGTGTGCTGCTTAGCCAGGGCCTTCGCCGCCATCTTGGATGAGGCGCGGGCCAGGGCGTCTTTGATCGGCTTGGGTTTAGGTTTACCGCGATGGCCGGTTAAAACCATCCCGGACGATGCTGTGGCCGTTCCGGAGGCTATATACGGGAAAAGCGGGGTTGCAGGGTGGCTCAGGCGCGGCGTATGGTCCCGATGTTGCGGCGGGAGGTGCGGAGCTCTAGTGGAACACGTCCGCCATACAGAGCCTCGCACATGCGCCCCTCGGGACCCTTACTTTTTAATATCTTTATAAATGATATTGGGTCTGGGATCAAAAGTAACATTTCTGTCTTTGCAGATGACACTAAGCTATGCAGTGGAATAACGTTCTTACAGGATGTCTCCAGTTTACAAGCCAACCTCAATGCACTGTCTAATTGGGCGACTATGCGACAGATGAGGTTTATTGTTGATAAATGTAAAGTTATGCACTTAGGGGCTAAGAATAGGCATGCATCATACATACTAGGGGGAGTACAACTGGGGGATCCATAGTGGAGAAGGATCTGGGGGTTTTGGTAGATCATAAGCTCAATAATGGCATGCAATGCCAAGCTGCGGTTTCCAAAGCGAGCAAAGTCCTTTATTGTATTAAGAGAGGTATGAACTCGAGAGAGATATATTTTTTTCCCCTGTTCATTGGTAAGACCTTATCTGGAATATGCAGTTCAGTTTTGGGAACCAGTTCTCAAAAGGGATATTGGGGAACTGGAGAAAGTGCAGAGAAGGCCAAACAAACTGATAAGAGGCATGGAGGAGCACAGCTATGAGGAAAGATTAGTGGAACTGAATTTATTCACTCTTGAGAAAAGGAGATTAAGGGGAGATATGATCAACATGTACAAATATATAAGGGGTGCATATAGTGAACTTGGTGTTGAGTTCTTCACTTTACGGTCAACACTGAGGACAAGGGGGCACTCTTTACGTCTAGAGGAAAAGAGATTTCATCTACAAATATGTTGTAAAGTATGCAATATTATATATATTAATCTATAATCTATAACTATTACATCTATGTATTAATTGTATAGTCCCTTGTTTGCTAGTCTAACCTATCAGAGCGTGTTAGGCCTATACACTGTTAATTATGAAGGCAGACACAGTTGATCGTAAACCAAGTCATATTACATTTATTCCTCTAAAAATAGGAAACATATTGTACAACAAATATCAGATACAGTCTATAACAACTCTAATAATAATATGAAAGATACTTAATACTCATGGCTTCAGCAGCTGGTTTCAGATTGGAGGCCCCAGCGAGCCTCATGGAGTTAGGCCCGAGTCTATTAGGCCTTCAGAGATCCATGTGGTTTCAGCCAGGTCCTTAGGTCAGAAGAGACTGAGCTCTGTGTTACAAAGTCTTTTTACAAACAGACACCATTCAGACTTCCCCCATTGCCAACCCCTTTTCCTTCTGGACCCACCCTTGTTCACAGGGCAGTCTCTCTTCAGCTTGCTTGTAGATTTATTGTTCTATACACCCATAAGCCAGACCCCCTGCTATGTAGCATCTGCCTAGGGCAAAACTCCTCTGTTGCTTCACTGCATGTGTGAGCATGGTTAACCTTGATTGTAAAAACAGATATTAGGAATATACCAGGTTGCTCTCCAACAAAATACGGAAAGGTTTCTTCACAGTAAGGGCTGTAAAAATGTGGAATAGACTCCCTGCAGAGGTGGTTCTGGCCAGCTCAGTAGATTGCTTTAAGAAAGGCCTGGATTCTTTCCTAAATTGACATAATATAACTGGGTACTGACAATGGGCGTTTAAAAAAAAAAAATTTTTTTACCCGTGTCCCCAAACACTTTTTATGGCAATAACTTGCATATAAGCCTTTAAAATTACCACTTTTGATTTTTCACGTTCGTGTCCCATAGACTTTAACGGTGTTTGCATGTTCGCACAAATGCCAATGGGCGTTTAAAAGGACAGCAGCTGCACTTGTGCAGTGCTGTTTGATATGCAGCTCTGTGTCTAGTAACCTGTATCCTGCCAGCTGATCACCTGTACCTACCCGGCTCTGGTGACTTACCCGTTATCTCCAACCCTGACCTCAGCTTGCCTTGACCCTGCTCATACCTCCTGCTAGTTTACCTGTTGCCAACCTCTGCCTGTTTATCTGACCCTGCTCCAGCCTGCTGCATTAACCTGCCTGATTACGTTCTCTGACCCGGCTTGTCTGACCCTGCTACTGCCTGATGCCTTGTTCTGTGTATACCCTGTGTTTGACCCGCCTTGTCTCACCCTGCTCCAGCTTGCTGCTGATCCTGCACCTACAAGCTCATCAGGTCGCCGACCTGCACCTGCCTCTGCTGCCTCTGCTGTCATCTGCAGTTCCAGTCATTCCTGGAGGGTCATCATCCTGCTACTGTGCCAGCTACTACAACTTCCACAGGCACTCCTACCTCACTGTGCTCATGAGACCACTGTTCCCACTCCAGTGGCTTCTGAACCAGGGCTGTAAGAGAGGTCTCCTCCTACAAGTCAGGCTCTACTACGAGGTACGTAACAGTTACCCAGAGTTTGTGGCTTCCTTTAAAAGGGTATTTGACGTTCCCACATGCTCCACTTCTGCTGCCAAAAACCTCATGTCCATCAAACAAAGTACAAGAACTGTTGCTGATTACTCCATTGAATTCCGTACTCTAGCAGCAGAGGTCGCTTGGTAAAATTAGGCCCTCGTGGCTGCTTCTTCTCATGGTCTCGCAGCAGAGCCGGACTAGCCTACCGGGATATCGGGACATTTCCCGGTAGGCCGCCTGCCCTGGGGCCTTTTTTAGCTGTGGCTGCTCCCTTCCCTCCCTCCTCCTCCTCTAACTCCACCCCCTCTGGTGTACATGTCATGCACAGCGGGCATCTCCCGTGTCACTGTGACAAAGGTTCCGCCTCCTCCTAGAACAGCTTGTGTGATAGACAGAACACTGCGTCTATCACACAAGCTGGTCTTGGAGGAGGCGGGACCCTTGTCACAACGCGGCCAAACTTCATTTCAGACTTGGCTCTGTGACACAGCTGTGCGTAATCCAGGTACTGACCAGTGAGGCTGTATGGGCGGGCACAGTGAGGTTTATTGATGGGCACAGTGTGTAATGTCCTTATCTCTCCACCGAGACTACTGTAATATTCTTATCTCTCCACCGGGGCTCCCAGATCTCAACCAACTCCGTCACAGTCCGATGACTCACAGCGACATCACCTGGCTCCACCTTTTCTCCCTACTTTAACAGCCGACACCCTTTGCTTGGTGTTCGTGCTAGGAACCTGACACCAGGTAAATAGCTCCAGCAGCTGACCGTCTTCCCTCACTATTGGGCCGGATAGAGCCCCTACTTCCATCTCACTATTGGGCCGGATAGAGCCCCTACATCCATCTCACTATTGGGCCAGATAGAGCCCCGACTTCCATCTCGCTATTGGGCCGGATAGAGCACCGACTTCCATCTCACTAATAGGCCGGATAGAGCCTGGCTGCCTCCTCCCTATTGGGCCGGTCAGAGCCCCCCCAACTTCAAGCTTTTGGGCCGGACATAGCCCCAGTCCTCTCGCAGCAAGTATTCCTCCGTATACTATAACCTATTATCCTGTGTACTGCTACTTTACCTAAGTTTTCTCTGGAACTCCATGTTATGACTGTGTACTAACAAACTAAATAAAACCACTAGTATTCCCAAATTATCTGAGTCTCCCTATCTGATTTCGACCTACTTATAGTTAACTGTTAAGTATATAATATATACCTCCGAAGCTGTTATCCACACCAAACTTTATAGTAACATTGCCTGAAGCGTTACAGATAGCACAAACTCCTCTACCAAATAGAGTAAAATGGATCCATCGGAGGTAGTTAACCACATGGCGGCGTTCAATCAGAGACTTGACGCACTTTTGCAGATGGTCACCGACCTTTCAACGGAGAACCAAAATCTCAAGTCATATATCACTGAAAGACTCCCTACTCGGGTTACACACCCCGACACTCCTGAACCGAAAATAAGCCCACCAGACATCTTCTTTTTTTTTTTACCAACAAAAATGTGTTTATTGATTCAAAGGTGGTACAAAGTCATATACATCAAAAACAATAATCAGCACTTCCATGCTCATGACCGATTGATACAAAACAGGGTTAAAGTAGCAACCTCATAATATTTCTCTTCCTACAATATAGCATTCACAGGCAGAGTGTTTCCCCCCCCCCCATAACTAGCCCAATAATCTGCCCACGACCAGGTCCACCGGGGGAAGGCCCGGTGTATCCAGCCACGGTGCCCAGAGATTTTCATATTTCTGCATACTCCCCCTGTGCTGGTAGATGAGCTTTTCCATACGTAACATATCCCCTATCTTACATATCCATTCCCTCGAAGTTGGGGGCGCCTCCGATTTCCAATACAACATAATCAGCCTCCTGGCTTGGAACATCACCCTCTGAACTGCTTCCCTAGGATGCGCTTCTATCACATGCTCTTCCACCACCCCCAAGAGGCATACCTTGGGATCTACCGGTAAAGATATCTGGAACACAGAATTGACCACAGTTACCACCTCATTCCAATATAAATGCAGTTTGGGGAAGCGCCACAGGAGGTGAATAAGATCCCCATGGTCCCTCCTACATCTGGTACAGGTACCATCCGTCTGCAACCCCATCAGCTGTAGTCTATGCGGCGTGTAGTATACCCTCAGAATAATATACAGTTGCGTGAGCCGCTGGGCCACATTTAAAGAGCATACACTTACCCCCTGAAATATCGCCTCCCACTCCTCCCCGTCCATTTGACCCACATCTCTCTCCCACCGCTCCCTCACCTTCAGGGGATGCTGCCCCAGGAAGTATTGTAAAAGGATATTGTAGCTTTGGGAAATAAATCCCTTCGAGGTCACAGCATCTCTGATGAGGCCGAATACAGGAGTTGGAGACAAGTGCCACTCTGAAGATCTACTCTGTGCTCTAACCGCATGCTGAAGTTGCAGATATTGGAAGAACATTGGGGACGGCAGGCCAAACTCCGCCTGCAGATCCGCAAATGTCCTGAGAATACCGTTCTTAAAGACGTGCTTAACATGGGTAATCCCGTGTGCTATCCATCTAGCCCCTCCCTGCAACTTAGCCAGTTCCGTATAAGTCTCGTTATGCCAGAGAGGGCTATATTCAGTGTACCCCTCGGCCTGTTGTATATACTTGCACTTATTCCACACTTTTTGTATAAGGTTGTACGTAGGATACTTCTTATTCGGCCTGGCAAATGCCAGGGCCTCCAGTGCCAGAGGGATGGGACCTGCATCTATTGTGCGGAGCATGAGTGCCTGGGAAGAACCAGCCGGCTCAGTCCCAAAGCACCCCACCAGGTGCTGTAACTGGGCAGCCAGGTAGTACAACCACGGGTTGGGCAGTGCCAGCCCGCCATCGTCCTTAGGCCTTTGAAGATGTTCTAATTTTATCCTCGGGGGTTTATTCTTCCATATTAAAGTACGAAAGATGGAGTTAACCATTCTAAAATTTTTTAAAGGGACCACTACCGGGGCATTGTGAAGACAGTAGAGTAATTGAGGCATAAGGATCATCTTCACCAAATTTACTTTGCCCGCCACCGACATGTGAAGGCCGTTCCACGTCCTAACTCTCTCCCTAAACCTCTGAAGCAGGGGCGAGATATTCAACCGGCTAAAATCCCTCGGGTTAGAAGTGATCTGAATCCCCAAGTATTTAAAGGAAGTAGTGACTGGGATAGGGCACGATGGGGCTATCGCCTGTGTGGCATCCCCGTCTAACAGTAACAGGGCAGATTTTGACCAGTTAATTTGTAAGCCTGAGTAAACCCCAAATTTTGTAATGGTTGCCATGGCCTCCCGCAGGGACTCGTCAGTATCTCCCAGCATAAGCAGGGTGTCATCTGCGTATAGCATTATCTTCTCCTGCAGGGGCCCATAGCAAAATCCCACAATGTGCTCATTCGCCCTTATCTCCATGGCCAGGGGTTCAATAGCCAATGCAAAGAGCAGAGGGGACAGCGGGCATCCTTGCCTCGTCCCCCTCCTCAATGCAAAATCCTGTGACAGGAAACCGAAGGCCCGAATAGCAGCCTCAGGTCTGCTGTACAGGAGGCGCACCCATGCTATATATGCTTCGCCGAATCCAAAACGCTCCAGCACCGCCCACAAGTATGTCCAATCAATACTGTCAAATGCCTTAGTGGCATCTAAGGACAGCAGGGCCCTGCTTCCCGGATTATCAACGTCCGATTGCATATTCAAAAATAACCGCCGCAGGTTAATGGCCGTGGATTTATTTGGCATAAACCCCGCCTGGTCTTCGTGTATGAGGGAGGCTATAACCTTATTGAGTCGCATTGCTAGCACTTTCGCAAGAATTTTAATATCGCATTGTAACAAGGAGATTGGCCTGTATGACCCAGGTTCAACCGGGTCCTTACCTGGTTTAAGGAGCAATACAATATTGGCCTTTGCCATAGAAGGTGGAAGGACTCCCACCTCCAAGGCAGCATTAAACACCCTCAATAAGCGTGGTAGCAATACTTCCGCATGCTGCTTGTATACTTCCATGGGAATCCCGTCCTCCCCCGGTGCCTTACAATTAAGGAACAGGCCCACTGCCTCCTGCAATTCCTCCACCGTAAGAGGCGCATCTAACTCCACCTTCTGTCCCGCATTAAGCCTAGGGAAGTTCAGCTCAGTTAAGTACCGGTCCAGATCCGCCCGATCATAGGCTGTGCCGGGGCGGTACAACTCCTCATAAAACCCCGCCAACTCCTGCATGATAAGTTCCGGGGATCTGACCAGCGGCCCAGCCTTGGATTTAATAGTCCCTATAGTTGGAGACCTCTGCTGGGCATTTGCTATTCTAGCCAACAAGCGCCCCGTTTTCTCCCCCTCCTCAAAGAAGGCCTGTTTGGTAAAAAAACGTTTTTTCTCGGCAGTTGAGGAGAGCACCCGCTCGTAAGCTGACTGAGCAGCTTGCCACTCCTCCCTTGCCAAGTCAGATGGGTCCATGACAAAGCGTTGTTCAAGTTCCTTCACCCTATTCTCCAGCTCCACTACAAAGGCAGAAGAATCTCTTTTCACTTTAGTCATTTCAGTGGTCAAAATCCTCCTCAAAAATGCCTTAAAGGCCTCCCACTGCTGCATACAGGGACCCTCAGGGTCCTGAGCAATGAAAAACCCACACATGCTCTCCTCTATAATTTCAGGGGATTTAAATAGTTTCAGCCAGAACGCATTGAATTTCCACGGTGACCTTGGGAGCGCCACCGGTTGAGAAACCACCAGGTGCACTATCAATGGGGAATGGTCTGACACACTACGGGGCCTGTATTCCATAGCGTCTACATATTGGAGCACGTGTGCATTTCCCACCACCAAGTCAATCCTAGACAGACTGCCATGCGATTTGGAAAAACATGAATACTGTCTTACCCCCGGGTGACGGTGTCGCCAAACATCCACCCAGCCCACCTCTTGCAACAACCGCGCCAGGGGGGTACCCCTGGAGAGGGCAGAGGCTCTTACGGCCGGGTGTCTATCCAGCGAGAGGTCCAAACAACAATTAAAGTCCCCAATCACTAGCAGCGGTACCTCAGGCCTATCATCCAAGTAGGATATCAAGGCCCTCAGCACCACCGCCGTGAAAGGGGGGGGATATATACTCCAGCAATTACACATGTTAAGGCACCCAATCTGCAATGTAGAAACACAAATCGACCCTCAGGATCGATTAAACTGTCCATCTCTTGGTAGTCCAGGGAGCCGTGGATCAAAACACTCACCCCTCTAGAATACGAGGTCTGAGTGGAGTGGTAAGCTTTAGTCACCCAATTATACTGTATACACCCCACTGTCTCCTGCGTCAAATGTGTTTCTTGGAAGCAGAATATCCCAGGCTGAAACTTTTTAAGGCACATACGCACCATAGTTCTCTTGAGGGGGGAATGAAGTCCCCTCACATTCCACGATACTATAGGAATCCCTGCCATTTGACAAAGTTAAACATAGGAACAAACATGGAAAATGTCACCAGGCCCAGAAGTCTGGCAGTTCTGGAATAGATTATCAGGTCATGAAGAAGTGTATATGGATCAGTCATAGTGCCCACCTGAGAAGCATTGCCGTCATGCCGCTCATCAAAAAAGTGAAAAGAAAAAAGAGAAAAAGAAAAGCAGAGGAGGCAACAAGCAATCCCCTCCAGTAACTTATAACCATGTCCTGTCAACAGGGCAGGACAACCGTGTTCCCCCGGAAACGCACTCGGGGGGTCTCTCAAGTACGCAATTTGTAAATCCACGTTGACGATGTCTGAAGCTCTTGTCTTGATATGATGCAAGATAATGTCCCTCAGCCAGGGTTTATCCGGATAAGATCAGAACAAAGTCTCCCCACCAGATCAGATCATCCCAGGAACCGTGCGGACTTCATCATTCCTCCTCTCCATTCTGGTCACGCCGCCTCAGGGCTTGTTCGTTACGGTCCAGCCAGTTAACTGCCTCCTTAGCGGACTCAAAAAACTGTGCCTGGCCCCGGACTATCACTCGTAGCTTAGCTGGGTACAACATAGCATAAGGGAGCTGCATCTGTCGGAGCCTGCGCTTTATATCAAAAAACTTTGCCCGGCGTTTCTGCACCTCAGCCGAGAAATCAGGATAAAAGGACACTCTGGTTCCATTATGTTGTATGTTGGCCCGTTCCCGTGCGAGTCGGAGCACTGTTTCCCTGTCCCTATAATGCAGCAGTCTTGCTAGTACTGACCTGGAGGGCCCCCCAGGTTGAGTGGAGCGAGATGGCACCCTGTGAGCGCGCTCCACCGCAAACAGAGGGGAAAAGGCATTCTTTCCAAAAATGTCCAGTAACCAGCCCTCCACATATGCTGTGGGATCCCTACCCTCCACCTTTTCAGGGAGCCCCACAATGCGAATGTGATTCCTCCTGAGGCGGTTCTCAAAATCTTCTGCTCTGTCAATAGCCTCCCTCGCAAGTTGATAAGCGGCCTTGGCATCTCTCTCAATGGGGGGTAAACAATCCTCAATTTCACTCACCTTACTTTCCACTGCAGTGGTGCGTTCCCGCATTTTTTGCATATCTTGTCGCAGCAGCGACAGTTCCTCTCTCATTGTGGCTACCGAGGCATTGCCAATGTTAACTGCCCTGAGGATGTCTGCCAGTGTAGGCTGAGCAGTCCCAGAAGTGTCCTGTTCACCATTCTCAGAGGCCTCAGATTCAAAGTGATTATTCTCATCTTGCTCACTGTGTGCAGTCAAGATGGCTGCCCCAGCCTGAGTGTCATGTGAAGCATGCTCTATGTGCTGCGAGTGTCCAGCCTCCTCTGTCCCCATCAGCCCATTCATTTTCTGGGTGTAATACACCATATCTTTAGGTGCATCCTTACCCTGACTCTTGGGCTGCCTCTGTCCTTTGGGTCCCAGCTCCTTCCCCCTGTCAGCTCCTCGTGGGGTCCCCTTCACTGTGGACGCGGCGGCGCCATCTTGAAAATCGGGACCCATGTCAGACAGATTTTTCCGGGTCATTCCTCTGGTGCAGAGGGCTGGTGGAGGTTCCCCTGTGATCCCGGGATCAGCAGCTTGCTGCATATAGTCGCAGGAGACCGGTTATGTGGCTGAGGGAGGATCTGTAACGGATCAAGCTCAGGAGCTGTGAGAGCTATGTCCTCTCACATGCCGGTCCAGGCCACGCCACCAGACATCTTCTTGGGTGATAGGAGAAACTACAGGGAATACATTAACGCCTGTAAATTATTGTTTGACATGAAGCCACGCACTTATGCCACCGATAGAACAAACGTTTGCACCACCATCTCTTACCTTAGAGGGGAACCCCAAGCCTGGGCTAATACTTTCATAGAGAAAGACGATCCAAGCCTAAACTCCTTCACCGATTTCAGTACCGCCATGGATCTTCTATACGATGACCCCAGCAAACAGATCTCCGCAGAGTCTGCCTTGCGTGCTCTGCGACAGGGTAAACGCCCTGTCGAAGATTACATCGCCCAATTTAAACGGTGGGCCACTCAGTCCGAGTGGAACTAGATCACCCTAAAAAATCAATTCCGGCTCGGCTTATCAGAAACCCTGAAGGATGAGTTAGCCCGCACTGTAATGCCCTCTACATTGGATGCTCTTATACTCCTTAGCATTTCCATTGATAGGAGAATGCGGGAACGGAAAGCTGAGAGACTCTCAGGGGTCACCTATTCTGTTCCTTCAAACCATACTGCCGAGCCCGTGGTACCCATGGAAATCTGTGTAATTAGGGGACCACTTACCCCAGCAGAGAGGTCTAGACAAAGGTCCCTTCAGCTCTGTATGTATTGTGGCGCGCCACACCACATCGCTGAAGACTGCCCCATACTCAGAAAGAAAAAACCCGGTAAATCAACATACCTCTGCAAGCTAATAAACCCCCACTTACCAGATTCTAACTATTTCAAAATTCTTGTCTCTCTGCAGTGGGACCAAACCCTAATTACTCTCGAGGCTATGATTGACACAGGAGCGTGTGGGAACTTCATAGACTCGCATATTGTTAAAACCAATAAAATTCCTGTATCCACTAAATGCAAACCTGTCTCTCTAAGACTTATTGATGGAACTACCTTAACCTCCGGTCCCATCACTACACAATCACAACCTCTGCTTATGGTGACAGAATCTACACATATAGAATACATCTGCTTAGATGTGATACCGTCTCCCCATTTTCCCCTCATCCTAGCACTACCCTGGCTGCATACCCACAAACCCTCACTACATTGGGAAGACAGGAGCGTGCTCCTCACTTCTCAATATTGCCAGGAGACATGTTTCAAAGAGACTTCTTTATCACAGGCAGAGTCACTGTCCCCAGCAGAAGTCAACCTGGTACCTACGGCATAGCAAGACTTCGCTGATGTCTTCAGCAAAAAGAATGCCGAGTTACTACCCCCACATAGACCATACGATTGCCCAATTGACTTACTCCCTGGCAGCAAAATCCCTTTTGGGCATATCTATTCCTTATCACAGCCCGAATTGGCCCATCTAAAGGAATACATAGAAGAAAATTTTAAGAAAGGTTTCATAAGACCGTCCACCTCACCCGCCGCAGCCGGCGTGTTTTTCATCCGGAACAAGGATCAAAGCCTACGTCCCATCATCGATTATAGAGAATTGAACAAGATCACGGTAAAAAACAGATACCCCCTTCCTCTCATCCCAGAATTATTGGAACGTTTGCAAACGGCAAAGTTGTTCACCAAACTTGATTTAAAGGCCGCGTATAATCTGGTCAGAATTCGTCAGGGAATGAATGGAAAAGCTTTCCGCACCCGTTACGGCCTGTACGAGTACCTGGTCATGCCCTTTGGGCTGTGCAACGCTCCTGCCACTTTCCAGTTCCTTGTGAACGACATTTTCAGGGATCTCCTCTATGTTTGTCTAGTAGTATATCTAGACGACATCCTTATATACTCAGACACAGACACAGACCATCGCAAGCATGTCAGATGGGTTCTCTCTAGGTTACGCACACATACTTTTTTTTTTTTATTGAAAAAAAAACAACTTTATTGAAAAGTATATGCATGGTACATACATCAGTAAAAGCCAGTATGGCCAAAGCAGTAGTGCATACATGAACATAGTGAAATATCTGTGTGACATAAAGATGAAGACACCAATGGGAGTGGAGCCGGTCATACAACAAAGATGAGGAATCAACATGTCAGGTACACGTTTCACCATCCGCCAACCAACGCACACATAATTTATACGTCAAATTAGAGAAGTGCACTTTCGAATCCAACTCCGTCGCATTCTTGGGTTACATCATTTCTGAGAATGGCATACAGATGGATCCTGGTAAGATAGACTGTATCCAAAAATGGCCTAGACCCCTGAATAGGAAGGCACTTCAAAGATTCCTTGGGTTCGCAAATTTTTATCGTAAATTCATCAAAAAATTTTCCTTAGTCGTAAAACCATTAACCCAACTAACAAGTATCCACTCCAACTATGCATGGAACGCACAAACTCAGGAGGCCTTCGATACCCTGTATTGTCACTTTACTACGGCTCCCATCCTACACTTACCAGACCCTCATCTACAATACATCTTGGAGGTCGATGCCTCCCATCTGGCCCTAGGGGCTATCCTATCCCAAAAATCGTCCATTTATGGACCGCTTCATACAGTGGCCTACCATTCCTGATCCCTCACTCCCGCAGAGATCAATTACCCAGTAGGGGAAAAAGAGTTGCTAGCAGTGAAATCCGCCCTGGAGACTTGGAGACACCTACTCGAGGGTACCTTACTACCCTTTATAGTGTACTCCGACCATCAAAACCTTCAATACATTCAGCGTAACAAAACACTCTCCTCCAGACAGATACGATGGGCTCTCTTCTTCGATAGATTCCACTTTGTCATCACCTACCGTCCTGGCTCCAAAAATGGAAAGGCTGATTCACTATCTCGCCTGGAAGAACATCAATGTACACCTGACAGATCCAAATCATCCCACAGCAGAAGATCTTATGCACCATTTCGACCCTTAAAGAGGAATTGCAGCAGGCCCTAAACTCAGAAAAACCCCCACTGCAGTTAGAGACAGAAGAAGACAGGTTCCTCTACAAAAATACCCGGCTGTACATCCCGACTCGAAGACAAGGAGAGAGGCGCCTCTAAGTGCAATAGTGTAACTAGTTTTTAATAGTAAATACAAATACACTCACATTTAGGTGAATTAACATAGGCGTTTAAAATGTCAGGATGACGATCATCAGCAGCAGGTCACAGGGGGTTGTCATGTTGATAAAGGAGCGCGACTTGCCAGGACACCGCAAGTCCGCACGCTCACGAAACGCGTCCATTTTTGATGACGTCACCCTCTGCAGCTTAACCACATGTGCGCTCCTAGCCTCGCTCTTAACATACTACAGGATCGTTGTCCCCGGAAGCCGGCCACTCCATCTTCAGAGACACTCCTGTCATTCTACGCAGAGCTGAGAACCCCCTGTGACCTGCTGCTGATGATCGTCATCCTGACATTTTAAACGCCTATGTTAATTCACCTAAATGTGAGTGTATTTGTATTTACTATTAAAAACTAGTTACACTATTGCACTTAGAGGCGCCTCTCTCCTTGTCTTCCAGTTACCCCTGAACATGGTTTCTGTTCATCTATGATGGCCGCCCTGTGCACAGTGGATCCCATTTATCCCTGCTCCACCCATATACACCGCAGTGTGTAAACAGACTCCTAAGGACTTCCTTTAAGACTGTCTATATATATACATATGTTGTATGGTATTTTTTCATCTTATTTTTATATTTTATGTATTTTTTATTTATTTATTTATTTATTTTCTTGCTTCATATTGATTACTTTGGATAATACATGTTTCTGTGGATATTGTGCGCCACCACTTGTCTGTACATCCCGACTCCTCTACACCATTGAATTCTTCGACTTACTCATGATGCACCCCTAGCTGGGCATCACCAGGACCCTGGATCTCCTTCGCCGACACTTCTGGTGGCCGAAGATGGAGGAGTCAGTAAGCGAGTATGTGTCCTCCTGCGAGACTTGTGCCCACTCTAGACACGAATCCCGACCCCCTTTTGGTCTCCTCACAACCCTCCCTATACCCGAAAAACCATGGCAGGCCGTTTTCACTTGACTTTATCGTGGAATTACCCCGCTCAGGCGGTTACAACACGATCCTAGTCGCAGTTTACTACCTTACCAAAATGGTTCACTTCATGCCTCTCACGAAACGACCAAACTCCAAAGAGACGGCCGAGATCTTGATACAGCATGTTTTCAAACTCCACGGTATCCCTTCCAGATTGGTGTCCGATTGAGGTTCACAGTTCATCTCCAGATTCTGGAAAGCTCTGTCTAAAACTCCAGATTGACCATCGATTATCAACTGCCTACCATCCTCAAACAAATGGGCAAACCGAAAGGGTAAACCGCTGTCTAGATAAATATATCCGGTGTTACTGCACTCACTTACAAAACAATTGGCATGAGTTTGCATATAACATCAATACCAGTACTACCACAGGTTATAAACCTTTTTATGCTAACTACGGTTTCCATCCCTCCTTCATCCCTCAGCAGATTTCTGCCAACAACCCAGCGGCTGAAGATTTTGTCAACACCTTAAAGGACCTCATTCCTCACCTACGCGATAACATTATTAGAGCCCAGAGCAGACAAAAAGCCTACTACGATCTTCACAGGAAAACTCCACCCACATACAAAATCTGAGATTTAGTATGGCTATCCACCAAACACCTCAACCTGCAGACTCCATCACGCAAATTTAGTGGATTATTCATTGGTCCTTTCCCCATCCACTCAGTGATCAACTCAGCGGCAGTGAGACTAAAACTACCGTCCACCTTACGTATTCATCCTTCTTTCCACGTTTCCCTGATTAAACCCTACCATCCCAACACCTTCCAGGTCTTATTCCAGCCCCCCTACCGCCAGTTGAAGTTAACGGTCAGGAGGAATACGAAGTCGCACGGATCCTGGACCCCCGTCTATATAGAAACCGTTTACAGTATTTGATCCATTGGAAGAACTACGGTCCACAGGATGACTCCTGGGAACCCGCCTCCGAGGTTCATGCCCCACGGCTGGTCCACCTCTTCCATTCTCACAATCCTGCCAGGCCTGCTCCTTTGGCCCCCGGGAGGGGTCCCTCGGGGGGGGGGGTCCTGTAATGTCCTTATCTCTCCACTGAGACTCCTGTAATATTCTTATCTTTCCCCCTGGCTCCGAGATCTCAACCAACTCCGTCACAGTCTGATGACTCACAGCGACATCACCCGCCTCCATCTCTTCTCCCTACTTAAACAGCCGACACCCTTTGCTTGGTGTTCGTGCTAGGAACCTGACACCAGGTAAATAGCTCCAGCAGCTGACGACCGTCTAACCTCACTATTGGGCCGGATAGAGCCCCTACTTCCATCTCACTATTGGGCTGGATAGAGCCCCAACTTCCATCTCACTACTGGGCCGGATAGAGCCCCTACATCCATTTCACTATTGGGCTGGATAGAGCCCCGACTTCCATTTCACTATTGGGCCGGATAGAGCCCCGACTTCCATCTCACTATTGGGCCGGACAGAGCCCCGACTTCCATCTCACTATTGGGCCGGACAGAGCCCCGACTTCCATCTCACTATTGGGCCGGACAGAGCCCCGACTTCCATCTCACTATTGGGCCGGATAGAGTCTGGCTGCCTCCTCACTATTGGGCTGGTCAGAGCCCCCCCCAACTTCCAGCTTTTGGGCCGGACAGAGCCCCAGTCCTCACAGCAAGTATTCCTCAGTATACTATAACCTATTATCCTGTGTACTGCTACTTCACCTAAGTTTTCTCTGGAACTCCCATGTTATGACTGTGTACTACCAAACTAAATAAAACCACTAGTATTCCCAAATTATCTGAGTCTCCCTATTTGATTTCTGCCTACCTTTAGTTTACTGTTAAGTATATCCTATATACCTCCGTAGCTGTGATCCACACCAAACTTTATAGTAACATTGCCTGAAGTGTTACACAGTGAGGCTGCATGGATGGGCACAGTGAGACTTATTGATGGGCACAGTGACACTGCATGTATGGGCACAGTCACACTGCATGGATGGGCACAGTGGCACTGCATGTATGAGCACAGTGAGGCTTATTGATGGGCACAGTGAGGCTGCATGGATGGGCACAGTGAGGCTGCATGGATGGGCACAGTGAGGCTGCATGGATGGGCACAGTGAGGCTGCATGGACGGGCATAGTGGGGCTTATTGTTTGGCACAGTAAGGTTGCATTCATACGCACAGTGAGGCTGCTATGGATGGGCACAGTGAGGCTGCTATGGATGGGCACAGTGAGGCTGCATGAATGGGCACAGTGAGGCTGCATGGATGGGCACAGTGAGGCTGCATGGACGGGCATAGTGAGGCTTATTGTTTGGCACAGTAAGGTTGCATTCATAAGCACAGTGAGGCTGCATGGACGGGCACAGTGAGGCTGCATGGACGGGCACAGTGAGGCTGCATGGACGGGCACAGTCAGGTAGGCTGCATTGATGGGCACAGTGAGGCTGCATGGACGGGCACAGTGAGGCTGCATTAATGGGCACAGTGAGGCTGCATTAATGGGCACAGTGAGGCTGCATTGATTTCTTGTCCGCAATATCATGCCCGCAGCCTCTGACCATCTCCTGTACCATGCCCACAGCCTCTGACATCTCAGTGAGGCTGCATGGACAGGCACAGTAAAGCTGCATGGACTGGCACAGTGAGGCTACATGCATGGGCACAGTAAAGCTGCATGGAAGGGCACAGTGAGGCTGCCTTGATGGGCACAGTGAGGCTGCCTTGACGGGCACAGTGAGGCTGCCTGGACGGGCACAGTGAGGCTGCCTGGACGGGCACAGTGAGGCTGCCTGGACGGGCACAGTGAGGCTGCATTGATCTCTTGTATGATGCCTGCAGCCTCTGACCATCTCCTGTACCATACCCACAGCCTCTGACATCTCCTGTATCATGTCTGCAGCCTATACCCATCTCTTGTATCATGTCCACAACCTCTGACTATCTCTTGTGTTATATCATGTCTGCAGACTCTAAGGGAGTCTGGAGAGGAGTCAAGAGTGGGAGCGCCGCCGGGATGGGGGTCAGGGAAGAAGTCAGATGTGTGTGGACTGTGGAGAGGGGACTATAGGATAAAACCAGAGCCACCAAGCTGGAGCCGACTGACTGAGTCCTGCACGGTGCACCTGAGAGGAGGTCAGTGACAGCACCGCCAGGCTAGTCTGAGAGGGGGGTCACTTATGTAAGGAGAGGAGTGAATACAATAATGCAAGGGGGACCGATTTAAAGGTTTCCCCCTTATAAATCAGTAACCCACCCCTCCTTACCCAAGTGTATTCTTTCTGCGGAAGGTGGTCTCTGGTAACCAGAGTCCCGTCCCACATTCCCAGTGTCCCTGGTGTCCCCCTTGATAACTGCTCCACTTTATTTTTTTGTAAATTTCTTTTTATTGAGGTTTTAAGTTTTACACAACATTCCAACACAGCTGACCCAGCTAAAACCGCCAGGTCAGTACTAGGCCAACAAGGCCCATACACTCTTATACAGGCAACAACATATCCTGTCTATCTAACAGTGTCTCTACCTAACTACTACAACAAAATATACCCCCCCCCCCCCAACCCAGGAGACTATTATCAACAACAATAATAATACCGCCCCACCACCCCTTTCTAGCCACCGTACACTATACGTTATACATACCCCAAATATTCCTAAGAAAAGTCTGTCCCAGTAATCAGGTCCAATAGACACGGTCAACCCATATTAAAGCTGTGCATTAACCCACAGTCAAGTCTGAGTTATACCAGGCTTGCCACACCTTATCAAATTTCTTTCCACAGCCCCTTGATAAATAAGTAGCTTTATAGTATGGCATCATAGCATTTATCAGGCCCTTCCAAAAGCGCACATCTGGTGCCCCCAGCTTGCGCCATCGTAGTAAGATGGCTTTCCTACCATAAAATAAGAGAATGTTCAGTAAAGTTCTATGTGCCTTGGACGGAACAACCTCGTCAACTAGGCCCAGGAGACATACTCTAACCGTCATTGGGATCGGGACCATCAAAACCTCCGAAATACAAGAGGTGACCTCCAGCCCAAATTTTTTAACCTGAGGGCAGCTCCAGAAGACATGTTCAGCAGCCGCCGGAGCATATGTACATCTCCAACACTCTGCCGACACGGACGGGTAAATGGAGGCCAATCTGGCAGGTGTATAATATATTCTGTGTAGAAACTCGAAGTGGATAAGTCTATCTCTCGCTGCTACCAGGTGTTGGAAAGGGTGTGCCCACATGTCATCCCAATCCTCCCCCTGAATATCCGGGACCTCCGCCTCCCACCGTTCCCTACACTTGCGCACTCCCACAGGACTCGTCACAAACAGTTTCTTATAGGAAACCGATAGCGTTTTAGGAAGGTCTTCAGCCATCGGCAAATTTTCCAAGTCCGATGGGAATGATTCTATCGTCATATTTTTAAATTGCGCAAGAAAGGCGTGCCTTAATTGAATGTACCTAAAGAAGTGAGAATTGGACAAGTCGTGTCAGGCTTTAAGCTGGTCAAAAGTCATCAATTCCCCACATACCGTGATGTCCCAGAGAGACTTTATTCCCATAGTCACCCACCCCATTGGGTCATCAAAGGAGTAGAAATGCGACAATTTAGGATTCATCCATAGAGGAGTGGACGACGGAGAAAAGCCCTTATAATGAGGACATGCCAAAACTAACGCCTCCCCCCACGCTTTGAACGTGGCCTTCATAGACGCCGTAAGCGGAAGGTCCATCCTGACCCCCCTATGAATGGCCACCCTCAGGGTTTCGTAGGAGCCCAAGTGTGCTGCCTCCAAAACCGTAGCAGAGTCTCCAGCATCTCCAAAAAGCCACCTTTGAACAAAGACCAATTGACCAGCCAGATAGTACCTACGCCAATCAGGCAGGGCCAATCCTCCCTCCCCCCAGGGTTCCTGTAAAACTTTCAGTCCTATCCTCGGTTGTTTGGGGGCCCACAAAAAAGTGCTGGTAAGGCTGTCCAGTTTTCTAAAAAAAGACATAGGGATCCATATGGGAGCATTGCGCAGAAAATATAGGATAGCAGGGAGTATTTTCATTTTCAGGAGATTAATTTGTCCTATGAGAGACAATGGGAGTTTCTGCCAAGCCACCATCCGCTGCCTGAAATAGACAAGAAGCGGAGTCAGATTAAGGGGCATGTAATCGCTTACATTCGCCGTAATCTTAACACCCAAATACGTGATCTGCGTTACCCACTGCAACGGAAGAGCCGGGTCAGCAATAGCCCTGGCCCCAGCGTCCAGCGGTAGAATAGATGATTTAGACCAATTGACTCTCAATCCAGAAAATTTCGAGAAAGTGTCCAGTATGCCTAACGCTGCCTCTAGCGACTCCTTGGGGGTCCTGCAGAAATAGCAGCATGTCATCTGCATATAATGCCAACTTTTCCTCAATATTTCCCACCCTAATTGCTTTAACCTCCCCATCTGCTCTCAGTGCAATCGCAATGGGTTCCATCATAAGAGCAAACAAAAAGGGTGAAAGTGGACAGCCCTGCCTGGTGCCCTTACCAAGCTGGAAGAAAGGAGAAGTGTTCGTACCCATGCGTACCGCCGTTCTGGGAGGTTTCACGTTCGAAAGGTTGGGCCGAACCCCATCCTCTCCAGGACTGCCAACATGTATTGCCAGTCTATGGAGTCTAACGCCTTTTCGACATCAATAGAAACCACCACCCTAGTAGGAGCAGAGAAGTTTGGAATCTGTAGGTGGGTAAACAATCGTCTGAGGTTCGTGTCCGTAGACTTACCAGGCATAAACCCCGTCTGATCAATATCAACCAGGGAAGAGATGACTCCGGCCAGCCACCTAGCCAGAACTTTCGTGAGTATTTTTAGATCCATGTTTAGTAGGGCAATCGGCCGATAAGAAGCGCAATCCATGGGATCCTTACCCGGTTTGGGAAGCAAGATCATATATGCGTCCATCATGGATTGCGGCAACTGCTGTGTCTCCAAACAGTGAGCCAACAGGGATGTGAGCCTAGGCGCCAACTGGTCCACGTATATTTTGTAAAAGTCCGCCGGAAAACCGTCCGGACCCGAGGCTTTATGCGGGGGAAATGAAAAAATTGCCGCTACAATTTCCTTATTAGTGATCTCAGCCTCTAACAACCCACAATCCTCCCCCGAAAGCCTCGGAAGAGAAAGACCCTCCAACTAGTCCTCCATCTCTTATCTGTTATAGGGAGGAATAGGCGCATACAAATGTAGCGACCTCACCCCTCTCACCCCTTCTCATTCAAGGCTTGTCTGTCTCGTCTAGGGGTTAACACTGGGGGGAGGGATGAGATACACCACGGCCCATGTCCTCCAAGGTGTAGAGGTGAAGGGCAGAACTATCGGGTTTGTGTATGTGTCCCAGAGTCCAATCCTCTCCTCGGATTGACTCCCCTTTGCTCCTAGTAACCAGAGTTCCACACACTGAATAGGTCCATCTCGTATTTATTCTTCTCAATAAATAGTCATACAGCACAGACAGGTTGAGACCCATGTAACACTTCAGTATTTGTGGGGAGTAGGCCAAGGCACAATTCTTCTAGATAAAGCTAACCACTGTAGTATCACCAGTGGTGAATAGTCACTGTCACTGACTATATAATTCAGAACGTGAATTACCTTCACTATTGTAGCCCCTATCAGGGGAAGGACATCCGTCCAAGACAGTTACCAGAGGCCTCTCCATCACCAGCAATGCTGCGCTGGACTCTCCGGAGAAGTTCCGCTCACCAGTCTTCTCAACCTCAGACATGGGCACCCAAGGAGTTAGGGCCCCCTCGGATTCCTCCACCCTCGCGGAACTCAGTCGAAGGTACTGAGCTCCAGGCTTCCGCCATAGTACCTCACCCCAGGCTAAAGGTGCCTGAGATGGACTCCATCTCTCGCTCCGGCCAGGTCAAGGGCACCTGGACCCGGAACTCCGAAACGCCAGCACCCAAGCTGAAAGTGCCTGGGTGCGGCTGCGTCCTCTGACTCTGAACCCAAGGTCAGGGCGTCCGCCCCTTTTATCCCCCCACCCCTTGCGTCACAGAAAGTTCCCCGCCCTGCTGTACCAGCACCGGGAAAGGACAAAAAGGAAACAGTCTTGCGGTGAGTGTTCAACTCCAGCCCACGGCGACAACGCCACCTGCAGGCCGTAGGGAACCTCACACCACCAGAGTCCTCCAAGAACCACAAAAAGGGTCTCGGATTCCCTGACAATCAATGCATCTGGGTTACACTACCACCCAGATGCCTTCCCTAAAATCAAACACCCGCTACACAAAGATGAAAAAAAGTCTTGAAATTCCACGAGTATGTCTATGGGGTCACTGGCCAGCCTCCATTTCTACATCTAATAACTGGAACCACTGCCAGCTGGTGAGAATCAGCCACCAACCTGGCGAGGAGCTTCCCATTTTTGTCCCCTTCAGCAAACTGTGAATCAGCTCTGTGCTTGGCCTCAGTGTGTGCTAGATTGTTGAAGTGCAAAGTGAGATTCCTCTGGGCCTCCAACAAAGCCATGTAAGAGGCACCAGAGGGAGCAATGGCATTAGCCTCCGCACATTCCCTCTCCTTTTCTTGCAGTAATTGAACCTCCGCCTGCTGTTCCCCCCTCTCTTTTTTTATAGCAGAAATACATTCCCCTCGAATCACCGCCTTAAAGGCATCCCATACCACAAGGGGGTCAGCAGAGTCCTGGTTCATGTCCCAGTACTTAGTAACCGAACCCTGTATGAGAGCACTGACATTTTCATTTTGAAGCCACCCAGGGGAAAGTTTCCACCCCCCGGCCCCCCTCCCAGAAGAAAGAGCCAAAGATACAGAAAGCGGGTTGTGATCAGACAAACCCCCCGCCAAATAAGCAACATCTTTGACAAACGACATCATCACCGGACTGCCGAACGCAAAGTCTATTCTAGCCGATGAGTGATGTGTCTGCGATAGGTGAGAGAAACATTTAACATGGGGATTCTTTAAATCAAATGGTTTTTATTGCTCACAGAAAAAAAAAAGATACAAGGTACAAAAATATGCAGCATAGTATATCTGTTACATGTACGGTAGCAATAAATGTTTTTGACATTCCTTGGTCACATCTGAAATCGCATACATTAAACGATCCGCTCAGAGTTTCAAATAACATAGGGTGAACAGTACACAACCCATCAGACTATCCCCCCTCCCACCCGCCCTCCTGTTGCCGGTGGGAGCTTGCTACACACCTCCCAACATCCTCATCCTCACCAATTCCATGGGGCTTAACCCCGGTACAGCAAGCCATGCATCCCAGAGCCCATCAAACTTTCCCGCGATGCCCCTGTGCTGGTATATGTATTTCTCCATCAAAAGGGTTTTACCCATCTGCTGTATCCACAGCTGGACCGGAGGCGGCTCAACAGACTTCCACAGTAGTAGAATAGTTTTTCTCGCCTGGAACAATGCCCTAGTAAATGCCATTCGAGTCACCTCCTCCGGGATCTCCCCCTCCAGTATTCCTAACAAGCAACATAAGGGGTCAGAAGGAACGTTGGTCTGGAACACCAAATTAAGTGTAGCCAGTACCTCCGTCCAATATCTATGGAGTTTGGGGCACCGCCAGAGGAGGTGAATCAGATCTCCAGGCACCGCCCTACATCTACCACATAGCGGATCAGGCAGTCTTCCCATCTTGAATAGCTTTACCGGTGTAAAATGTACTCTCAGTAGTATATATAGTTGGGATACCTTTTGTGCCACATTAAGCGAGCAGGCGTTTACCCACCCGCATTGCCTCCTCCCAGAGCTCCCCCTCTATAGGACCAACATCCGCCTCCCACTGGCTCACCACTTTCATGGGGTGTCCCTCCAAAAATGAGGACAGCAGCATGTTATAGCACTGAGAGATGACACCCCTGGTCTCACAAGCGTCCTGCAGCATGTGAAAGACAGGGGTGGGGGACTGAACCCACTCCACTGCATCACCCTGAGCCCTGACAGCATGTCGCAGCTGCAGGTAGTAAAACAGCATATTGGACGGGAGCGCATATCTCGATTGAAGTACATGAAAAGGGAGTAAGGCCCCATTATGAAACACTTGTCTCAGGTGGGTTATACCTAATGACCTCCACTTAGGGCCCTGCTGAAGTTTGGCCAGTTCAGTGTAATTGCCGTTCCCCCATAGCGGGCTGTACCTAGTGAATCCCGTGACATTCTGGAGTTGTTTGGCCTTATTCCACACCTTCTGAAGGAGTGAATAGGTGGGCATCTTTTTAATTGATTTCTGAAACCGCTGAGCCTCCAGACCCTCCGGCACCATGTCGGCCCCCGAGCCAAGCAGCATTAGCCTAGCCGAGGAGCCCACAGGAGCCGGTACCATGACACCTATCAGGTGCTGCAGCTGCGCTGCCAAATAGTATATCCAAGGGTTGGGGAGGGCAAGGCCCCCCCCCTCCTTTGGTCGTTGTAATTGTTCCAATTTGATCCGGGGGTGTTTGTTGTGCCACAATAATTGTCTAAAGAGGGAGTTGACGACCCTGAAGATTTTAAGCGTGATGACAACAGGAGCATTGTGTAGCAGGTACAGCAACTGGGGCATTAGTATCATTTTAATAAGGTTCGTCTTGCCGGCCAGGGACATCCGCAGTCTATTCCATATCAGTATTTTATCCCTGAATCTGGTTAATAAGGTTGATATATTCAGCTGACAGAATTCTGTGATCACCGGGGAGATGAATACACCCAAGTACTTAAATGAGGATACTATGGGGACCGGGCAGGAGGGCTCCTCACTTAGCGCGGGGGCCTCATCCAGGAACATCAGAGCCGACTTGGACCAGTTAATTGTAAGGCCCGAGAAACGGCCAAACTCAGTGATAAGGGACATGACCTGAGCCAGTGATTCATCCACATCTTCCAGGAAGAGGAGCATGTCATCGGCGTATAGCATAATTTTCTCGTGCATATTGCCATAGCGGAAGCCCCTGACCGACCGGCAGTCTCGCACCAGAGCCGCTAAGGGCTCAATGGCCAGAGCGAAGAGCAGGGGGGACAGGGGACAGCCCTGCCTGGTCCCCCTACCCAACGCAAAGGCGTGAGACATCCTGTCAGACATTCGTATGGCCGCCTGCGGCGAGCCGTACAACAGCCTCACCCACCCTAGGAACCGGGGTCCGAACCCGAACTTGGCCAGTACAGCCCAGAGATACCGCCAGCCAACACTGTCGAATGCCTTATTGGCGTCAAGAGACAACAGTGCCCTGTGGCCGACGTAATCCGAGGGGGTCTGCATGTTCAAGTATAGCCGCCTAAGATTAGTTGCGGTGGAGCTGCGAGGCATGAACCCCGCCTGATCTGGGTGAATAATGGACAAGATAATTTTGTTAACCCTCATAGCCAATACCTTGGCCAGAATTTTAACATCGCTCTGTAGCAGTGAGATGGGCCTATACGAGCCGGGGTCCAAGGGATCCTTGCCTGCCTTTAACAACAGTATAATATTGGCTCTATTCATGGAAGGGGGCAATGCTCCGGACTAGAAGGATGTGTTGAACACCGCAAGCAGCCTGGGCAGAATCGCCTCGCCGTATTGGACATAGGCCTCCATGGGGATCCCATCATCCCCCGGGGCCTTGCACGTGGGGAAAGATGCGACCGCCTCCCTCAGTTCCTCCAAAGTGAGCAGGGCCTCCATCTCCGCGCGGGCCTGCCCGCCCAGGAGCGGAAGCTCCACCGTTCCCAGATATTGTGATAGGTCCTCATCTGTATAATCATCACATGGCCTGTAGAGATTGCTGTAGAAGGACGCCAATTCAGCCATAATCTGCTCAGGGTCATTCACCAGTCGTCCCCGGGAGTCTCGGATCACTCCAATCGCCGGGGAGGCCTGCTGTGACCTGGCAATCTTAGCCAGAAGCCTGCCCGTCCTCTCCCCCTCCTCATAGAAGGCCTGGCTAGTAAAGAACCTCTTTTTTTCCGCAGCGGAGGTTCTCAACCGGTCCAGGGAATCCTGGGCCGATATCCAAGCCTCCCTCGCGGAATCAGTTGGATCCAGTACGAATGCAAGCTCCAACCGTTTCACCTGGTCTTCAACCTGTGCCAAAAGTGCAGACGAGTTGCGTTTGATGGCCGTGATCTCAGCGATAAAGGAACCCCTCAAACAGGCCTTAAAGGCATCCCAGCCCACCGCCGAGTTCTCCCCAAGGTGGTTGTCTAAAAAATATTGATCAATCTGGCAGGTGACCCGGTCATGGGATGTGAAAAGTTTTAGCCAGTAGGCATTCAATTTCCACGGTGCCCTGGGCAGAGAGGAAGCGGGACGGGTAACCAGGTGAGCCGCCAGCGGGGAGTGGTCGGACACCCCCCTAGGGAGGTATTCTATCCTGGGGACCATATGCACAACCCGCTGGGACCCCACACATAGATCAATGCGAGATAATGAACCATGGGTTTTGGAAAAACATGAAAATTGTTTGGTAGTCGGGTATCTAGCCCTCCACACATCCACCCAACCCACCTCCGCCAGCAGGCGGCTCAAAACCGTGCCCCTACCCCCCAGCGGTGGCTGAACCGGTGGATGTCTATCCAACCTGGGGTCAAGGCATCCATTGAAATCCCCCATAATCATAATGGGGACATCGGGTTTGTTAACTAGATAAGACAGTAGTAATTGCAAAACCTCCCTAGAGAAGGGAGGGGGTATATACACAAAGGCAAGAATTATCATCACAGTAAACACTTTGCAATGCACAAAAACATATCTCCCATGGGGGTCTACCTCCACATCCAGTTCCTGGAAAGCCAGGGACTTGTGTACCAGTACACTCACCCCCCTAGAATACGAGGTGTGAGTGGAGTGGTAGGACGTGCCCACCCAAGCAAACCCCAAACAACCAACCGTATCTTTTGTGAGGTGGGTCTCCTGGAGGCCCACAATAGCTGGGTGGAACTTTTTTAAACATGAGTTAAGCATTGTGCGTTTCAACGAGTCATGAACCCCTCGAACGTTCCAAGTCACTACCGGGGTGGTGGCCATGGTGAGTGGAAAAAGTGTTCATCACCGGGGGCCGAAGGCCCCGGCTCAAGATTCCTGGGCATCCAAGCACTAGAGTCAGAAATGAGAGGGGTCATCACCAGTGGGCAGATCTTCAACGGGTGTGGGGAAGGGGTCAGAGCAGGAAAGTTCAGTAAGCACCGCGACATTGTGAGCAAAAGAAAACTTTTAAACAGTCCTGAACAGCCTCTTCGAGCACGGATAACGTACCCGCTCGGGGAGGGGGCAGGCCATCCCCACTCATCCCCAGCTCCCAGGACTGTCAGGGAACCCGTGCCAACAGGGCACTGATAAACATGTCCCCATAACTGGGACTTCAGATAGTCAAACGTGGCAGACGGGGCTTGTACCCCCTTCTGTGGCTCAATAACCATGGTAAACAAAGTGTAGTCTTCCAAACGCTCTTAATAATCGGCAACAATTGAAAAAAGGGTGAAATGTCCCGCTATGGTTAAGGCAGAACCAACTGGCCTGCAGGTAACATACCGACTTCACTTGTGTTGATCCAGGGCCTCAGTCGCCCACATCAGCATCCCGGCGTCCCCGGATGTCCTGTTCATTGCGATCCAGCCACTCCGCCGCCTCCGCAGCGGATTCAAAGAAGGAAGCTTGACCACGGACTGTGATACGCAGCTTGGCAGGATACAGCATGGCATATGTTAGTTGTAGCCTCTGCAGACGTTTCTTTACATCAGCGAATTTAGCTCTCTTACGCTGCACTTCAGCAGAGAAATCTGGGTAAAACGAAATCCTAGCTCCGTTGTAGTGCACCGCTCCCCTTTCCCGTGCCAATCTAAGTATAATTTCTCTGTCCTTATAGTTCAGGAGCCTGGCAAGCATTGATCTGGGCGGGTTGCCCGGGGGGAGGGGTCTGGGTGGTGTGCGGTGCACTCTCTCCACCGCAAACAGCGTGGTGAATGCCTCTTTACCAAAGATTTCTTGGAGCCATGTTTCTGTAAAGGCCGTGGGGTCCCTGCCCTCCACCTTCTCAGGGAGCCCCACTATACGGACATTGTTCCTCCTTAAACGGTTCTCGATATCGTCGGTCTTTGCGTTCGCCTGCGCAGATTGCTGCAGCGCAAATCTGGCATCTCTAGTGAGGGGTGGGAGCTGGTCCTCCACTTCACTAATCCTCCCCTCCACCGCCGTGGTCCTCTCTCTAATTTTCTGGAGGTCATGTCTAATAAGTGATACCGTCTCAGTAAGTGCCCCAAACTGTACCTTTAAACCGTCCACAGAGGCTGTCACTGAGGTGGTGCAGCGGTGTACAGCACGCAGGATCTCACTCAGTGTGGGCTGGGGTGCATCCTCCTGTAGCTCATCAAAGATGTCATTGATGTGGTCAGACGAGTTTTCTAGGGGCACAGTATCATCCAGGGCAGAAGCGCCATTTTGCTCCAAGGCTCCCTGCACAGTCATCAGCGATGGTGGGGGAAGAGAGCAGCTAGGGCCCTGTAATTTCTGGGCATAGTAGAGCATGTCTCTAGGCTGCTCCTTCCCCTGCTGTTTGTTTGCCTTGGGCGGCTTACTGCCCGGGTCCTGTGGCTTATCCCCCGCTCCACGCGTCACTCTCTGAGGTAGAGGGGAGCCGGCGCCATCTTGGACCTCCATGACCGCCGCTGCTGCAGCGCTCTTTGTCCCTTTACGGGTCATGCAGGGCTCCGCCAGAGCCGATTCGACCTCCGCCGAGGACAGTGATGCGGCGCCTTGTCCCTGGACCAAGTGCCGGGTCAGGATCAGTGCGGGAAGAGGATTAATGGAGGATCGTCAGCGGGAGCTCCGTGCTGTGCGTCCGCTCACATGCCTGTCCAGGCCACGCCCCCAACGTGGGGATTCTTAGCCCGCCATATTTCAGAAAGCCCAACAACAGATGCCCAGGTCAACATATCTGAGGTGCCCTGTCGTCCTGCATTTGAGGAATCCAAGGCATCTAAAGTAGCATTGAAATCCCCCATAAACAATCGTGGGAGGTGTGCATGGGGGGCCAGCTTAACCAACATATCATATAAACATTGCACATTGAACGGAGGGGGTATATAGACATTTACCAATAACATTGTACAGTAATTGATATCCACAACTAAGGCCACATATTGTCCCCCCGGATCCACAAACACCTGATGGATATTGCAGGAAACAGCTTTACTGACCAGAATTGCTACCCCCCTTGCATACGTGGAGTATGTGGCATGAAATGCCCGCTGAATCCACCGCCTCCGCAGGGCCAATATTTTGCTACCATCCAGGTGAGTCTCCTGTAAAAGAACGACATGCGGCCTGACCTGTTTCAGATACTGGAATACCGAGGCCCGCTTAAACTTACTATTCAGGCCTCGTACATTCCAGGACACAACCTTGACCAAATTAGCCATTATCATAGACCTTAACTGATGTACAGAAAGGGAAACTTCCTACTTTTCCCCAAGTTAGATGAGCCAGGTGCCGTGAGGCAACTATAGACCCCCACTTCATACCAGTGAGGATTCCCCGAAATAGAGAGCAGAGAACTGAGCAAAAAACATCCCTTCTACCTGTGCAAATGAGCAAACCCACCCCCCCCCCCCCCCCCCTGCCATTATACCAGACAAAACCCAAACAAAAAAAAAAATCATTTTCTGGTATGCGGCTTTGAGTCCCAAATAAAAACAAAAAAAATAGGGGAAAAAATTGGAGACACATAACCGTCAATTGTTCAACAGCTCCTAAAAAGAAAAGTTGGTCCGTTGACATCCACAAGCTCCACGTCATTTAAACATATAAAAAAGGAGCAAGTAACATTTTAGCTATCTGCTGTTCAGTCCAGCATTGTAGAGCACCACCGCCACCTAGTGGCATTGTAACAGACCCACACTCCAAACAGGAGAAAATGCAAAAGAAAAGTGGCTATATCAGACCCTGCAGCCAGGAAAAAACGTTCAGGAACAAAAAAAAGTATAAAATAAATGTAAAATAAAAATAATAATAATAATACCATAACTTTAAAAAAAAAACGGATGGGATCAGAAACGGCCGGCCCGTGGGCACCCGATGGGCCCTTTCCACCACGTACGTCGGTGGAAGGTCCCCAAGGTCCAGCAAAGTCTTGAAAAATGTCTCCGCAAATGAGGCAGACTGAGCCCCCTCCACTCCCTCCGGCAGGCCAACCACTCTCACATTATTTCTCCTCTGCCTGTCTTCTGCCTCTTCAGCTCTGCTTTGTAGTGACTTCACCATATCCTGCAGTTCTGATAACAAGTTGCCCTGGGAGTGAGTCACATCTTCCACCCTAGCAATTCTGTCCTCTGCCTGGGTCAGTCTGCCCCTCATTTTATCAAGATCATGTCTGATTAATGTGCATTCATTAAGCAAGGTGATCTATGCTCACCAACACCGCCGCTTTGCTGTCATTAATAGCCTCCAGAATGGGCCTGGTAATCGCCTCCTGCGCCGGGTCCACAGCCGGGGAAACCGAAGGAGATCCATTTGTAGAACTCTCAGGGCCTGCTCCCCCCTCCCTCCGCAGCAGCAGCAGCCGCGGACGCCATCCTCCTGGCCTTCTTCCTCTCTTTCTTAGTAGAGCTAGGGGAGGGCAAGATGGCGGTGGCGGGACTCGTGTCTGGGCCACGTGTAGAACGGGTCCTGCGCTGGGTCCTCTGCGGCTGGCTTCCCGACCTCGAGGCCCCCTTTTTCATGTCCAGCAGACACTCAGCACTCCACGGTACCGTACGTACCAAAAACCGGGCTTTTAGGCTCCAAACAGAGGATAATTAGGCAGGATAGACGCGGAGCTCACAGAAACACATCTTGCTGCTTTCACATCCGGTCACGCCCCCGACTGCTCCACTTTTAACTGGTATTTGCTGTTATATATATAAAGCTCTATGTGCTTTAATATCTGTCTTATCTATTTATAATACACTCTTCAATTGTGCTTTAAAATGCATGGTTTTCCCTTTTATGAATAAGAAAATGACATAAGGATGTTGGGCTGGTATAATAATGCTATGGGGCTGGTATGAATTTTTTTCTATTGCTGGTTTTTATTCCCAGTCCGGCCCTCTCAGATAACATCAAAGATGAGATAGCAGCCCGAGACATACCTACAGATCTGGAGAAGTTGATCACGTTTGCCGTTTTTATTGACTCCAGACTGCGAGAGAGACCTTCCTTTTAAAGTGGTTGTAAACCCTTACAGACCACTTTAACCTACAGGTAAGCCTAGATGAAGGCTTACCTGTAGGTACCTGTAGATGCAACAAATATCTCCTAAACCTACACGTTTAGGAGGTATTTGCAAAAGAAAGGCACCGATGTCTACGGCGCAGGCGCACTGAGCGTGCCGCTTCTAACAGCTATCATACGTGGGAGTGACGTCATCGTGGCTCCGGCCAGTCACAGCGCCGGAGCCGCGATATGCGGAAGTCACTCCTGGAGAGATGGCGCAGACGAACGAGGGTAACGAGCAGCGCTGCGGGGGCTTCGATCTCAGGTAAGTACTTCATAATGAGCTAGTATGCTATGCATACTAGCTCATTATGCATTTGTCTTGAAGGGTGTTTTGAAAAAAAAAAAAAAAAAGACTGTTTACTTCCTTGCTGAAGCCTCCTGTATGTTTTGGCTCCGAGCTTTGGGTTCTCACCCTTGCCTTCCTCACCTTCCATGCCCATAGGGGCTCTTCACCGTGAGATAATCCAATTTCAAGTAATTTTCTCTCCTCATCTGGTGGTTAATAGTTATCCATGGTAATAGAGGCACAACCCCTCTATTGATTGGCTTTATGCTGAGGTTCTTTCCTGGTCGCCACAATGCAGTAATATGTGTTTTCAGAAAGTGGCTAAGGTCTTGTGCACCTCTTCCCTCTCCTCCTTGCCAGAGGAGTACCGCAAATTTAGCAATGTCTTTGAAAAGGGTCAAGCTGGTAGTTTGACTCCACACTGGTCGTATAATTGCGCAATTGACCTTCAACCTGGTGCTATGCCTCCCCGTGACCGTGTTTACCCTTTGTCTGTCTCGGAGGATAAAGCTATAGAGGACTATGTTGCTAAGGCACTCGAGGGTTCATCCACAAATCCTCGTCTCCTGCAGGTGCTGGCTTCTTCTTGGTGAAAAAGAAGAGTGGTGAACTGAGACCTTGTATTTATTATAGGGGTCTCAATCGCATCACGATTGGGAACGCCTACCTGATTCGGTTGATTACGGAATTGTTTGACCGTCTCAAGGGAGCAGCGGGTTTTCAGGAAGCTCGATCTGAGAGGGGCACACAATCTTGTGAGGATCAAGGAGGGCGACGAATGGAAAACTGCGTTTAACACCAAGACAGGACATTAGGAATACCTCGTAATGCCATTTGGTCTTTGCAACGCTCCTGCAGCTTTTCAGTTTGCCCAGGTTCACACTAAGCTGCGGGAATGAAGCCGTGCAAGTTCAGCTGAACTCTCACGATTTCACTCCCGCATGTCAGTCCCGATTTCGGATGCAATTTCAGAGACATCTGTGAAGGTTTCTGCACAGATGTCAATGTAAATTGCAGCTCGAATTCGCAAAAAGTAGTACAGAAACTACTGCAGATGCGGCGTTGCACCGGTTAGGACGGTGCCATAATTGACGGCAATTGCCGCAAATTTGACATGCAATTTGAGATGTCACTGTAAGTTGGAGTTTGAGTTCCATCATGAACAGGTTACATTTCTGGGTTATGACATTTCTGCTGCTGGTTTTTCGATGGACCCAGAGAAATTATCTGCAGTTCTACAGTGTCCTCGACCCGTAGGTCTACGTCTGTTATAACGTTTTCTTGGCTTTGCCAATTATTATCAGAAATTTATTCGGAACTTCTCTTCTATAGTCAAACCCCTGACTGATATGACCAAAAAGGACAGTAACCCACAGAATTGGTCTCCCGATTCCATTAAAGCCTTTGAGTCTCTCAAGGATGCCTTTGTTTCAGCTCTTGTGTTGGCACATCCTGATCCTATGCTACAATTCATTCTTGAGGCTGATGCATCGGAGACTGGAGTGGGCGCCCTTCTGTCTCAATGTCCTACCTCTGAGAGCGCTATGCATCCTTGAGGCTACTTTTCTAAGAAATTGTCTCCTGCAGAATGCAATTATGAGATTGGGGACAGAGAATTGTTAGCTATCATTTTAGCTCTTAAAGGGTTTGTAAACCCTCGTGTTTTTTTTCACCTTAATGCATCCTATGCATTAAGGTGAAAAAACACCTTGCTGTGTCCAGCCCCCCCCCCCCCCCCCGTTTTACTTACCTGAGCCCCATATTTATGTGGGCGCGATCCCGCATCGCTCTCCCCACCGCTTCTCGGCTCTTCATTGGATAGATTTGATAGTAGCGCAGCCATTGGCTCCCACTGCTGTCAATCAAATCCAATGACGTGGGCGCCGGGGGGCGGGCCGAGTCATACACTCGGCGGCTATGGCCGCCAAATGTATGACAAGGGAGCGTGCCCGCAAGGTAACCCCCTCGGGATAGAGCTTCCCAGAGAGGGGGTTAGCTATTGCGGGGAGGAGCCGAGAGAGCCACCTTGGGACCCCAGAAGAGGACAATCGGGGCTACTCTGTGCAAAACGAACTGCACAGTGGAGGTAAGTATGACATGTTTGTTGTGAAGAAATAATTCCGGACGGCTGCACTTCCAAAAATCCTTTATTGCATATGACAGGTAGTTGACAGATGGAGCAGGGGACAAAAAGGTAGACGCGTTTTGCGCAAAGATCAGCGCTTATTCATTATTATGACATTTTTGTTATTTTTAAATATAAAAAGCTGAACCTATAGTATCACTTTAAGGAATGGAGGCATCTCCTCGAAGGTACCACTGTGCCGGTCCTCATTTTGACTGACTGTAAGAATCTCACATTCTTGTCTGAGGTGAAACGCTTATCTCCCAGAAGAGCACGGGGGCTCTTTTTCTGTCAGGCTTCAATTACATAGTCTCATTCTTACCCGGTACTAAGAATGTAAGGGCTGACGCATTGTCACAACAGTTTTCCTCCGCTTCCAAGATTGGGTCCGTGCCTGTTCCTGTAATACCACCCGATCGCATTCTGGCTACTAAACGCACCAGTCTTACCTTACCTTTGGGTGACAGAATTTGTGCCGCTCAGATCCAGTCTCCTCCCGAGAAACCTGGTGACTGCTGCTTTGTCTCTTAGAATCTCCACACTGCTTTGTTCCAGACTTACCATTGTCCCAAGGCAGCTGGCCACCCAAGGAAGAATCAACTAATTTGGGCTATTTCTCAACAATTCTGGTGGCTTAGTCTCTGCCCTGATGTAACCGTCTTTATAGCTGCTTTGTTCCATGTGTACACAGAGTAAGACACCACAACACCTTCCAGTGGGCCTCCTTCAACCCATAGCCAATGGAGAGAGGCCTTGGACCCACCTGTCTATGGATTTTATTGTGGAGTTACCCAACTCCCAGGGCAACACAGTTATTCTTGTGGTGGTTGATCGGTTCTCGAAAATGTCACATTGTATTCCACTAAAGATGTTGCCCACATCCAAAAGAACTGGCATCCATTTTTGCTTGGAAGATGTTTCGGTTAGATGGGCTACCCAAGGTTATCATCCCTGACAGGGGTAGCCAGTTTGTCTCTAGGTTTTGGCAAGCCTTTTGTGCACAGTTAGGAATTTCTTCTCCTCTGCGTATCACCCGCAGTCCAATGGGTCCACAAAACGAGCCAACCAAGCCTTGGAACAGTTTCTATGCTGCTATATTTCTGACCACCATAACAACTGGTCAGACCTCCTACCTTGGGCGGAGTTTTCTCACAATAGTTTTGTCAATACCGCTTCCCGATTGTCTCAGTTTTTGGCGAATTATGGTTTCCAACCATCCATGTTGCCTGACTGATTTTTTCCCCAAAGAATTCCTTTGGAGAAGAGGAGCATCTCCTCAATCTTCGTTCCACTTAGGTACAGGTCCAGGAGTCCTTGCGATGTGCCAGTGAGAGGTACAGACTCTCTGCTGACCATCGACGCCTACCTGAGCCTTCCTACCAGGTTGGGGAGAGGGCCTGACTGTCATCTTGTAACCTCTGACTCCGTGTTCCCTCACTGAAACTGGCACCACGATCAATCCAGTGGCTTACACATTAGACCTTTCTGCTAACACGCGCATTTCAAATGTTTTTCATGTCTCCTTATTAAAACCTTTGGTGTGCAACTGCTTCACCACCTCTGTACCACGTCCTCGCCCAGTGCAGGTCAAGAACCATGAGGAGTATGAGATGCAATCGATCATTGACTCCGTAAGGTTCCGTGGGCGCTTACAGTACCTGGTTCATTGGAAAGAGAATGGTCCGGGGGAAGGCTCTTAGGTCTCATCCTCGGACGTCCTCCTCTGTGCTTTCCATAGACGTTTCCCCTCAAACATGGTGGTCCTCCGAGGGTTCGGGATTGATAAGGAGTGGGTACTGTCAGGGCTGGGCTTTCAGCCCTTCCTTCTCTTTGCTCAGGTTGCTTAGCTGTCGGTTAATTGCCAGTACTCATCGTTCAGTGGCTCACCTGTTGATCATCTCCTGCTTGTCAGTCAAGCCCACAGCCAGCTCCTTCTGGTTATTTAAACTGCCTGGTTCATTTCATCAATTGCCTTTGCCTTGGTCAACATATCTAGAGACTCTCTGCTGTGTTCCTGTTGAAGACTTGCCTGCCTGACATCCCTTCTGGTTCCTGATCCTGTCTGCTGCCTCTGACTACGCTGATCTTTGGCTTCCTGATTTCCTGGCTTGTTCTGACTACCCTATTTGGCTACCGAACCCTGGCTATGTTTTGACTACGTTTACCAGTTGTACGATTTTTACCGTTTTCTGTCTCCGTCTGTTTTATGGTTCCTGACACCGGGCTGCTGGGGTGTTGGAGAACTGCCCAAACTTCATAGAGTTTGATTTGGTTGGGTGTCTTTCTAACATGACCCCAAGTGTGCAGGCAGGTTTCCTCGACTATTGTGAGGTAGCTAGGGTCACATTGCTGCATTGTTGCTTTGTATACCAGGGACCCAACTAAGCTGTTTCATTCAGCGGTCAATCAGCTCCATAGCTGGCCACGGCCTCTGAAATGAATGATATTCTTAGTAAAGGGCTATGATGATTGTTAAAGTGGTTGTAAACCCATTACAACCACTTTAACCTACAGGTAAGCCTAGCTTAAGGCTTACCTGTAGGTGCAACAAATATCTCCCAAACCTAAAAGGTTTAGGAGATATTTGCAGAAATAGCGGCACCAATGTCTACGGCGCATGCGCCATAGACATTGGGCGCAGGCGCACTGAGCGTGCCGCTTCTAACGGCGATCATGCCGTTAGTGGCGGCACCGGCGCGCATGCGCGGGAGTGACGTCATCGCTGCTCTGGCCAGTCACAGCGCCGGAGCAGCGATACCCGGAAGTCACTCCGGGTATCATGGCGGCGACGGAGGAGGTGACCGAGGATTGCTGCGGGGGCTTTGATCTCAGGTAAGTAATTCATAATGAGCTAGTATGCTGTGCTTACTAGCTCATTATGCCTTTGTCTTGCAGGGTGTTTTTTTTTATTTTTTTTAGAGAGGGTTTACTTCCTCTTTAAGTACATGTCTCCCTGGGGCTGCTTGCTGGTTCTTTCTGTCTTGTGTATCCTTTTACAAGCTGCCTGATGTTGCTAGGAGGATTTACCTCAGTTGCTGGGCAGCTCTTCAGTCACCTGAGCACCAGATTGGTGACAAATCTTTTAGGTGGGAAAACAGCTGACCAATTAATGTAACCTTTCACCTGTATATTCACCCCTTTCACTGGGCAGTGTCAGCAGTTACCTCCAGGACTGTCGTATGGACTCGCCTTTTGAGTTATCCCCCCCCCCCCCCCACACACACACACACTTTGCTCTATATTTACCTTGTCATGGTCAATCCTTTTATTTATTTATTATTTTTTTTTTCAAATATACATTTTTTATTGAGAATTGCAAAAGGAAAAGGGTACAGAAAGGAAACAGTACAACTGTGTTCAAATTTGGTAATCTAACGGATACAGAGGTCTACAGTAAAGGCCCACAATCAGACTCCCCTGAGGGTAGCACACCATGTGGTAAGCCAATGAATAGGACGTGGTAGACATAACATTCGGCTCACATACCAGGTCATACCACATATATAGACACCTCGAACATTTCGAACGCACCGAGTAGTAGACCCAGTTGGACCTCAGGCGGCCCAACTACCGCCGTCCATCTGAAGAAAAAAGGACGGCCTCAATATATCCAAATAACTGTAAACATAGCCATCAGTTGAAAGAGAGAAAAAAAAAGGAAGATGGGGGGGTTTATCCACCTGACACGAGCGTGATGGACCCAGCAGGGTCGCCACCCCACAATCAGTCCACGTCGGCTTGTCCTTCATGAACTCAGCAGGGTCTGTCCCTCGTCTGAGAAAATTAACATGTTCCATGCCAACCAGGTTTTAGAGTGCTCCTCTTGTTTGTGTTGGGCAGTGAGCACTAGGTCTTCTGGCCTTTTAATGTCCTCTACTTTGCGCAACCACAGTCCAATGGAGGGTGGCAAAGATTGCTTCCATGTGGCTGGAATGCACGACTTTGCGGCATTGAGTAAGTGTCGGACAACCGACTTCTTGTACGACCGTGCTGGGACCGTGGTTGCGTGCAGCAGGAAGAACGCAGGATCTGACTGTATTTTGTGATCTGTAAATTCCTGAACAATTTTCTCAATCGATGACCAAAAGTGTCGCAGTAGCGGGCAGGACCAGAAGCTATGGAGGAATGTCCCCTTGTCTGTCTGGCACCTCCAACACCTATCAGAAGTGGTAGGGAAGAATCTGTGTAGCACCTGCGGTGTATAGTACCACCGAGTCAGAATCTTATAATTCGTTTCTTGAAGTCTCGTACAGATAGATGACTTCAAAGAGAAACTAAGAATGTGTTGTTTCTGCACGGCTGTGAAAGAACATTGCAAGTCACTCTCCCAGCTCTGCAAAAACTTCAAAGCAGGTTGTTCCGTAGGGGTGTTGAGTAGAGTATATGTTTTGGAGAGTACCTGAGATACTGTGCCTGTGTCCCTACAATAGTCTTCCAGGGGTGTCAGGTCTCTCTTGAAATAGGCAGGGTCTGGCAGTGAGTGGATATAGTGATGCAGTCGGATCGCTTTCCAAAAAGGAAGCTGAAAGCCCCCAGCGTCACTCATCAATGATTGGATCGAAGCCCAGCCGTTCCCGTCAATGTAATGCAAAGCACAATCTTTTCCCTCCGTCCATAGTGTCTGATATTCTGAGTGATCTAGTCCCGGTGCGAACGATGGGGAATAGAGGGGACTGTCTTGTGGTCAGTGAAGTGGTCCGTATCACTACCGAACCCACCCGCAATGTGGCGCCCATCGTAGGGTGTGTAGTCATGTCTGGAGGGAGCCGGTCATAACACCATATTGCTCCCCGCAACGGGACTCCTGCCTGAGCGCGTTCTACCTGAACCCACAGTTTAGATTGCTCATGCCTGTTCTAGTCAATAATCCTCCCCAGGTGTGCAGCTTGATAGTAATGTTTCATGTCTGGAAGGGCCAGGCCTCCACATTGTTTAGGTAGTGTCAGGTAGCGGAGGCGCAGTCGTGGTTTCGTCCTAGACCATATGAATTTTGAGAACAGTGAGCGCACTTGCTTAAAATATAGAGACGGTATTCTTATTGGTAACGTTTGAAACAGGTATAGGAACTTCGGGAGAATACACATTTTGACGAGATTGCACCTGCCGAACCAAGAGTGGAGTCCTTTGCTCCACTCTTTGAGCAGCCCTTTAGCCGTAGATAACAATGGTGGAAAGTTCAGTTCAAATGTACGTTTCAGGTCACTAGGTATATTGGTGCCCAGATAAGTGAGATGGCTGTCAGACTATTTAAAGCTAAATTTAGACTTCAAGGGAGTCAACGTATCCGTTGTCATGTTAACGCCCATAGCTCGGGATTTATCGAAATGAATTTTTAGGTTAGCTATGTTCCCATATCTCTGGAATTCTTTAATTAGGTTCGGAAGGGACACGACCGGGTTAGTGAGTGAGAACAAGAGATCATCCGCGTAAGCTGAGATCTTATACTGTGCCTAACCTATGGTGACACCGGAAATGTCCGGATTCCGTCTTATCGTACACAGGAAGGGCTCCAGTACTAGAGCAAAGAGGAGGGGCGATAAGGGGCAGCCCTGCCTGGTACCATTAGAGATGGTGAAGGGATCTGAAAGGACCCCGTTAGCTTTGACCCGGGCTGTCGGTATGGAGTAGATATTAGATATCCACTGTAGCATGTGTCTACCGAGTCCGATGTGTTTAAGAACCGAGGACATAAATTCCCAGCTCACCCGATCAAACGCCTTCTCGGCATCCGTGCTGAGAAAGACGCATGGTGTCCTCGTCACTGAAGCCCTATGGATTAGGTTCAGCACCTTGGTAGTGTTGTCCCTAGCCTCCCGGGAGGGGACAAAACCAACCTGGTCCAGGTGGATTAAGTCTGTCATATGTTGGGACAACCTGTTGGCAAGTATTTTAGTAAGGAGCTTCAGATCTACATTTAAGAGGGATATAGGTCTGTAGCTCCCGCAGGCCGTCGGGTCTTTTCCCTCCTTGGGTATGAGGGAGATATGGGCACTCAGGGTATCCTGTTGAAGCTGACCACCTGCTGTAAGATTGTTAAAAAGTTTGAGCATGTAGGGACCCAAGACCGGTAAAAGGGTTTGATAATATTGAAGGGTGAACCCATCTGGACCCGGCGCTTTCCCCGGTTTCGTACTCTTCATGGCGCATTGTAACTCCATCAACGTGATGGGTTCTTCCAATGCAGCACTACTTTCCTCCGAGAGTGTGGGAATATTGGACAAAGTGAGATAGTCTCTTAAAGAAGTGTCGCTGGCATGCTGTTTTGGGAGGTTGTATAATGAGGAATAGTAGGCTTGGAACTCGTTGGCAATCTGAGTGGGCAAGCTTTTCCTATGTCCCGATGAGGACATGATATGGGGGATGTATGCACGGAGTCTCTGTTGTCTGACTGCTCTGGCAAGGACTTTTCCACATTTGTTCCCTGATTCGTAGGAGAGTCTCCTACAGAATTGTAGTGCCGCTTTTGCCCTGTATTGCAAGAGATCTACTATCTGTCTGCGAAGGGTTACTAGTTCCTCATCTAGGGATGGCATCGGGTTTCTCTTGTGTGCCTTTTCTAAATCATGGATCTTTTGTAGTAGTAGTAGTAGCTGCTTCTCCCTTTCCTTTTTAATATGGGTCCCGTGCTTGATCAGAACCCCTCTAATCACTGATTTGTGGGCTTCCCACAGAATCCCCGGGTCGCAGTCGTCAGTATCGTTGATTTGAAAGTAGTGGTTTAGTTCTTTTGTGACATCAGTCAGCACTGTGGGGGTCTGCAGTAGGCTTTCGTTCAGTCTCCAGAACTTAGCTTTAGTCATCGCCGTCGGTAAGAGGGTGTAACGCATAGTGATGGGCGCGTGGTCCGACCAGGTGATACTACCTATCCCCGGGGCAGACACCGCCTCCAGCTGGCCATGCGGTATCAAGAAAAAGTCAATGCACGAGTAAGTTCTGTGTGGGGAAGAAAAGAACGTGTAGTCCCGGTCCCTAGCGTGGTGAAGCCTCCAAACATCAATCAGTTGGGCCTCATGGAGGACCCGAGTGATGCGCTTATGCAAACATGTACGCAGAGACGAGGTACCAGAGGAGGTGTCCATCGCATGGCTCAAAGGGACGTTAAAATCACCTCCCAGAATCAGATGTCCTTCAGTGAAGTCCATCAGACTGGTCACAGTATTGTATATGAAGGTATCTTGCCTATCATTCGGTGCGTAGACCGTAGCCAGCGTCACCAACACGTCCCCTATGAGCCCCTTAATGAACACGTATCGCCCCTCCGCGTCTATTCTAGTGTCCCGGCATGTCCAGGGTATTTTCCCTGCGAGGAGTATCGATACTCCTTTAGATTTACCCGATGGATTCGTAGAATGGTACGTTAGTGGAAAGTACCGGTTTTTTAAACATGGTGGTGTGCCAGTCTTAAAATGGGTTTCCTGAATAAACGCTATGTCCGCTCTCGCTCTTTTGAGATCATTCAGGAGCATACGGCGTTTCTCAGGCACATTTAATCCCTTGGCGTTCAGTGAGAAGATATTACCGTGGTCCATCACGCCCGTGTCAAAAAGAAAATTGAGGGTTTAAGAAGAAAAAAAAAAAAAAAAAGGGGGGGGGACCCGAAGTGGGAGAGAGAGGGGGATTATAGCGAGGGGAGAAAAGAGAAAAGATGAAGAGCAAGAAAAGCTCGAGAAATAGCAAGTGGACAGCAAGTATCCCAAACTGTCCTATCTAGTACCAATTGTTGGTAAACAATTGTATGCAAAAATTTATTTTTGCAATGAAACACACTCCGGTTATCACCGGGAAGGTGTCTCGGCCTACTGGGGACGAGGTTAGACCATGACCAGGGAAGCCTGCCCATAGCCGCCCAACCCCCCTGCCCTACGATATAAATTTGGCATGTAACATGGTAAAATATAAAACACAGCAAATATTTAGGTAACCCAACAGATAACTTATGAATATATAAGTCACAGAAAAATTCAAATACAGCCCCAGTGCAGCAACATAAAACCTCAAAGTATAACCTGCCAACCCCAACAGGCCTAACCGTAGCCCCAAACTGAGTGATGTCACCCACCCCCCACCCGACCCACCCAACCCTAGCGGTGGACCAATGTGGTATCCTGAAACCCTGTCGAGCTCCAATGGAGTTCCAACAGCCTGTGGTGTAGTCCCCGGAGATTTATAGTACATGAGGGGTTGTGCCCCCCCCTGGTGTAAAGCGATCATATGCGTGGGTAAGAGGGGGCACCATCCGGGGCAGCAATAGTGATCCAGTACAGTCGTCCAGAGCACCAGACTTAAGCGTCTTTAAGGGGGTTCATGCCATCCGGCTAGTATTCCCCATCTCCAGTCCCCAAAGTGCAGTCGCCACCCCCATGCCGTCCCCCCTGATGCCTTATACCTAATGTGGCAGAACTACAGTGTGAGGGATGAAGTAATCGAGTGCCCAATGGGCTCCACACATGGGAGAAGAGGCCACCAAGCAGGCCAGGGTGCCGGGGGGGGGGTCCCGTAGGAAGGCCACCAAGGGGGGGGGGAAACAAATGGTGCACTGGGGTTGAGGTGTTAAGGGGTTATGAAGATATACCGAATCTCACCACAACGGCAGCCGCCGTTAGTCCTCTCTGGCTTCCTCTGGTGAGGTGATGCGCGATCTACGTCGACTTCTCTGTGGTCTCGGTGAGCGGGGTCTCCTGTGAGTTGTTCCGTCTAATCGTGGTGTGAATCGCGGGAGCAACTGGAGCCAATCCGGAACGTCCACAGGGTCTGCTTCCAGGAAATTGAACAGTGCAGGGAGTTCTGATGGTGACCGCAGGGTGAAGAACTGAGTCTGTTTCTTGAAAGTCACCGCTATGGGGAATCCCCATCGGTAAGTAACACCAACATGTTGAGCAAGCGTAAGCACTGGCTTCAGCAAGGCCCTCCGTTGTAAGGTGGCTCTTGAGAGATCTGGCAGGATCTGAACAGCAGCACCATCAAACTCAATGTCCCTCACCTCCCATGCTTTCCGCAGGATGATTTCTTTGTGCGCATATTGATGGATCCGACAGATCACATCTCTTGGGCGATTCGGATCAGACGATCGTGGTCCCAGGGCTCTGTGAATCCGATCAAATGACAGAGTGGCAGGGAAGTCACCTCCTGCTATGTCCCTGAAAATGGCCAGTGTGGTTGCTGCTAAGTCCTCAGTGCCGGTGGCCTCTGGTGAGCCTCTGAGCCTCAGGTTGTTCCTCCTGCTGCGGTCCTCCATTTCTTCTAAGTGCAGCTGCTGGGCCAACATGGAGACTGCCTGACCTGCCTGGGTGTCTTCCACCTGCTTTAATCTCCTTTCTAAGTCCGACACTGCAGTCTCCCCTGTCCCCATGCGTTCAGTCAGTGCAGCCAAATCAGTCCTCACCTCTGCTATATCTTTGCGGTGTGAGGCTTCCAGTCTGCTGGCTAGGGATTCAAAGTCCGCCCTGGTCGGTAAGGCCTGCAACAGGGCCCTTAATTCAGCATCAGCCCGCAATGTAAGGGGTGCAGGGTGCGGGTGAACCAAGTCCTGGGAGGCAGCGCGGAACACTGCAGGGGTATCCAGGTCACACTCCAGGGTGCCGGGAGTCATAGATGCTGACTGTGTAGCGTGCGGTGATGTACTCACAGAGCCGCCGGGCCTCGTGCTGTCCGCCATCTTAGGGGCTGGGGAGGAATCCTGAGAGCCGGGGAAGTAATTGCGAAAGGTGCCGTTCTGCTGCGGTTTAGGCGGTGGCTGCTTGGGTAGTTTGTTTCTCTGCTCCCTGCGCTTCCCCGCAGAGTACATGCCTCGTAATGCTGATACTATGACTGGTTATAGGGCAGGAAAGGCCGGGACGGGTCGGGAGCTCCTCAGCAGCACGTCTGTATTGTCAAATGACAGGTGGGCGGTGGCTCTCCCGTTATGGGACAACATCATATGACGTCTTCCCACTCTCGCCGCGCTTGCCCCTCAGTGGTGCGCTCTGTCCCTGAGACACGGCACATCACCGATCCCATTAAAGAGCCGATGACAAGGCTCCTTACCCATGTGATCAGCTGTATCCAATCACAGCTGAGCACATGTACACAAGGAAAAGCTGGTTATCTGCAATCCTTTCCGCACACTGACAGCGTGTGAGGAGAGAAGACAATTATTTACAAAATTGTATAACACAAAATAGGAAAAACTTTTTTTTCTCAAGTCGTCTTCCAGGACGGCACATTGAGAGATGACTGGCTTCACCTGACAGGAAACACAATCAATCAAAGAGGTTGAAACCCCCGCCCCTCCACGTGCTCCTCAGTTTTTGATTGTGTTTCCCCACAGTGAAACCGTTTGTTTTTTTCCATAGACCTAAGGCCTGGGGCTGGAGGTCTCCCCCTGGGAGCTAGGCCGTATGCCTGGGAAGCCTCTGGGCCTAGCAGGACACTCTTGTTCTTCCTGGGGGGTATCCCTTTCCTCACTCAGGGGGGGCAGTCCAACCTCTCAGTGAAAAGCCCCCCTGAGCATTGAAGGACCCTAGGTGCGGGGATGTACCTGGAACTTCTGGGGCCATTTATCCTCCTTCCGCCCCCCTACCTGTCTGGGTGTCAATTCTGGAGGGGGGCTGGCATGTCCTTCTGTGGAGGTATCCTCGGTGGCCCCTGCTCACGCGGACTGTATGCTCTGGAGCGTTTACTTCCTCCTCTAGTGTCGGGATGACGTCACCGCGTCACTTCCGGCTTCGGTAAGATGGCGGCGGTCGGTGTCCTTTTCCAGACCACATCCAGCAGAACGGTGCCAGGAAGAGAGGTGCCCAGTCTACTCCTCGAATTACTCTCAGTATGCTATCCAGAGCACCTACGGCATGGAGCACGAGGAGGCCACGGCTATAAAGGAGACCACAGGGGGTGAGTCAACCCAGCCAGCAGGGATTATGATGGGGGAGGGTACCCCGACTTTTTCCCCTGTTTTTTCACAGGGTCTATTGCCTATAGCATACCTGTGTATTTTATGTTGCAGGAGAGGACGTCACTGCCCAGGGGATCGCCAGCCTTTCCTCAAAGGCCCCTGCCCGCTCTAAGAAGTGTGGTTATTGCAGTGGAAAGTTGCCCTCAGACTAATCCAAGCCCTTCTGCTTCAAATGCATTCAGAAGCTAGCTGGAAAGGAGACATCTCAGGTTATGAGAGACTTCCTCTCCTTCCAGACTTAGATGCTTGCCACACTTAAGGAATTTCAGGCCTCCCTTAAGACTAAGGAACCAGAGTCCCAGACGAGTAGGGAGGGCTCCTGCTCACAGGAGGTGTCCTCATCAACCAGATGGGGTAGGGGGCGCCCTGAATCCCTGAGACCCCTTTTTTCCAAGGAGTCGGAGGTAGAAGAGTACTCAGAGATCCCTGATCAGGGACTATCCGATGAGGGCCTGAGAGATAGTCAGGCAGAGGAGGAAGAAGAGGACTCCAGGTCGGGAAAACACATTTTCTCAGCCGACGACATGGAGGGCCTCCTCAGCGCGATCTACGCTTCTGAGGAGATTCAGGAGCCGGTGGAACAGGTATCCACACAGGATAGAATGTACCGGGGCTTAGTGAGACCCCAATCCAAAGCCATTCCGGTGCACCAGGCACTAAGGGATATTATCCTTAGAGAGTGGAAGGAACCAGAGAGGAAGCTTAAGTATAAAACTTGGAAGCGTAGGTGCCCCTTTAAGTAGGAGGATGAAGATAAGTTCTTTAAGACACCTAGATTGGACTCCTCCCTGGCGCAGGTGTCCAAACAGTCCGACCTCTCGTTTGAGGACGCAGGTAACCTCAAGGATCAAATGGATCGACGTGCAGAGACTACCTTGCGTAGGACTTGGGAAGCCAATGTGGCAGCAATGAGCCCCGCGTTGGCTTAAGCTTGCATAGCTAGGAACGCAGATACATGGATCTCCAAGTTGATGGACCATGTTTCCCGTGTTTCCAGGTCCAAGAAAGTCCTAGACTCATTACAGGTGATAGGTAGTGCAGTGGCTTACCTACCGGATGCAGCCCTCCTGAACTCAGCTAGAATAGCAGTGTGGGTCAAGACATGGGATGGTGACAGTGCATCCAAGACCCGTTTATGTGGTCTCCCATTTGAGGGCTCCCTTCTTTTCGGTAGAGGACTCGATCAGGCTCTGTCAAGATCTACTGAAAAGGGCAAGAAATTCCCCACAAAACCTAAGAGGGACAAAAGAAGATTTTTTCGAGGCCCCCAGGGTAAAAGCCGTTTCTCAGACAAGAAGGCTACCGGTAATATGCGGTGGGGCATTGGAAGAGACAAAAGGGAAATATCCTCTTTTCCAGCCAGAAGGCAAACAAGAAGGACTCTAAGTGACGTGAGGGTAGGGGAAAGGCTTTCCCATTTTTTCTCCAGGTGGGAATGTATAACTCAGAGTCCCCATGTCCTCTGCATTATAAAGGAGGGTTACAAACTGGAGTTTCTTCACTCCCCTCCCCCGAAGTTCCTGTTAACACATTTACCCAGGGACCCCCTCAAGGCAGCAGGTCTTCTGCAGAACGTCACAGAGCTAGCAGAGCAGGGAGTCATTGTTCCGGTGCCTGTGGAACAATGGGGACTGGGTGTCTATTCCCATATCTTTGTCGTTCCAAAGCCTTCAGGGAAATATCGGCTTATAATAAACCTAAGACCCCTGAATGCTTCCCTGCGTTACAAGAAGTTTCGTATGGAGAGCGTATACACCCTCAGAAAGCTCCTTCTGAAGGAGGTTTTCGTGATAACGATCGACTTAAAGGACGCCTACCTGCACGTCTCGATCTTCCCAAAGCACCAAGCTTTCCTCAGGTTTGCAATCGCTTCTGCCCAAGGAATTCAGCACTGGCAGTTTGCTGCCCTCCCCTTTGGACTGTCCAAGGGTGTTTACCAAGGTCCTGGCAGAGGTGGTTGCTTTCCTGCACCTTCAGGGAATAGCGGGAGTCCCTTAACTCGACGATCTGCTTCTCTACAACCAGAGTCGAGATCTCCTCCTCGCAGACCTGGCCAAGGTCGTGAGTACCTTGGAATCCCTGGGGTGGATCATCAACAGGGAGAAATCCTCACTGATTCCAGACCAGAGGAAGGTTTACCTGGGGTTCCTTGTGGATTCCTCAGAGAGGAAGCTTATTTTACCCCAGGACAGGGTTCAGGGTCTCATGACAGCGGTCAGGTCTCTGTTGGAGGTAGAGGATTCCTCTTTCAGAAGCATCATGAGGTTGCTGGGTCTAATGACCTCTTGTATCCCAGCGGTGCCGTGGGCTCAGCTCCACTCCAGACCCCTCCAACAATTTTTTCTATCCTCTTGGGCCAGAACGAGAAGGACGCTAGACCACAGGGTCTCCATCCCAGATGTAGTAAGGGAATCTCTGAATTGGTGGCTTCTTCCTCAGAGATTACAGGGGGGTCATCTTTGGAGTCAGACCGACCCCCAGAGGATAACTACAGACACAAGGGCCTGGGGTTGAGGGGCTCACCGAGACGAACTCCGAGCCCAGGGTTCTTGGAACCGAGATCAGAGGGGCGCTTCCTCAAATTTCTGACAATTATTGTCAGTCGAGGAAGCCCTAAGGGCGTTCGAGGAGAGAGTCCGGGACCGGGAGGGCCAGATTCTGTCCGACAATGCGACAACGGTGGCATTCCTGAATCATCAGGGGGGCACCGGGTCTCGCGCCCTTCTGACCTTGTCTCTGGAAATCCTGGCCTGGGCAGAGCTTCAGATCCCCTCTATCACAGCAGTTCACATAAAGGGGGCTCACAGCGTAGAGGCGGACTACTTAAGTCGCCAGCCAATTCTCCAGGGAGAATGGGAGTTGAACCCAGAGGTGTTCGCCCTGGTGTGCCAACAATTCGGCAAGCTGGAGATAGACTTCTTCGCCCACAAGGGAAACAGAAAGGTAAAAAGATTCTTACTCTTTCGTTCATGGACTGACACAGCTTCCTATTGACAAGTGGATATTATCCGTTATTTAGGAGTGACTGGGCAGAAAAAAAACTGTAAAAAGTGTTGTATCACACCTTCTACAGTACCGCCCAGGGGGTGGACCCTCTGGGTATATCCCCTCTCTCTGCATCTCGCAAATCAGTTTTTTTTCTGTCTAGCAAGGAGAAGGACATGGCTCCCTTCAGGCCCATTGGTCTGGGGGGGATTTTTTTCTACATTTTGTTTTTTGTTTCCTGCTATCTTCAATCAACTGCCGACTGGGTGACATGCTGGATCCTCGATCCTTGTAGTCCCCCCAGTTTCGGCCATCGAGCGTGTGCCGACCCTAGCTACGCGCTGGGTTTTCCACGACATGCCCGTCGCTCTACGGGTGGCCGGTGAGCCTACACTCCAGGGCTTGCATCGGACCGCTCAGCTTCGGCTGACCTTACGGCCGAGTCGCAGTAGCCTGGCCGGTGAGCTGGCGCTCCAGGGCATGCATACGATCGTTCCCTAGGGTTCAATCACAGCATGCCTGGCCGACAGTCACCTCCGTGCGCGGATGATGATCTGTCCGGAATGTCTTCCTCTCTCCCTGCCTTTCCTCCTCCCTGGGCTCTGAGCTAAGGTTGCTGGGTGCTGGGGGTCACTTGAGGGGGCTCCATCTGGAGCGGGGCTGCGCTGTAGCTGTGTTTTAAAAGATGCAATTTTGCTTACCTGTGTATGCCTTTCTCCATGCTGTCGGCGCCCATTTTGGGGTGGTCCATGCCTGTTTGGCCTCTAGTGGCTGTCCGGCGGCCATTTTCTTGTGGTTCACGCCAATATGTATATATCGCCACTCGGCGGCCATTTTCTTGTGGTTCACGCCCGCTTTGGCCTTTATCGACTGCTCGGCGGCCATGTTTCCTATGGTTCACGCTTGTATGTATATACCGCCGCTCGGCGGCCATCTTTTTGTGGCCCGCGGCCGCTTTTGCCTCTACTGACGGCTCGGCGGCCATTTTCTTAGAGCCCACATTGTTTCAATACAGCCGCTTGGTGGCCATTTTGCGGTAGTCTCCTGCCTCTAGGGTGCATTTCACTGGTGCGAATTCACACAGGGAACGCTGATAAGAATCAGACTGACACAGGCAGCGGTCAGATAGCATCACAGGCGGAGCACATGGCAGCAATAGCGGTACCGTTCCAAGGGTGGTGAGTCCTCTGGGAGACCCTGCATCTCTGTATCAGCTAGGAGGGTGGCTTATTGATACCTTGCCTGGAGTCCCTGGGTGTCAGCGAGTGGGTCAGCATGGCGTCTGAAGCAGACGTTTTTTCCCCTGAGACACCTGAGTTGGCAGCTGGTGCCCCTGACGTATCTGTGGATGCTATGTCGGCAATCCTAGAGGCTTTTGTTGCCAGGGTGGAAGCGGCACACGCGAACACGGGGGGGGGTAGTAAACGCCCCCGTCCCCTGCAATCTTTCAGGGATAATTCTGATGCAGAACCAGGCCCAGCTCATGGCCCGGATTCTGATGCATCAGAGACTGCAGACCGTGACCGATCGGACAGTGAGAATGACTCCAAGTCCAGGTCAGTACGCGAAAAGGCTTTGGTATCTGACCTTATTACTGCAGTGCGGGATACGCTAAAATTGGAGAATGCTGCAGAACCCTTTGGGTTCCGTAGACCTGCCCGCACTGCTAAGGTGTTAACTTGTGTGTTTTATTTTGATAAGCTCTTATACAAGGAGTGGGAAAACCCACTAAGGGTTTTTACATCCCCAAAAATGTTTGCGGTACGGTACCCCTTTGAGGAGAGTTTCCTGAAAAAATTGACCTTTCCCCCGATAGTGACCAGAATTCTGGTGTCCAGAATTAATAAAGCTACCACAATTCCAGTGGAAGGGGCTCCTGTTTTCAAGGACCCTGTGGATAAGAAGGCTGAAGCACTCACTCGCTACCTATAGGCCGGGTTCACACTGGTCCGACAAACGCTCCGACATTGGGAGCTCATGTCGCATGACGTGTGAAAATCAATGTTTCCCTATGGGAGCCGTCTTAACTGGTCCGACACATGTCGGTCCGACTTTGAAAATGCTCCCTGTACTACTTTGGTCCGACTTTGATCCTACTTCAGCCCATTGAATATCATTGAAGTCGGATCAAAGTAGGATCCTTGTCCTAACCATCCGACATTTGACATCCGACATGGTGATTACAGCAGCAGTAAAAGGAATTTATCTCACCCTGGGATTGTTTTGATTGGTCAAAGGACAAGTCAGACTATCACAAAGTCGGATCAAAGTAGTATCCTGTTCATGAATGTCGGATGGATGTCGGACCAATGTAGGACTGATGTCGCAGAGCAAAGTAGGATGAAAGTCGGATGAATGTCGTGTCGTATCAGTGTGAACCCAGCCATACACAGTGGTAGGCTCAGCTGTGCGCCCGGCATTGGCTGGGCACTTACTGAATGGGCAAAATTGCTACTCCAGGGGTTAAAGGAGCGAGATGCTCCTCCTAATGAGATAACTTTGGCCGACCAGTTGGTACAGGGCCTTAAGTTTGTCTGCGAGTCAGACATGGATACTATTCCCTTGCGGTCTAAAGCTTTAGTTTATGCGGTAGCATTACGCCGCCTGATCTGGCTAAAGGGCTGGTCTGCGGACCAGGCTTCCAAGAAGGCCCTGTTGGATCTGCTCTTTAAGGGCGATAGACTTTTTGGGGCCTCGCTGGATGACATCATCAAGGATGCCACAGGAGGTAAGAGCACATTGCTTCCTCAAACCAAGAAGGGTAAGGGGCCACGCCAGGGGCAAGGGCCCTCCTTTACTGCACGCAAGTGTTTTTTTTTCGTCCGCCCAAGGCGACAGGGAAAAGATCCCAGGCCGACAAAGCGCCTGCTCAAGGACAAAAACGTCCTTGGACCCGCAAACCCAACAAGCCTGCGGACAAATCTGCATCCGCATGAAGGTCCGCCCCCACCCAGCTCTCGGGTGGGGGGAGTCTTTGCGAATTCGTGACTCAGTGGACATCTCTGATTTCCGACCGGTGGGTTTGCAAAGTGATCTCCTCAGGCTACAAAATAGAGTTTCTCTCTTGTCCACCGTACAGACTCTTTCCCTCCAGCGACAGCCGACCGACCCATTGGGAGGCCCTGTATTGGGCGGTCCAGGGTCTGCTGGAACGCGGGGTGGTCATTCCAGTTACAGAGCAGGAACGATTTCAGGGATTTTACTCGAATCTGTTCATAGTGCCAAAGAAGGATGGGGTTTGTCCAATCTTGGATCTCAGGGCCCTCAATTGCTTTGTGAAGGTACAAAGATTCCGGATGGAGTCGGTTCATTCTGTAGTCACCGCTCTCCATCCAGGGGACTTTCTGGCGTCCTTGGACATCAAGGACGCATACCTACATGTTCCCATATACTCCAGACACCAGAGGTTTCTGCGATTCGCAATCTGGGGAGGACCACTATGAGTTTGTGGCCCTCCCGTTTGGCCTTGCTTTGGCACCCAGGACATTCACCAAGGTGTTCGCCCCGATTCTGGCCCTTCTAAGACAGCGGGGCATCGCTATCGTGGGCTACTTGGACGACCTTCTTCTGAGGGCCGCTTCAAGCTCAAAGTTAGAGGTAAGCGTGTCCATAACCTGTCAGACTCTCCGAGATTGTGGTTGGGTACTAAACATGCAAAAGTCAGTATTGGTGCCGACTCAACACCTAGTGTATCTGGGGTTGAGCCTGGATTCCTCAGAGGCAAGAGTATTCCTCCCGGTGGAAAAATTGCAGACCCTTCAGGCTGCAGTCCGGCAGCTGACATCCAAAAGTTGGTAGTCACTCCATTTTTGCATGCGAGTTTTGGGCCTCATGGTAGCCTCCGTCGAGGCGGTCCTATATGCTCAATATCACACTCGGGTGTTACAGAAAGAGATTCTGTCCAGATGGAACAGATGCTCATCAGCTCTGGATTATCAGATCCGGGTAAGTCACCTAGTCAGGACATCCCTGGTATGGTGGCTGACATCACCGGCTCTACTCGCCGGGAAGTCATTCCTTCCTGTTCATTGGATAGTGATCACGACGGATGCAAGCCTTACAGGTTGGGGGGGAGTCTGGGGTGTTCAGTCGACGCAAGGTTGCTGGACCCCGGAGGAATCCCGCCTGCCGATTAATGTCCTAGAACTCCGGGCAATCGGGCTGTGCCTCTTCAAATGGTCTGAGGCTGCAAGGGCGTCCAGTCAGGATCCAGTCAGACAATGCCACAGCAGTGGCATATGTCAATCATCAAGAAGGAACAAGAAGCTCAGCTGCAGCATCAGAGGTCGCTTGCATCCTGAGGTGGGCAGAAAGGAGCGTACCGGCACTGTCGGCCGTGTACATTTCGGGTGTGGAGAACTGGCAGGCGGATTACCTAAGTCACCAAATGCTGGACCTGGGAGAATGGTCCTTACACCCGGAGGTGTTCCAGCTCCTCTGCCAAAGATGGGGTACGCCAGATGAGATCTTCTGGCATCCCGACTCAATCGGAAGGTATTGAGGTTTGTGGCCCGGGCCAAAGGACCCATGGGCAGACGCAACGGACGCGTTGGTAGCATCGTGGGGTCAGTATCGGCTAATCTATGCCTTCCCTCCCATGAGGCTTCTTCCTCATCTGCTTCGCAGAGTGGAGGCAGAGGGAATTCCAATGATCCTGATTACTCCAGATTGGCCTCAGCGTCCTTGGTACGCCGAACTAGTACGTCTGGTAGCAAACGTCCCCTGTCGCCTACCACTACGGAAGGACCTGCTATCGCAAGGACCATACTCCATCCTGCTTTACAGTCACTGGCTTTAACGGCATGGCTATTGAGAACCAGGTACTGAGAGCCCAAGGCCTGTCAGATTCAGTAATTTCTACGATGAGAAGTGCACGGAAGCCGTCCTCTAGGAGGGTTTATCATCGCACTTGGAAGGCCTACATTTCCATGTGTGAGGAAATGAAATGGCATCCGCATACTTATTTGGTCTCCCGTATCCTGCTGTTTCTACAGCGTGGGGTGGACCAAAGGCTTGCCCTAAGTACGATTAAGGGACAGATATCTGCCCTGGCTGTCTTTTTTCAGCGACCCCTGGCGGCTCACTCTCTTGTGAGTACATTTGTGCAGGGGGTTCGGCATGTGGCTCTTCCGGTCCGTCCCCCGCTACCTCCGTGGGACTTGAACCTCGTCCTCTCGGTGCTTCAGAAGTCACCGTTTGAGAATATTAGGGAGATTCCCTTGTTGACACTTTCTCAGAAAGTGGTCTTTTTGGTGGCTGTTACGTCAGACGAGTTTCTGAGCTGTCAGCCTTGTCATCCAAGGCTCCCTATTTGATCTTCCACAAGGATAAGGTGGTGCTGCGGCCGCAGCCTTCCTTTCTTCCGAAAGTCGTTTTGGCTTTTCATCTCAATGAAGAGATTATACTTTCATCCTTGTGTCCTCATCCGTCGAATCCTAAGAAGTCGGCGTTTCATTCCTTGGACGTTGTCCGAGCCTTGAGAGTATACCTATCTGCTACTTCTTTGTTCCGGAAGTCAGACTCACTGTTTGTTTCGGTGGCTGGTCCCAAGAAGGGCCTAGCAGTCTCGTCGGCCACCTTCTCGAGGTGGATCCAACAGATAGTAATCCAGGCTTACACCTTAAATGGTCAAGCGCCCCCCTTTCCTGTCACGGAGCATTCGACCAGGGCAATAGGTGCCTCTTGGGCTTTCCGACATCAAGCGTCTGTTTCCCAATTATGTAAAGCAGCGACTTGGTCGTCCGCTCACACGTTCACTAAATTCTACAAGGTTGATGTAGGTGCATCTTCGGATTGCCTTTTTCGGCCGCAACGTTTTGCAGGCGGCTGTTTAGAGTTGCAACTCTTCCGTTGGAGGAGCACTGTTTTGTTTTGGGGTGGTTTACTTTTATACTGTTACCACCCCTCGTTTTTTTTTACACTGCTTTGGGACGTCCCACTTGTCAATAGGAAGCTGTGTCAGTACATGAACGAAGAGTAAATAGGATTTCTTACTCACCGTAAAATCCTTTTCTCTGAGTTCATGGACTGACACCTCACCCACCCCTCCTTTTTTGTTAAGTTTGCACTGCTTTTTGACGAACTGATCTGCGAGATGTAGAGAGAAGGGATATACCCAGAGGGTCCACCCCCTGGGTGGTACTGTAGAAGGTGTGATGCAACACTTTTTACAAGGTTTTTTCTGCCTAGTCACTCCTAAATAACGGATAATACCCACTTGTCAATAGGAATCTGTGTCAGTCCATGAACTCAGAGAAAAGGATTTTACGGTGAGTAAAAAATCCTATTTTTCCCTGTCTTGGGAGTGGAACTCAGAGGGAGTGGATGCGTTGGCGCAGGTGTGGAACTTGCACCTGGCTTATGCCTTTCTCCCTCTGGGCCTAATTCCGAGAGTCTTACAAAAGCTGAATCTCTCAGAAGGCAGGCTTATTTTAATCGCCCCTTAGTGGCCCAAGAGAACCTGGTTCCCCGCTCTGGAGAACTGGTCTGTAGCTCCTCCCCTCCATCTACCAGTTCGAGCAGACCTTCTTCGTCCATCCAGATCCCAGCTTCTTCAAGCTGACGGCCTGGTGCTTGAAAGGCAGAACCTGAGGGAGAAGGGCTGTTCTGAAAAGGTGATCAACACTCTCCTTTCACGTAGAAAGGAGGTCTTCAGGCGTATCTACGCAAAGATGTGGGGGGTCTTCTCAAGCTGGTATCTAACAAGAGAAGTACCCCAACGAGAGACCTCGGTCATCCTGGATTTCCTTCAGGATGGCGTTGATCTGGGGCTTGCTACCAAGACACAGAGTTCAGGTGGCAGCCTTATCCTCTTTTTTGGACAGAAGATTATCTCTGGACCCCCTGATTAAAAGGTTCCTGACGGCCAGAGATAGAATGTCCCCAGTGCAGGTTTCTAGAGTCCCGCCCTGGGATCTTTCTTTAGTATTGGAACAGTGAACTAAGGCTCCATTTGAACCAATAGACCTTATCCCTGTGAAGTTGCTCACATTTAAGTTTGCCTTTCTTCTGGCGATTACGACAGCCAAAAGAATAGGCGATATGCAGGCTCTGTCAATTAATGAGCCATTTTTTTGTTTATTTGATGACAGGGTTGTTTTTAGGCAGGACCCTCTGTACCTTCCCAAGTTAGTTTCGAAGTTCCACAGAACACAGGAGATTATACTACCATCTTTTTGCTCCAATCCTCCGAATGAAAGAGAGACCTCCTTTCATTGTCTGGATGTCAGACGGTGTCTGTTATCTTATTTGGATAGAGTAGGCGAATTTAGGAATTCCAGCCATTTAATAATTCATTTTTCTGGACAGAAATAGGGCCAGCTGGCATCTAGAGCATCCATATCTAGATGGATCAAGCAGACAATTTCCCTAGCTTATGACCAGGCTGGTAGGACAGCCCCGAAGGTTAAGGCACATTCCACTCGGCCTCTGGCGACCTCTTGGGCAGAAAGGGCCGGAGCTTCGGTTGAACAGATATGTAAAGCTGCGACATGGTCAAGCCAGAATACATTCCTGAGACATTATAGAGTGGACTTGCTGTCGCCTCAGGACCTGTCATTTGGTAGGAAGGTCCTGCAAGCAGTCGTCCCGCCCTAAGGTAGGCCTGAAGCTACTTGCTCCTCTCTCAATTTGCCGTCCTGGAAGACGACTTGAGAAAGGAACCAGTTACACTTACTGGTAACGGTGTTTCTGGAAAGTCTTCCAGGACAGCAGGCCTACTTCCCACCGCTCTTGGTAAATATATTAGTTTGTATAGAGTTGTTGTGGTGTGTTTTTTACTCTTGTGCACTGGTGTGGGTCTGTACTTTATCACAACTGAGGAGCACGGGGAGGGGCGGGGGTTTTAACCTCTTTGATTGTGTTTCCTGTCAGGTGGAGCCAGTCATCTCTCAATGTGCCGTCCTGGAAGACTTCTTAGAAACACTGTTACCGGTAAGTGTAACTGGACCCTTTTCCGTGTTCGATTTTTTTAGCAAACAATAAAAAACCCAGTGGTGATTAAATACCACCAAAAGAAAACTCTATCTGTCTCAAAAAATTTATAAAAATTTTGCTTGGGTACAGCGCTGCATGACCGCGCAACTGTCATTCAAAGCGCGACAGCACAAAAAATTAGCCTGGGCAGGAAGGAGGTAAAAGTGCGCAGTAGGCAAATAGTTAATGTGACCAGTCTCTGGGTGGAGACTAAACCTGATTTAAGCTAGCCAAGCCTGCAGTCTTATACTTGTGATGGTGTGTGTAATATGTGTTCCAGGCTCCCTGATTGTCTGCCCTGCTCTGCTAGATGTGATTCCCTCGTTGACGACCTTGGATCAGATATCGGACTATTCTCTGAACTGCCTTTGACTTCGGACATTGGCCCTGACTATTCTGAACCTTGCCTGTCTGCCAACCGCAAGTACCTGTTTGCTTTGCTCAGTTCGCACATGCCCTGGCGTGGTAGCCAGGCACTATAGTATTTTAGTATTGTGTAAAAGACCTGGGGTCAACCAAGTACCAGTATGCCTGCTTGCCTTATGGGAAAGGGGGCTGCCATTGGTGAAGAACACATAAGCTAGCTATAGTGCCTGACCACCTGTGTTAGGGGTAAGAGTGACATTGAGCTTTGGTGATGAAGCATGTTGTAAGTTAGGCCTTGTTCACACGGAATCCTGAATGTCATTCACCCGCACCCGCACAGATGTCACATAGGGAGCAACAGCTGTGTCGGTGCAGCCACTGTGTCCCAATAGACAGCAATGAAACTGCTTGAGCAGGGATGCACAGAACACCAGTGTATCCCCGTACAGGTAAATATGACCCTCCAGGTCTGTATGGTTATGTACACCCCATGTAAACGAGGTCTAAACGGTTAACATTGGTTCAGTTTGGTACCACAAATTTACGTTTATTCCATAATTTAAATGTATTTAAAGTGATTGTAAAGTTTTAATTTTTTTAAATAAAATAACAAATGTCATACTTGCCTGCTTTGTGTAATGTTTTTGCACAAAGCAGCCCTGATCCACCTCTTCTGGGGTGCCCTGCCAGTGCTCCTGGCTCCTCCTTAGTGCCCCTGTAGAAGGTCACTTTCTATGGGGGCACTCGTTCGGGCTCAATTCTGAGCTGCCCTGTCTGCATCTATTAACACAGATAGCTCGGTCTTGACCCCCGCTCCCATGTCATAGAATTCAATTGAAGGCATCTGCTCTTGTGTACAGCGCTGGATCGAGATCAGGCTCGGGTAAGTATAAGGGGTGAGGGGAAGGGGGTTCTGTGACTTAGAAGGTTTCTTACCTTAATGCATTCTTTAGAACCATTTTAAACCCAGTAAAAGGGCTGGGGCCTAAAGTTTTTCAACTACATTTATTGTGAGTTTATGGTATGATGGGTGCTAATGGGGTGTAGAATCCCATAATATGGACTTCCAAACATGTCTATCTCTAGATCTCCATTACAAGGAGGGCAGGGCAATTGGTAGTTTACAGCAGGGTTTCTCAACCAGAGTGCCACAAACATGCCGTTTTCCTTGGATCAGCATCATTGTGCGGGCTGGCCACCAGAACCATAATAACCAATGATGCTCTAGAGCCAAGATGCATTGTGTCCAACTGCCACCATGGCAACTCATGACATTGATCCAGGGCATCTGGACAGGACAGATTGCACCTCCATCCAAACCTGCTCCACCTCCTGTTCTTTGCCATAATGCTGGAGTAAGGTAGGGCTCTTTTGCGAAAGGGGAGCTCTGATGTATAGGGGGGGCCTTTGCATGGAAAAGTGGATGTGATGGGGGAGACTATGACGTGATGGAGGGGGGGGGGGAGACTCTGATGTGTGTGGGGGGCTTCTTGTTTAAAGTTAAGTTCATTAAGGCGGCTATGTTCAACATCTCAAGCTCAGGTTTCTCATTGATGATAAGTGACATTTATGTCAGGGGTGTCCTGAGATTTTGCACACTTTCAACCCTTTCCTGCCCACCCCAACATACTTTTATCTTTCAATGGTTTTTATTCAAATTTTTCACAAAACAAAATATGGACTATGGCATCAACTTTTTTTTTTATCTCAAACAAGTTCTTTATTGAGCAGTTGTAAAAACAAAAGACAGAATACATCCTCGCACAGTTCCAGATAACCAACAGTATGACAAATCAGTGTGACTCAGCACACCCAAATACACTTTATTCAACCTTCCCCACCTGCCCTCCCCCAGATCACAGTCATCTCCTGTATACTGGTCCTGAACCAGGTCAGAACAATCGATCATATATCAAATCCAAAGGTGCCAAACCTGGAACACTCAGCCATGGGTCCCATAGTTTGTCATATTTTGTACAAGTCCCTCTGCGTTGGTAGACAAGTTTTTCCATCCTAAGCGTAACCCCCATCTGTGTGATCCACTCCTGTACCGTGGGCGCCGCAGTATCTTTCCAATGTCTCAAAATCATCAGACGGGCCTGGAATAAGGCCCTACTAATAGCCTGCCTGGGGATACCCCCCAACTGGAGGTGATCTAGTATCCCCAGCAGGCAGACCCGAGGGTCCAGTGGTATCTGAGAGTGGAAAGCGCCATTGATAGTGCCAACGACCCGTGTCCAGTACAAGTGAAGCTTCGGGCATCTCCACAGCAAGTGAATGAGATCCCCGTGATCCCTGTAGCACCTGGTGCAGGACGGATCGGGGGTCACCCCCATGCGGGCCAATCTAGCCGGTGTGTAGTGAACCCTCAGAAGAATATAGAGCTGAGACAACCTATGAGCCACGTTCAGGGAGCACGAGGGGACCGCTTGTAAAGCCTCCTCCCACTGCTCTTCCTCAAACGCGCCCACGTCCTGTTCCCACAGGGACACTGCCCTCAAGGGGGCGCCCTGTAGAAAGAGGTTAAGCAACCTGGCATAGCAGCAAGAGATGAACCCCTTATATGTCGTCACCTCAAACAAGTAGTTGAAGACCGACGCCGAGTCCAAGGACCAAACGTCCGTCTCCCTCTGCGCTTCAACTGCGTGTCTAAGCTGGAGATAGTAAAACTGCATGGAGACCGGCATTCGGAACTCCATCCTTAGCTCCTGAAAAGTCTTTAACCTGCCATCTCTAAATATATGAGTCATATGTGACACCCCATACTGCGCCCACCTCTGTCCATACGGCAATTTGGCAATTTCCCTATAGTATTGGTTTTCCCATATAGGACTGTAGACGGTAAAGCCAGTCACTCCCTGAAGCATCCGGACCTTATTCCAAATTTTTTGCATGAGTGCATGCGTGGGGAAGAGCTTGTTAGATTTACTGTACCTCAGGGCCTCCAGACCATCCGCCACTCCCCCCCCTCCCCCCGTCGTGTAACTAAGTAGTTGGACCGAGGGGTCCATCAAATTCAGTGCCAGGTCCTGGCGAGGGGATATAACTCGTGCAATATGCTGCATTTGTGAAGCTAAATAGTACAGCCAGGGATTGGGCAATGCCAATCCCCCATTGTCTTTGGGGCGCTGCAATTGTTCAAGTTTGACCCTAGGGGGTTTGGAGAGCCATATAAGTGATCGAAAGATCGAATTAATAATTCTAAACTTTTTCAGAGGGATAACCATGGGGGAATTGTGTAGTACGTACAGCAGCTGCGGCATAAGGATCATTTTATCAGGTTCACCCTCCCCACCAGTGACAGCCTCAATTTGCTCCACACCTTTACCCGATCGCGACAGCGGTTGATCAGAGGGGTGAGATTAAGGTTAACATATTCGAGCAAGCAAGCTGTGACCTGGATGCCCAAATATTTAAAGGACTTAGCAACAGGGATGTCCTGCAAGGTCGGAGAGAATGCCGAAGGATCCCGATCCAACAACAGGAGGGAGGACTTAGTCCAATTAATAACTAACCCGGAGTATGTACCGAATTGCCGCACTATAGCCATGGCCACAGTCAGTGAAGTGGAGGTATCCCCAAGGAGAAGCATAGTGTCATCTGCATATAACAGGATCTTCTCCTGAAGATCCCCATATCGAAATCCCTGCACTGAGGGACAGTCCCTAATCAAGGCAGCTAACGGCTCAATGGCCAGGGCAAACAGGAGTGGGGAGAGGGGGCAGCCCTGTCGTGTGCCTCTATGTAATTTAAACGTATGCGAAATCCTTCCCCCCTCCCGTATAGCCGCTACCGGTGAAGAGTACAGCAGCTGCACCCACTGAATGAACTCAGTCCCAAACCCAAACTTCCTCATTACCGCCCACAGATAGTCCCATTCGACGCTATCAAACGCCTTATGGGCATCTAGGGATAGCAATGCCCGGTCACCTACATTGTCCGCCCGCGATTGAATGTTCAGATAAAGTCTACGCAGATTTATCGCTGTCGATTTTTGGGGCATAAACCCAGACTGATCCGAGTGAATTATAGTAGATATAACCTTATTCAGTCTCACTGCCAGTGCCTTGGCCAGGATCTTAACATCGTTTTGTAAGAGCGAAATGGGCCTGTACGATCCCGGGTCTAAGGGGTCCTTGCCTGGTTTCAGAATTAAAACAATGTTAGCTCTAGTCATGGACTGGGGGAGGGTACCGGTCACCTTTGCTGCATTAAAGACTCTCAGCAGGTGCGGTAGCACCTGCTCTCCATACTGTTTGTACACTTCGGCAGGAAGCCCATCATCTCCCGGTGCCTTCGAGTTGGGAAACATGTTAGTCACCATCTGCAGCTCACCCAGGGTCAAAGGGGCATCAAGCTCCTCTCTAGCGGAGTCCGTCAAGGTAGGTAGAGGGACATGGTCCAAGTAGTCATCTAAAGACTCTAACGAATACGTACGCTTGGATTCATAAAGGGAAGAGTAAAAATGACCAAGCTCTGTCAAGATTTGGTCTGGGGAGTTAGTCACCACTCCCGAGGGAGCACGTAGTGCTCCAATTGAAGGGGACAGCTGCTGGGAATGGGCAATGGTCGCCAACATGCGGCCTGTGTGCTCCCCCTCCTCATAGAAAGCCGCCTTCTGAAAAAAGCGCTTCCTCTCTGCGCCTGAAGACGTGACCCGGTACAGGGCATCCTGCGCCGACAGCCACGCCTTTCTATTCAGTTCAGACGGGTCCGTGACATAGGTGCCCTCTAGTTCCTTGGCCAACAGTTCCATTCCCTCCCTCCGAGCATGAGTCTTCATCTTAATAGCCTGTATTTCTGTAATAAATATACCCCTCAAAACAGCTTTAAAGGCCTCCCAATCCCTGGACACAGTCTCAGGGGCCTCATGAATACGCCAAAATTCCAAAATTTGGGACTCTATCTGTTCATGAGACGAAAAGAGATTCATCCAAAAGGCGTTCATCTTCCACGGGGCCTTGGCCACTGCGGAAGGGGGACGCACCTCCAAAGACACAATCAGTGGCGAGTGATCCGACACGCTTCTGGGAGCATACTTCATCCCCGAAACGTAGCGCCCAGCCGCATAAGAGCATATACATAAATCAATCCTGGACAAAGACGAATTGCCCTTTGAGAAGCATGAAAATTGCTTCACTCCCGGGTTCCTTGCCCTCCATGGGTCCGTCCACCCCACCTCCTCTATAAATTTCCTTAGGGCCGTGCAATACTTCCCCCTCCCTCCTCCCCCCGGGGGATGTTTGTCTAGCAAAGGGTCCATAAAGCAGTTGAAATCCCCGAAGGCATACAAAGGCACCTCCGGGAACCGCAACTGAAACTCCATTAAGGCTCTCAACACCTGGTTATTGTACGGAGGAGGTATATACACAAAAGCAAGAATACATTTAAAGGTAAACAGCCTGCACATGAGAAAAACATATCTGCCCTCATCATCAACCATAGAGCCGAGCTCTTCAAAATTTATGGAGCTGTGTATCAAAACACTCACACCCCTGGAATAGGAAGTGTGAGTGGAGTGATACGCTCTGCCCACCCACCGATAGTTCAGGCACGACTTAGAATCAGCAGTCAGATGTGTCTCCTGCAAGGCACAGATGGCAGGCAGGCGTTTCCTCATCAGGGAGGACACCATAGTACGTTTCAGAGGATCCTGTAACCCCCTAATGTTCCAGGACAACACTGTGACAGTCTCCATCAGGGGAAATCAAGCATGTAACCATCAGGGGGAAGACCCCAAATGTCAGGTTGGGAAGGCATCCGGGGCGGCATAGACTGCCGGTTAATAGATAGAACTGGAACTCTGCAAGTCTGAAAATAGAAACTGTCTGCTCTGGAACAAATTCTCGTGTTGCCGTAGCAACCCAGTGCGCACAACGGTGCGGTGAACCACCTTACAGACCCTGTCCGTAGTAGGCCAACAGGCCTTTCAGATATAAGAGCCTTCTTCGCGTGACCCTCTAGAAAATACAGGTTCTGGGGTGCCAACGGGCACTCCCGATTTGCTTGGGACAACGGGTCCCGTGAACAGTCCATGGACACAGCCAACATGGCCGTCCATTTACAGGCAATCCGTGAATTAAGCAGTGCCATTAATAAACACTTTTCCGAACTCGCATTAAGTGAAAATAATCAATGTTCGTATCCGGCACTATCCTCAGCCGAGGAAAAGGTAGGGCGGTATCAGCAAGAACTTATCAGGCCCATCAGTCATCATCCTCGGGGGGTCTTTGGTGAAATGCTCCCGCGTTGGCATCCAGCCAGTCCGAGGCATCTGCAGGGTTTTCAAAAAAGTGTGCTTGGCCCCTCAGGATGACTCTGAGCCTCGCAGGGTAAAGCATGGCATAGGGTGCCTGCAGCTTCTTCAAGCGTTTCTTGATGTCAGCAAAGTGCGCCCGGCTCTTCTGAACTGCAGGGGAAAAGTCAGGGTAGAAGGAGACCCTTGTGCCATTGAATTGAATGTTCTTCTCCCTGGCCAGCCGCAATATAATTTCTCTATCTCTGTAGTTTAACAGTCTGGCCAGCATCGGGCGAGGATGGTTACCCGGTGGGAGAGGTCTGGTAGGCACTCGGTGGGCCCTCTCCACCGCATACAAATGAGTGAACGCCTCCTTGCCAAATAGATCTGCCATCCACTGTTCCACAAATTGTGTGGGGTCCCGGCCCTCCACTTTCTCCGGCAGCCCCACTATGCGAACATTATTGCGCCTGAGGCGGTTCTCAAAATCTTCTGCCCTCATATCTATAGCCCTGGCTAGGCGTGCAGTGGATTGGGCATCTCTGGTCAGTTCGGGGAGTCTGTCCTCTATATCACTTATCCTGCTCTCAGCTGCCGTGGTTCTTTCCCTAATTTTTTGAATATCTTGTCTAATCAGACATACTCCTTCCTCCAGGTTCCCAAAGCGGACTTGCAGGCCATTCACAGAGGCTGTGCATTTATTAACAGCTCTTAGTAAGTCAGCCATAGTAGGCTGTTCACCTCCCTCCTCATCAGGTTCTTCACTGTCCTCCTGCAAGTGAGCTATCATGGCGCCCGCTCCCAGCACTCGCCCCCCCTCCTCCATGTCAGTGTCACTGCATGCGGCTCCCTCTTCCAGGGGCAGCGCTCCTGCCAAGTTCAGGTTCCCTGTCATTTTTTGTGCATAGTACCTCATATCTTTAGGGGGTTCTCCGAGAGGATCCTTGGGTGGTTTCAACTGCTTACTCCCCCCCTCGTTTGTCTTCTCTGCAGCGCGTCCCCTCTGTGCTGATGGCGGGGCGGCGCCATTTTGGGAATCCTGCTTGGATCCTTCTCCTCTCTGTCCTCGGGTCATCATGCCTCTGTGAAGTTCCTAAGTGGCCGCCGGGTGATGGGTGGACTCTCCCAGGTTCGGATGGCGAAAAACCGGGTGTTCTGCGGTGCCGGATACCGGATCAGTGTAGGATCAAAGCGGGAGCTCTGTGAAGATGTGACTGCTCACATGCCGCGCTGGCCACGCCCCCATGGCATCAACTTTAACAGTGTCCAATATACTTTTAAATACGTTTGGAACACCTGGGGCAGAAAGGAACGACGATCATGTGACCACTGTCATATACAGCATTCGAAAGCTGGTCCCACCAGCTACTGTCCTTTAGCGCGGACCAAGAGCTGTGCTTGACAGCTCGGACTGTAGCCAGGTGCCAGCATGCTTGTTCAACAGGCGTCGGTCGTAAGACCAGCTTCTGTCAGATAAGGAGCTGTACACATGGGCCGAAAGTCGGCCAGTTCGTGCCGAACTGACCCTTTTCGGGAGATTTTTAGCCCATGTGTACCCAGCTTTAGTTATAATGAACTGGAACTGTGTCTGTAATGAACTGTGAAAGACTGTGTTCTGCTACCTTTGTGTTTTGGAAGAAACTTCGGTAAATGGTTTCTAGTATGTAAATGCCTGGTCTGAGGTTATTACCAAAAGGGGATGCATGCAAGGCATATCAAAAGAACAGGGCTTGCATCAGGGGATGAGCACTACTAAAGGTTTACAAGTGGAAAATGCCGCAAGTGGAACATCTGATTGACATTGCTGAGTAACCAGAAGAGTGTTTGGTGCCTAAGCTGCCAGCCGGAGTGTGTACAGTGTGATTAGCAAAGAAGACGGTGTACTCTGGTAGCGAGGGGGTTCCTGAGTGCAGATCCCTACTTAGTGAAGGATGCACCTGTGTATCCAGGCTCAGACCCGCTTCACGAAGCCCCTAATGCTGGCCATACACTATACGAAAAATCGATCGAGAGCGCTCTCGAAAAACGAACATACGTTCATTAGAGCAAACGATCACGCCATCAGCTAAGTAACGATATTCGAACGATAAATCATTTGACAACATTAATCTATAATTTTTTTGTGCGGTTTTTGCATCTAAAAAGGAAGTGACAAAATATATTTGACCTCTGCTCCCTGGCTTCCTGTGATTTATGTATAAGCCCAGAGAAGCAACGTGCGTTCGTCAGAACGAACCTTGTGCATATTGAGCATCTCTACTGCATCACCTACATCAGCACCACCTTCAATATGGATGTGGATGAGAGGACCATTGCCATAGTAATGCTTGGAGTGATGGCTATACAGCAAGCAGAGGAGCCCCCCAAAAAAAGGCGAAGGTTATGGAGTAAAGAGTGGCTGAAGAACCGTGATATTTTCTCACATATGAGATTGGTTTGAGAGCTAAAGGAAAACAATCCCGATGATTATCGGAACTATCTGAGGATGCCTGAGTCCTTTCAGCTGCTACTGAGTCAAGTTTCACCCCTCATAACCAAAAAGGACACTGTCTTAAGAAGAAGCAACACAGCGGAGCAGAGACTGGTAGCAACACTTTGTTTTCTGGCAACTGGCCGAAGTTTTGAAGACCTCAAGTTCACCACTGGAATCTCTGCCCAGTCGCTCGGCCGCATCATACCTGAGACCTGCCAAGCCATCATAAGAATACTGCAAGACGAATACGTAAAGGTAATAACACAATGCTTTTATTTTAAACTCTGAAAAACACTGTAAAGCTAGCTTTCTTGAATATTGAAGCTGTAAACATCATAGTAAACTCAAATTAGTTCATAACATTTAAAACAGAAAAAAATCTAACCACTTTTATGTGATTCACAAAGATGTGTACTGATAATCATGTCCCCAGTTGCTTTGGGGACGATCCTGCTGTTGTGTATATGGTACGGGCCACTGATGCATTGGGTGAGGTTGTTGCATGGGTGTGTGTGGGTTTGTGCTCAGCTAAGTGAGTATTTGTAGTAAGCTCCCCTCTTAACCCTTTATTAAGAAGCTGAATCAGTAAGGGTTCCAGCAATTGTTTTTGGTCTTCTGACATCCGGCGTATCTTCTTGGCAGTAAATCCACCCAGGTCATCACATTCATCCCTCTTCTGATTCAACGCTGCAGATGCCCCCCCCCCCCGTAGTAAAAAAAATAAAAAAAATTTAAATGGCCCCTTTAAGAAAAAAATAAAATTATTTCCTTTAAGTAAGTGCCCTTGAGCGCCGGACACCAGTGCCCTATGGGAAGCGCCACGTCAATGCAATCACGAGATTGCAGACATGGCGCTTCATTTGCGGGCTTTTATCCCGCATTGCGGCGCAATGTAAAGCGCTGATTAGCTTCCGCCCGTAGAAACACTATGGGCGCCGGGCGGGAGCATTTCAAAACTGTTACTTCCGGGTTTCGTGGGACAGACGAAAACCGGAAGTGACGTCACGTCGGCAGCTCCGTTGTTTGCATGGCCCTAGAGGATGCGAAAAATGGAAGGAAACTATTGGACAGCCGCACTCCTAAAACAGTTCCTTTATTGGAAAAATCACGGAAATCCAAACCACAGCAAAGAATGAGAGCAGACAATCTGACGCGTTTCGCACTGTAATTTCAGTGCTTACTCATAGCCTGCACCCGTGGCTTGGGATAGAAGTGGAAAAATCAATCAGGTACATCTGAGCGGTAATTTTCTTTTTTCGTTCTACATGGCCCTAGAGGAGCTGCAGTCAAGCAGGTAAGGAGACGCTGCGGCTGTAAATATTTAGGTGAAAGAAGAAAGTAGGCTTTTCAGTCGAGCTTTGAGAATGCAGAAGATGACATACAGTACAGTTGTCATTTATGGGGTCATCCAGACTGCTGCTATTTTCCAACAGCTCATTGGTACTGTAACCATCTATGTCTAGTACTCTGTCTTCTGCCAGCAAAACTGTCTCAGTGACCTCTCTGTTATTGGTTCAGTTCAACTTATTTTATCTGGGACTGTCCAGTTGTTATTTTTTTAATGCAATGTTTAGGGGATTATTCTCAGAGTCATGTCAATCTCCCACCACCCTATAAAGATGCACAGTGATATCGGAACATTTTTTAGGCATCAACTCTCTGGTATTGACACCTCTTCATACCAAGAGGTGATTTGAAGGAATTTCAATAAAAATCCAAAAAAATGTATTTAACCCTTTCTGGAAGTTTTTTCCAATAAAGTTCTTTTGTATTGCGGCTTTTATCATGTTACTTATGACATTTTCCTGGGCCCCATCAAGTCAACAACGGAGCCCAGGAGATGACAGTACAGGAGGGACTTTTTTTTCAATTTTCGGGCGCAGGCAGATAAACCTGCGCCGCATGTAGCTCTGCACATTTCCAACCCCCCCCCTTCCAGCATTAGCCCCCCTCTCTCCCCAGCATATTTCCAACCCCCCCTTCCAGCACTAGCCCCCCTCTCCCCCCAGCACATTTCCAACCCCCCCATTCCAGCACTAGCCCCCCCCCTCTCCCCCAGCACATTTCCAACCCCCCCATTCCAGCACTAGCCCCCCCTCTCCCCCCAGCACATTTCCAACCCCCCCATTCCAGCACTAGCCCCCCCTCTCCCCCCAGCACATTTCCAACCCCCCCATTCCAGCACTAGCCCCCCTCTCCCCCAGCACATTTCCAACCCCCCCATTCCAGCACTAGCCCCCCCTCTCTCCCCAGCACATTTCCAACCCCCCCATTCCAGCACTAGCCCCCTCTCTCCCCAGAATATTTCCAACCCCCCCTTCCAGCACTAGCCCCCCTCTCCCCCAGCACATTTCCAACCCCCCCATTCCAGCACTAGCCCCCCCTCTCCCCCCAGCACATTTCCAAACCCCCCATTCCAGCACTAGGCCCCCCTCTCCCCCCAGCACATTTCCAACCCCCCCATTCCAGCACTAGCCCCCCTCTCTCCCCAGCACATTTCCAACCCCCCCATTCCAGCACTAGCCCCCCCTCTCTCCCCAGCACATTTCCAACCCCCCCATTCCAGCACTAGCCCCTCCTCTCCCCCCAGCACATTTCCAACCCCCCCTTCCAGCATTAGCCCCCCTCTCTCCCCAGCACATTTCCAACCCCCCCTTCCAGTACTAGCCCCCCTCTCCCCCCAGCACATTTCCAACCCCCCCATTCCAGCACTAGCCCCCCCTCTCTCCCCAGCACATTTCCATAGAGAATTTGTACTGGGAGGAGGATTTATGCTTGGGGAGATGTCGGGGTGGGGTGATTTTGCTGGGATAGGGATTTGTGGGGTGGAAGGAGATTTGTGCTGGGAAGGGGGATTTTTTTAGGGAGAGGTTTGTGCTAGATGTGGGATTTCCTTTTTTTTTGGTGGGGGAGTGGGAGGAGGAGAAATATTTATACTGCAAGAGATTTTTTTGTTGGGGGGAGGGTGTTCTACTGGAATGGGAGGCTGTGCTGGGAGGTAGGATTTGGTGATGGCAGAGGATTATATCTGAGAGGGGTATTGGGGGGAAGGAGGGTTTGTACTGGTTGGGGAAGAGGATTTCTATTAGGAGAGGGAATTGAGGGGGGCAGGGATAAGTTCTGGGATGGGGAAGAAGGACTAGGACTGGGGATAGTGGAGGAGGACTTGTGCTGAGGAAGGGGGGTTGGTGGGGTAGAGAGTGAGCATTAAAATTAGTGCTGGCTTTTTTTTTTTTGCAGGAGAGGGAGTTATTCGATAAAAGTGTAACATGGAGGAGAGTATTGCTTGCGGGGGGGAATTTTGCGCTCCTTTTACCCCTACACTGTGTTACACACCCCCTGACTGCTGTACTCTTTGTTTTGTACTCATGACTCCTCATATGCATTCCACACTCCAGTCCCCTGCATTTTGCACAGTAAATATTCCTGACCCCTGTATTCCATGCATAACACTCACAATTCGGCCACATCCACTGCGCTACGCCTTACTGTTCTCCTTGAGGCAACCAAGTGTCCCAGGTCTTGTCTTTTACAATCTAAAAAAAAAGATGTTGTGTGCCACTAAAGTGTTCGGGTTTGGCTTGAAGAAAAGGTGGCAACCCTATGCTGTATGGCTATGTCAGTGTGTCATATGGTTGTTGTTGGGCTATATTGTGTGTTAGATTAACACTGTACAGCTATAACAAAGTCACCACCCAATAACCATATGACACACTGTGACAGAGCTAGTTTATATTTGTGTTTTGGGGGGGCAGTAAAAACAAGCAGCTGAGCTACGTTTTTACCACCCCCCAACCATTTTCCTTTAAGAACCTTTCAGCCAAGCTTTCCAATTAGGGACGCCTCTCAGTTTTTCAAGCGGACCTGTTTGAAAGCTCCATGGAGGTCTATGGGGCGGAGCCAGAGCGGGACATGGGTTAGGGAGCAGAGCGGAGCATGTTTCCTTGCAGAAAACAGCAGGCACAGCACAAGTACCCGCTCATCAGTGCTGCAAGGACGGAATAAGAGGCTCAGGAACAGCAAACACCACTTTGCCAGCTCATAGGATACACTGATGGACACTGATAGACTGCATAGGTGGACACTAATGAGGTGGCACTGATAGACTGCACAGGTGGACACTGATAGACTGCACAGGTGGACACTGATAGACTGCACAGGTGGACACTGATAGACTGCACAGGTGGACACTGATAGACTGCACAGGTGGACACTGATAGACTGCACAGGTGGACACTGATAGACTGCACAGGTGGACACTGATAGACTGCACAGGTGGACACTGATAGACTGCACAGGTGGACACTGATAGACTGCACAGGTGGACACTGATAGACTGCACAGGTGGACACTGATAGACTGCACAGGTGGACACTGATAGACTGCACAGGTGGACACTGATAGACTGCACAGGTGGACACTGATGAGCTGACACTGGTGGACACTGATGAGCTGACACTGATGGGCTGCTCTGGTGGACACTGATCAGCAGCACTGGTGGACACTGATGAGGTGGCACTAATAGGCAGCACTGATGGGCACTGTTGGGTTACACTGATGGGCTGCACTGATGGACACTGATAGGCAGCACTTGTGGGCACTTATGAGGTGGCAATGATGGGCTGCTCTGGTTGGCACTGATAAGGCTGCACTGATGAATACAGATGAGGTGGCACTGATATGCAGCACTGGTGGGCACTGATAGGCTGCACTGGTGGGCATGATGAGGTGGCACTGATAGGCAGCACTGGTGGTTTACTGATGGGCTCCACTGGTGAGCACTGATAGGCTGCACTGGTAAGCACTCATGAGGTGGCCCTGATGGACACTGATAGGCAACATTGGTGGCACTGATAAGCAGCACTGATGAGACTGCACTGATGAGGCCATACTAATGAGGCTGCATTGGTGGGCACTGATAGTCTGCACTGAGGAGGCTGAACTAATGGGCATTGATAAGGCTGCACTGATTGGCACTAACGAGGCTGCAGTAATTGGGGGCATTGATGAGGTGGCATTGATGGGCACTGATAGGTGGCACTTTTGGTGGGTGTGATTTTTTTTTAGGGGGGGGGGGGCAGCATTTAATTCTTGAAACCAGGCAGCACAATGTCCTGGGCCAGCCTGCATCCACCACTGTGGGTGGTTGGGTGAGCAAGCAGAGCCTGAACATTGCTGCACTGCTTTTTCTGATCTTACTGTAGTGGTACTTTTTTTTGTGGGGGGGGGGTTAATGGAAAAAAATAACTTAAGTAAAAAAAAAATATTTTTGGGGAAAAATAAAAAAGTTACACCCAAGCACATAAACCCCCTCCAACCCCCACCCACGCGTGAAAACGTCAATTGCGATACACATGTCACATATTACCCTGCATGCCGGACTGAGAGAAATGCAAGACCTCCTCCGTAACATTAAACTGATATGTATAGGGGGCTTTTGATGCATCGCCTATAGAAAATATATGGTACCGAAGTTTGTCGCCATTTCACACAAAATTAAGGTTTGACATGTTGGATGTATTTACTTGGTGCAACTTCGTCTTTTATATATTACCAAAAATTTGGGTAGTTTATTGTGTTTGTTTTGCCTAAAATTCACTTTAGTGTGTTATTTTTTATCGAAATTTGGCGTTTCCTAGACCTTTGCGGTAATAATGTGTGACATAAAAAATTATACTATCACTTTTTTATTGTCTAGGCTGTCTGCTTTCAGAAAATATATAATGTTTGGGGGTTTTGTGTAATCTTCAGGCCTAAAATAATTTTTTAAACATGTGTGCAAAAAACGCAAAAACTGCTCTGGCAATGAAAAGTTAAAATTAGATGGATGACGAAAGTGGGAGTTGGGAGGAGGCAGGAAAGAGGGAGAGGTTGGTTTAAGGTCACTCTACCATGATCCTTTGGGTTATACTTGTCTCTGGGCCAAAAATTGCCAGTCAGCCCCTGCCAGGGGCTCTGGAGGGCCACATTGTCCTCCCCCCACATTTGTGATCATGGAAAACCTTAGACTGTTTTCCCCGATCCATCACTGTGCCACCACCGGCTCTATGGGCCACTTGACTGAACTTGCCCCCCAGGCCTAAGGCTGCCAGCCCTCCCCTGGACCCTGATCCCCAATTACTTTCAGACTGTCTGTGCTGTGCAGTTTTCTGGACCTCCAGGCTCCTGATTTATATGTATTTGTGCAAGGCAAGGGGTGCATGTTCCTGACCAGTGACCTGTATAACTATAACACATGCTTTTTGGCCCAACTCTCAGCAGTGCATTAACCTGATCTCTGCAGGAAAGGATGGAGAACTACAAGTCCCATCAGGTTATAATATAAGGCTCCTGGACACCCATCCACCTCGGAGCCTTATATTATAACCTGCTGGGACTTGTAGTTCTCCATCTTCTCCTGGGGCTCAGGTGCATTCAATCCACCATCTATGGGACTACAAGTCCCAGCAGTGAGAGAAAAACACCTGGACACTGGATGGTGGATTGCATGCACCTGAGCCCCAGGAGAAGATGGAGAACTACAAGTCCCAGCAGGTTATAGTATATGGCTCCAAGGTGGATAGGTGTACAGGTGTTTTCCTAGCGCTGCAGGGACTTGTAGTCCAATACATGGGAGATTGCATGAACCAGTATGAGTCCTAGCAGAAGATGAAGAACTACACAAGTGCCAGCAGGTTATAGCATATAAGTGGTCATGCGATGCTGGGACTTGTAGTCCCTTACCTAAGAGAATTGCATGAACCAGAGTCTTAGGAGGGAGAGGCTGGAGAAGTACAAATCCCAGCAGGCTGGTGTGCAATGCATAATCCTGATCTCCCCAGGAGAGGGTGGAGAACTACCAAGAAATAGTATAGGCCTCCAACATAGATGGGTGCACATGTGATGCTGGGACTTGTAGTCCCACACATACATAGGGAACTAAATCAGCCAGGGACCTAGCAGATTATAATTTAAAACTCCATGGAGGATGAGTGTCTGTCTGCCCTGCCACCCTGTGCTGGTCTGAGGGGGGGGGGTGATTGCTGTGTCCACCACCCCCCCTGCCATGTGTATAGTGTAGCACTGTAGCTGACCTGATTGGGGGGGTTGCACAATGCAGATACGTGCAATTTACAATTTGCACAGTGCAGATATATGTTATTTACAGGGTGCAGAATGCAGATTTGTGCTGTTTACAGGGTGCAGAATGCAGATATGTGCGTTTCACAAGCTGCAGAATGCAGATATGTGCGATTTTACAGGGTGCAGAATGCAGATATGTGCGTTTTACAGGGTGCAGAATGCAGATATGTGCGTTTTACAGGGTGCAGAATGCAGATATGTGCGTTTTACAGGGTGCAGAATGCAGATATGTTCTATTTACAGGTTGCAGAATGCTGATATATTCTATTTACAGGGTGCAGAATGCTGATATGTGCTATTTATATGTTGCAGAACGCAGATATGTGCGATTTACAGGGTGCAGAATGCAGATATGTGTGTTTCACAAGGTGCAGAATGCAGATATGTGCATTTTACAGGGTGCAGAATGCAGATATGTGCGTTTTCCAGGGTGCAGAATGCAGATATGTGCGTTTTCCAGGGTGCAGAATGCAGATATGTGCGTTTTACAGGGTGCAGAATGCAGATATGTGCATTTTACAGGGTGCAGAATGCAGATATGTGCATTTTCCAGGGTGCAGAATGCAGATATGTGCGTTTTCCAGGGTGCAGAATGCAGATATGTGCGTTTTACAGGGTGCAGAATGCAGATATGTGCGTTTTACAGGGTGCAGAATGCAGATATGTGCGTTTTACAGGGTGCAGAATGCAGATATGTGCGTTTTACAGGGTGCAGAATGCAGATATGTGCATTTTACAGGGTGCAGAATGCAGATATGTGCATTTTCCAGGGTGCAGAATGCAGATATGTGCATTTTCCAGGGTGCAGAATGCAGATATGTGCGTTTTACAGGGTGCAGACTGCAGATATGTGCATTTTACAGGGTGCAGAATGCAGATATGTGCATTTTACAGGGTGCAGAATGCAGATATGTTCTATTTACAGGTTGCAGAATGCTGATATGTTCTATTTACAGGGTGCAGAACGCAGATATGTGCATTTTACAGGGTGCAGAATGCTGATATGTGCTATTTATATGTTGCAGAACGCAGATATGTGCGATTTACAGGGTGCAGAATGCAGATATGTGCATTTTACAGGGTGCAGAATGCAGATATGTGCGTTTCACAAGGTGCAGAATGCAGATATGTGCATTTTACAGGGTGCAGAATGCAGATATGTGCGTTTTCCAGGGTGCAGAATACAGATATGTGCGTTTTCCAGGGTGCAGAATGCAGATATGTGCGTTTTACAGGGTGCAGAATGCAGATATGTGCGTTTTACAGGGTGCAGAATGCAGATATGTGCATTTTACAGGGTGCAGAATGCAGATGTGTGTGTTTTGCAGGGTGCAGAATGCAGATATGTGCGTTTTACAGGGTGCAGAATGCAGATATGTGCGTTTTACAGGGTGCAGAATGCAGATATGTGCGTTTTAGAGGGTGCAGAATGCAGATATGTGCGTTTTACAGGGTGCAGAATGCAGATAAGTGCGTTTTACAAGGTGCAGAATGCAGATATGTGCGTTTTACAGGGTGCAGAACGCAGATATGTTCTATTTACAGGGTGCAGAATGCAGATATATGCGTTTTAAAGGGTGCAGAATGCAGATATGTGCGTTTTCCAGGGTGCAGAATGCAGATATGTGCGTTTTACAGGGTGCAGAATGCAGATATGTTCTATTTACAGGGTGCAGAATGCAGATATGTGCGTTTTACAGGGTGCAGAATGCAGATATGTGCGTTTTACAGGGTGCAGAATGCAGATATGTGCGTTTTGCAGAATGCAGATATGTGCGTTTTTCAGGGTGCAGAATGCAGATATGTGCTATTTACAGGGTGCAGAATGCAGATATGTGCTATTTACAGGTTGCAGAATGCTGATATGTGCTATTTATATGTTGCAGAATGCAGATATGTGCGATTTACAGGGTGCAGAATGCAGATATGTGCATTTTACAGGGTGCAGAATGCAGATATGTGCGTTTTACAGGGTGCAGAATGAAGATATGTGTGTTTTACAGGGTGCAGAATGCAGATATGTGCGTTTTCCAGGGTGCAGAATGAAGATATGTGTGTTTTACAGGGTGTAGAATGCAGATATGTTCTATTTACAGGTTGCAGAATGCTGATATGTGCTATTTATATGTTGCAGAACGCAGATATGTGCGATTTACAGGGTGCAGAATGCAGATATGTGCATTTTACAGGGTGCAGAATGCAGATATGTGCGTTTTACAGGGTGCAGAATGAAGATATGTGTGTTTTACAGGGTGCAGAATGCAGATATGTGCGTTTTCCAGGGTGCAGAATGAAGATATGTGTGTTTTACAGGGTGCAGAATGCAGATATGTTCTATTTACAGGTTGCAGAATGCTGATATGTGCTATTTATATCTTGCAGAACGCAGATATGTGCGATTTACAGGGTGCAGAATGCAGATATGTGCATTTTACAGGGTGCAGAATGCAGATATGTGCGTTTTACAGGGTGCAGAATGAAGATATGTGTGTTTTACAGGGTGCAGAATGAAGATATGTGTGTTTTACAGGGTGCAGAATGCAGATATGTGCGTTTTCCAGGGTGCAGAATGAAGATATGTGTGTTTTACAGGGTGCAGAATGCAGATATGTTCTATTTACAGGTTGCAGAATGCTGATATGTGCTATTTATATGTTGCAGAACGCAGATATGTTCTATTTACAGGGTGCAGAATGCAGATATGTGCGTTTTACAGGGTGCAGAATGCAGATATGTGCGTTTTACAGGGTGCAGAATGCAGATATGTTCTATTTACAGGTTGCAGAATGCTGATATGTTCTATTTATATGTTGCAGAACGCAGATATGTGCGATTTACAGGGTGCAGAATGCAGATATGTTCTATTTACAGGGTGCAGAATGCTATGTGCTATTTATATGTTGCAGAATGCAGATATGTGCGATTTACAGGGTGCAGAATGCAGATATGTGCGTTTTACAGGGTGCAGAATGCAGATATGTGCGTTTCACAAGGTGCAGAATGCAGATATGTGCATTTTACAGGGTGCAGAATGCAGATATGTGCGTTTTCCAGGGTGCAGAATGCAGATATGTGCGTTTTCCAGGGTGCAGAATGCAGATATGTGCGTTTTACAGGGTGCAGAATGCAGATATGTTCTATTTACAGGGTGCAGAATGCAGATATGTTCTATTTACAGGTTGCAGAATGCTGATATGTGCTATTTATATGTTGCAGAACGCAGATATGTTCTATTTACAGGGTGCAGAATGCAGATATGTGCGTTTTACAGGGTGCAGAATGCAGATATGTGCGTTTTACAGGGTGCAGAATGCAGATCTGTGCGTTTTGCAGAATGCAGATGTGCGTTTTTCAGGGTGCAGAATGCAGATATGTGCTATTTACAGGGTGCAGAATGCAGATATGTGCTATTTACAGGGTGCAGAATGCAGATATGTGCGATTTACAGGGTGCAGAATGCAGATATGTGCGTTTAACAGGGTACAGAATGCAGATATGTGCGTTTTACAGGGTGAAGAATGCAGATATGTTCTATTTGCAGGTTGCAGAATGCTGATATGTGCTATTTATATGTTGCAGAACGCAGATATGTGCGATTTACAGGGTGTAGAATGCAGATATGTGCATTTTACAGGGTGCAGAATGCAGATATGTGCGTTTTACAGGGTGCAGAATGCAGATATGTGCGTTTTACAGGGTGCAGAATGCAGATATGTGCGTTTTACAGGGTGCAGAATGCAGATATGTGCGTTTTACTGGGTGCAGAATGCAGATATGTGCGTTTTCCAGGGTGCAGAATGAAGATATGTGTGTTTTACAGGGTGCAGAATGCAGATATGTTCTATTTACAGGTTGCAGAATGCTGATATGTGCTATTTATATGTTGGAGAACGCAGATATGTTCTATTTACAGGGTGCAGAATGCAGATATGTGCATTTTACAAGGTGCAGAATGCAGATATGTGCGTTTTACAGGGTGCAGAATGCAGATATGTGCGTTTTACAGGGTGCAGAATGCAGATATGTTCTATTTACAGGTTGCAGAATGCTGATATGTTCTATTTATATGTTGCAGAACGCAGATATGTGCGATTTACAGGGTGCAGAATGCAGATATGTTCTATTTACAGGGTGCAGAATGCTGATATGTGCTATTTATATGTTGCAGAACGCAGATATGTGCGATTTACAGGGTGCAGAATGCAGATATGTGCGTTTTACAGGGTGCAGAATGCAGATATGTGCGTTTCACAAGGTGCAGAATGCAGATATGTGCATTTTACAGGGTGCAGAATGCAGATATGTGCGTTTTCCAGGGTGCAGAATGCAGATATGTGCGTTTTACAGGGTGCAGAATGCAGATATGTGCGTTTTACAGGGTGCAGAATGCAGATATGTTCTATTTACAGGTTGCAGAATGCTGATATGTTCTATTTATATGTTGCAGAACGCAGATATGTGCATTTTACAGGGTGCAGAATGCAGATATGTGCGTTTTCCAGGGTGCAGAATGCAGATATGTGCGTTTTCCAGGGTGCAGAATGCAGATATGTGCGTTTTACAGGGTGCAGAATGCAGATATGTTCTATTTACAGGGTGCAGAATGCAGATATGTTCTATTTACAGGTTGCAGAATGCTGATATGTGCTATTTATATGTTGCAGAACGCAGATATGTTCTATTTACAGGGTGCAGAATGCAGATATGTGCGTTTTACAGGGTGCAGAATGCAGATATGTGCTATTTACAGGGTGCAGAATGCAGATCTGTGCGTTTTACAGGGTGCAGAATGCAGATATGTGCGTTTTGCAGAATGCAGATGTGCGTTTTTCAGGGTGCAGAATGCAGATATGTGCTATTTACAGGGTGCAGAATGCAGATATGTGCTATTTACAGGGTGCAGAATGCAGATATGTGCGATTTACAGGGTGCAGAATGCAGATATGTGCGTTTAACAGGGTACAGAATGCAGATATGTGCGTTTTACAGGGTGAAGAATGCAGATATGTTCTATTTGCAGGTTGCAGAATGCTGATATGTGCTATTTATATGTTGCAGAACGCAGATATGTGCGATTTACAGGGTGTAGAATGCAGATATGTGCATTTTACAGGGTGCAGAATGCAGATTTGTGCGTTTTACAGGGTGCAGAATGCAGATATGTGCGTTTTACAGGGTGCAGAATGCAGATATGTGCGTTTTACTGGGTGCAGAATGCAGATATGTGCGTTTTCCAGGGTGCAGAATGAAGATATGTGTGTTTTACAGGGTGCAGAATGCAGATATGTTCTATTTACAGGTTGCAGAATGCTGATATGTGCTATTTATATGTTGGAGAACGCAGATATGTTCTATTTACAGGGTGCAGAATGCAGATATGTGCATTTTACAAGGTGCAGAATGCAGATATGTGCGTTTTACAGGGTGCAGAATGCAGATATGTGCGTTTTACAGGGTGCAGAATGCAGATATGTTCTATTTACAGGTTGCAGAATGCTGATATGTTCTATTTATATGTTGCAGAACGCAGATATGTGCGATTTACAGGGTGCAGAATGCAGATATGTTCTATTTACAGGGTGCAGAATGCTGATATGTGCTATTTATATGTTGCAGAACGCAGATATGTGCGATTTACAGGGTGCAGAATGCAGATATGTGCGTTTTACAGGGTGCAGAATGCAGATATGTGCGTTTCACAAGGTGCAGAATGCAGATATGTGCATTTTACAGGGTGCAGAATGCAGATATGTGCGTTTTCCAGGGTGCAGAATGCAGATATGTGCGTTTTACAGGGTGCAGAATGCAGATATGTGCGTTTTACAGGGTGCAGAATGCAGATATGTTCTATTTACAGGTTGCAGAATGCTGATATGTTCTATTTATATGTTGCAGAACGCAGATATGTGCGATTTACAGGGTGCAGAATGCAGATATGTTCTATTTACAGGGTGCAGAATGCTGATATGTGCTATTTATATGTTGCAGAACGCAGATATGTGAGATTTACAGGGTGCAGAATGCAGATATGTGCGTTTTACAGGGTGCAGAATGCAGATATGTGCGTTTCACAAGGTGCAGAATGCAGATATGTGTGTTTTCCAGGGTGCAGAATGCAGATATGTGCGTTTTACAGGGTGCAGAATGCAGATATGTTCTATTTACAGGTTGCAGAATGCTGATATGTGCTATTTATATGTTGCAGAACGCAGATATGTTCTATTTACAGGGTGCAGAATGCAGATATGTGCGTTTTACAGGGTGCAGAATGCAGATATGTGCTATTTACAGGGTGCAGAATGCAGATCTGTGCGTTTTACAGGGTGCAGAATGCAGATATGTGCGTTTTGCAGAATGCAGATATGTGCGTTTTTCAGGGTGCAGAATGCAGATATGTGCTATTTACAGGGTGCAGAATGCAGATATGTGCATTTTACAGGGTGCAGAATGCAGATATGTGCTATTTACAGGGTGCAGAATGCAGATATGTGCTATTTACAGGGTGCAGAATGCTGATATGTGCTATTTATATGTTGCAGAACGCAGATATGTGCGATTTACAGGGTGCAGAATGCAGATATGTGCTATTTACAAGGTGCAGAATGCAGATATGTGCAATTTACAGGGTGCAGAATGCTGATATGTGCTATTTATATGTTGCAGAACGCAGATATGTGCGATTTACAGGGTGCAGAATGCAGATATGTGCGTTTTACAGGGTGCAGAATGCAGATATGTGCGTTTTACAGGGTGCAGAATGCAGATATGTGCGTTTTCCAGGGTGCAGAATGAAGATGTGTGTTTTACAGGGTGCAGAATGCAGATATGTTCTATTTACAGGTTGCAGAATGCTGATATGTGCTATTTATATGTTGCAGAACGCAGATATGTTCTATTTACAGGGTGCAGAATGCAGATATGTGCGTTTTACAAGGTGCAGAATGCAGATATGTGCGTTTTACAGGGTGCAGAATGCAGATATGTGCGTTTTACAGGGTGCAGAATGCAGATATGTTCTATTTACAGGTTGCAGAATGCTGATATGTTCTATTTATATGTTGCAGAACGCAGATATGTGCTATTTACAGGGTGCAGAATGCTGATATGTGCTATTTATATGTTGCAGAACGCAGATATGTGCGCTTTACAGGGTGCAGAATGCAGATATGTGCGTTTTACAGGGTGCAGAATGCAGATATGTGCGTTTCACAAGGTGCAGAATGCAGATATGTGCATTTTACAGGGTGCAGAATGCAGATATGTGCGTTTTCCAGGGTGCAGAATGCAGATATGTGCGTTTTCCAGGGTGCAGAATGCAGATATGTGCGTTTTACAGGGCGCAGAATGCAGATATGTTCTATTTACAGGTTGCAGAATGCTGATATGTGCTATTTATATGTTGCAGAACGCAGATATGTTCTATTTACAGGGTGCAGAATGCAGATATGTGCGTTTTACAGGGTGCAGAATGCAGATATGTGCTATTTACAGGGTGCAGAATGCAGATCTGTGCGTTTTACAGGGTGCAGATATGTGCGTTTTTCAGGGTGCAGAATGCAGATATGTGCTATTTACTGGGTGCAGAATACAGATATGTGCTATTTACAGGGTGCAGAATGCAGATATGTGCTATTTACAGGGTGCAGAATGCAGATATGTGCTATTTACATGTTGCAGAATGCAGATATGTGCGTTTTACAGGGTGCAGAATGCAGATATGTGCGTTTTACAGGGTGCAGAATGCAGATATGTGCGTTTTACAGGGTGCAGAATGCAGATATGTGCGATTTACAGGGTGCAGAATGCAGATATGTGTGATTTACAGGGTGCAGAATGCAGATATGTGTGATTTACAGGGTGCAGAATGCAGATATGTGCGATTTACAGGGTGCAGAATGCAGATGTGTGTTTTACAGGGCGCAGAATGCAGATATGTGCGTTTTCCAGGGTGCAGAATGCAGATATGTGCGTTTTACAAGGTGCAGAATGCAGATATATGCGATTTACAGGGTGCAGAATGCAGATATGTGCGTTTTACAGGGTGCAGAATGCAGATATGTGCTATTTACAGGGTGCAGAATGCAGATCTGTGCGTTTTACAGGGTGCAGAATGCAGATATGTGCTATTTACAGGGTGCAGAATGCAGATATGTGCGATTTACAGGGTGCAGAATGCAGATATGTGCGTTTTACAGGGTACAGAATGCAGATATGTGCGTTTTACAGGGTGAAGAATGCAGATATGTTCTATTTACAGGTTGCAGAATGCTGATATGTGCTATTTATATGTTGCAGAACGCAGATATGTGCGATTTACAGGGTGCAGAATGCAGATATGTGCGTTTTACAGGGTGCAGAATGCAGATATGTGCGTTTCACAAGGTGCAGAATGCAGATATGTGCGTTTTACAGTGTGCAGAATGCAGATATGTGCGTTTTACAGGGTGCAGAATGCAGATATGTGCGTTTTCCAGGGTGCAGAATGAAGATATGTGTGTTTTACAGGGTGCAGAATGCAGATATGTTCTATTTACAGGTTGCAGAATGCTGATATGTGCTATTTATATGTTGCAGAACGCAGATATGTTCTATTTACAGGGTGCAGAATGCAGATATGTGCGTTTTACAAGGTGCAGAATGCAGATATGTGCGTTTTACAGGGTGCAGAATGCAGATATGTGCGTTTTACAGGGTGCAGAATGCAGATATGTTCTATTTACAGGTTGCAGAATGCTGATATGTTCTATTTATATGTTGCAGAACGCAGATATGTGCTATTTACAGGGTGCAGAATGCTGATATGTGCTATTTATATGTTGCAGAACGCAGATATGTGCGATTTACAGGGTGCAGAATGCAGATATGTGCGTTTTACAGGGTGCAGAATGCAGATATGTGCGTTTCACAAGGTGCAGAATGCAGATATGTGCATTTTACAGGGTGCAGAATGCAGATATGTGCGTTTTCCAGGGTGCAGAATGCAGATATGTGCGTTTTCCAGGGTGCAGAATGCAGATATGTGCGTTTTACAGGGCGCAGAATGCAGATATGTTCTATTTACAGGTTGCAGAATGCTGATATGTGCTATTTATATGTTGCAGAACGCAGATATGTTCTATTTACAGGGTGCAGAATGCAGATATGTGCGTTTTACAGGGTGCAGAATGCAGATATGTGCTATTTACAGGGTGCAGAATGCAGATCTGTGCGTTTTACAGGGTGCAGATATGTGCGTTTTGCAGAATGCAGATATGTGCGTTTTTCAGGGTGCAGAATGCAGATATGTGCTATTTACTGGGTGCAGAATACAGATATGTGCTATTTACAGGGTGCAGAATGCAGATATGTGCTATTTACAGGGTGCAGAATGCAGATATGTGCTATTTACATGTTGCAGAATGCAGATATGTGCGTTTTACAGGGTGCAGAATGCAGATATGTGCGTTTTACAGGGTGCAGAATGCAGATATGTGCGTTTTACAGGGTGCAGAATGCAGATATGTGCGATTTACAGGGTGCAGAATGCAGATATGTGTGATTTACAGGGTGCAGAATGCAGATATGTGTGATTTACAGGGTGCAGAATGCAGATATGTGCGATTTACAGGGTGCAGAATGCAGATATGTGTGTTTTACAGGGCGCAGAATGCAGATATGTGCGTTTTCCAGGGTGCAGAATGCAGATATGTGCGTTTTACAAGGTGCAGAATGCAGATATATGCGATTTACAGGGTGCAGAATGCAGATATGTGCGTTTTACAGGGTGCAGAATGCAGATATGTGCTATTTACAGGGTGCAGAATGCAGATCTGTGCGTTTTACAGGGTGCAGAATGCAGATATGTGCGTTTTGCAGAATGCAGATATGTGCGTTTTTCAGGGTGCAGAATGCAGATATGTGCTATTTACAGGGTGCAGAATGCAGATATGTGCTATTTACAGGGTGCAGAATGCAGATATGTGCTATTTACTAGACATGTGCATTCGTTTTCGTCCGAATGCATTTTCGTCCGAATTTCAGGTATTTTCGTTAAAGTTTTAACAAACGAAAACGAAAATGCAGAATCCGAGAACCGAAAGATCCGACATAAACAAATGCTTAATTTTCGTTTTCGTTGCAACAACAGTTCGATATAGATAGGAGATTCGACATGAGGCTGACAATAACAATCTGTGTCCATCGAACCTGTGGTCGAATGTGCCTAACCTTAACTCTATTATTCCAAGATTATTCTACATAGAGAGAAAAGATTCGACATTATTGAGAGAAAAGATTCGACATAGAGAGAAAAGATTTGACATTATAGAGAGAAAAGATTCGACATTATAGAGAGAAAAGATTCGACATAGAGAGAAAAGATCACTGCTGGAATTGGGTGGGGGAAGTAAAATAAAAAAATGATGATGATGAATGTTATTGGCTGATTGTAACCAAAGAGGAGGAGCAGTAAAATAGCTAGAACTAACTTGACAATTCGACATGAATGACGAAGATTCAACGAAGCATCGAAAAACATACAAACGTCGAATCTGTCATTGAAGGCTTATGGTGTCTGTTGAAAGTTCTAAGAAGATTCTACGGAGCAGATAAACTGTACGACGCTGCAATCGTACATTTCCGGTCAAATGCTCGGCCCATAGGCTATAGAAGAATTCTAATGTTGGTTGACTAGTAGGGATGAGCTTCGAGTTCGAGTCGAACTCATGTTCGACTCGAACATTGCCTGTTCGCCCGTTCGCCGAACAGCGAACAAATTGGGGTGTTCGCGGCAAATTCGAAAAATCTATGGGAGAAATCTAAAGTGCTAATTATAAAGGCTTATATGCAAGTTATTGTCCTAAAAAGTGTTTGGGGACCCGGGTCCTGTCCCAGGGGACATGTATCAATGCAAAAAGAAGTTTTAAAAACGGCCGTTTTTTCGGGAGCAGTGATTTTAATAATGCTTAAAATGAAAAAATAAAAGTGAAATATTCCTTTAAATTTCGTACCTGGGGGGTGTGTATGATATGCATGTGAAGTGGCGCATGTTTCCCGTGCTTAGAACTGTCCCTGCAAAAAATGTCATTTTTGAAAGAAAAAAAGTCATTTAAAACTCATTCGCGGCTATTAATGAATTGTCGGCTCCCGGCAATACATACAAAAGTCATTGATAAAAAAAAAAAAAGCGTGGGGGTTCCCCAGAATTCAATTACCAGGCCCTTCAGGTCTGGAATGGATATTAAGGGGAACCCCGCCGCAAATTAAAAAAAAAATTGACGTGGGGTTCCCCCAAATAACCATTCCAGGCCTTTCAGATCTGGCATGGATTTTAAGGGGAACTCCACCCCAAATTTAAAAAAAAATGGTGTGGAGTCCCCCTAAAAATCCATACCAGACCCCTTATCCGAGCACGCAACCTGGCCGGCCGCAGGGGAAAAGGGGGGGACGAGAGAGCGGCCCCCCCTCCCTCCTGAACCGTACCAGGCCACATGCCCTCAACATGGGGAGGATGTCCCCATGTTGATGGGGACAAGGGCCTCATCCCCACAACCCTTGCCCGGTGGTTGTGGGGGTCTGCGGGCGGGGGGCTTATCGGAATCTGAAAGACCCCTTTAACAAAGGGGACCCCCAGATCCCGCCCCCCCCCTATGTGAATTGGTAAGGGGTAATTGTACCCCTACCATTTCACAAAGAAAGCGTAAAAAAATGTTTAAAAAAACACACAAACACCTTGAAAAAGTCCTTTATTTAAAAAAAAAAAAACATTCCAGCGGTGAAATCCAGTGTCCCGCGGCGATCCCGATGTCCAGCGCTGTCCTTCATTGGTTGTGCCTGAGCGGACCTGATGGGGAACTCCCTCTCAGTATTTTAAATGTATAGACCCGCCCCTTCTAAAGTTCCCCATCAGGTCCGCTCAGCGGACCAGATGCGGAACATGAGAAGGGGCGGGTCTATACATGTATTACCAAAGTGAGAGCAGTTCCCCATCAGGTCCGCCCCCTCGGTATGTCGGACCCGCCTACGTCATTGGCTTGAGCGGGGAACTTCCTTCACTGTGTAATTTAAATTTACATAGTGAAGGAAGTTCCCCGCTCAAGCCAATGACGTAGGCGGGTCCGACATACCGAGGGGGCGGACCTGATGGGGAACTGCTCTCACTTTGGTAATACATGTATAGACTCGCCCCTTCTCATGTTCCGCATCTGGTCCGCTGAGCGGACCTGATGGGGAACTTTAGAAGGGGCGGGTCTATACATTTAAAATACTGAGAGGGAGTTCCCCATCAGGTCCGCTCAGGCACAACCAATGAAGGACAGCGCTGGACATTGGGATCGCCGCGGGACACTGGATTTCACCGCTGGAATGTTTTTTTAATTTTTTTTAAATAAAGGACTTTTTCAAGGTGTTTGTGTGTTTTTTTTTTTAAAAAATTACGCTTTCTTCGTGAAATGGTAGGGGTACAATGTACCCCTTACCAATTCACATAGGGGGGGGCCGGGATCTGGGGATCCCCTTTGTTAAAGGGGTCTTCCAGATTCCGATAAGCCCCCCGCCCGCAGACCCCCACAACCACCGGGCAAGGGTTGTGGGGATGAGGCCCTTGTCCCCATCAACATGGGGACATCCTCTCCATGTTGAGGGCATGTGGCCTGGTACGGTTCAGGAGGGAGGGGGGGCCGCTCTCTCGTCCCCCCCTCTTCCCCTGCGGCCGGCCAGGTTGCGTGCTCGGATAAGGGGTCTAGTATGGATTTTTAGGGGGACTCCACGCCATTTTTTTTTACATTTGGGGTGGAGTTCCCCTTAAAATCCATGCCAGATCTGAAGGGCCTGGAATGGATATTTGGGGGGAACCCCACGTCAATTTTTTTTTAAATTTGCGGCGGGGTTCCCCTTAATATCCATTCCAGACCTGAAGGGCCTGGTAATAGAATTCTGGGGAACCCCCACGCTTTCTTTTTTTTTTTTATCAATGACTTTTGTATGTATTGCCAGGAGCCGACAATTCATTAATAGCCGCGAGTCAGTTTTAAATGACTTTTTTTCTTTCAAAAATGACATTTTTTGCAGGGACAGTTCTAAGCACGGGAAACATGCGCCACTTTACATGCATATCATACACACCCCCCAGGTACGAAATTTAAAGGAATATTTCACTTTTATTTTTTCATTTTAAGCATTATTAAAAATCACTGCTCCCGAAAAAACGGCCGTTTTTAAAACTTTTTTTTGCATTGATACATGTCTCCTGGGGCAGGACCCAGGTCCCCAAACACTTTTTAGGACAATAACTTGCATATTAGCCTTTATAATTAACACTTTAGATTTCGAACTTTCGAGTCCATTGTATTTAATAGGGTTCTAAAGTTCACACTAACATTTTGTCTGTTCGCAGGTTCTGGTGCAACCGAACAGGGGGGTGTTCGGCTCATCCCTGTTGACTAGTAATAGTAATTAAAAAATATAATTATTACTAGTCATACAATAGAATTCATCTATAGCAGGGGTCTCAAACTCAAATTACCTGAGGGCCACAGGACGAGTTTTCATATCCCAAGGGGGCCGCATTCAAACTTTCAAGCTTCAAAAAGAACATTAAACTAGTATATATAGTGGTAGTTACTGCTTGCTACCAGTCACTGCTTACTGCCAGATGCTTGGCAGTGTTTGCTCTGCAGCGTCTAACAGGACCCACAGTTCTGTAGCCAGCTCCCAGCAGGACCCACAGCTTGTGGGTCCTGCTGGGAGCTGGCTGTGGACCTGTGGGTACTGCTAGGAGCTGGCTGTGGACCTGTGGGTCCTGTTGGCCACTGACCTATGGGATCCCACAGGTCAGCGTCCAGCAGGACCCCACAGGTCAGCATCCAGCAGGACCCCACAGGTCAGCATCCAGCAGGACCCCACAGGTCAGCAACCAGCAGGACCCCACAGGTCAGCAACCAGCAGGACCCCACAGGTCAGCAACCAGCAGGACCCCACAGGTCAGCGACCAGCAGGACCCCACAGGTCAGCGACCAGCAGGACCCCACAGGTCAGCGACCAGCTCCTAGCGGCATCCGCCTGTGGATCCTGCTGGCCATGGCCTATGGGTCCTGCTGGCTGCTGGCCTGTAGGCCATGGCCAGAAGGACCCGCAGGTCCCATAGACCATGGCCAGAGGCCATCAGGACCTCACAGGTCAGCGGCCAGCAGGACCCCACAGGTCAGCAGACAGCAGGACCCACAGTTCTGCAGCCAGCTCCCAGCAGGACCTACAGCTTGTGGGTCTTGCTGGGAGCTGGCTGTGGACCTGTGGGTCCTTCTGGCCTGTATGCCATAGCCAGCAGGAACCGCAGGTCAGCAGGACTCATAGGCCAGCAGGACGCCACAGGTCAGCGGCCAGCAGGACTCCACAGGTCAGCGGCCAGCAGGACCCCACAGGTCAGCGGCCAGCAGGACCCCACAGGTCAGCGGCCAGCAGGACCCCACAGGTCAGCGGCCAGCTCCTAGCAGGATCCACAGGCCATGAGCACTTGGGCAGCTCCCAGTGTTGAGGGCTATTTTGAGGTTCCTGGATGTGCATTGGGGCAGGGTAAATGAGAGGTGTATGGGGGATAGATGGGATGATCATGTGAGGGTCAGCTGGGGGTGTCAGGGTCTCTCACTGTGACCTCGGCGATAGGCCAATGGCAGCTGCCAGCTCAGGCTCAGCAGGACAGGTCCTCCTCCTTGCACGCCGAGCCAATGAGTCAGACTCAGCCACGACGGTGTCCAAGAAGATCCCACTGGGAGTTGTAGTTTGGCTGTAGTCAGTGGCGTCACTAGGGTTGGTGTCACCTGGTGTGGTAAAACATGGTGTCACCCCCCCGTCTAGGCTGCACAGCACCATGCAGACAGCGCACGGTCATGGGGTGCACCCCATACCAGCCCCTGTAAATGATAGTATAGGGTGGTATAGTGGCAGGTTAGGGTAGTATAGGGTGGTATAGTGGCAGGTTGGGGTGGTATAGGGCAGGTTATGGTGGTATAGGGCAGGTTGGGGTGGTTTAGGGCAAGTTAGGGTGGCACAGGGCAGGTTGGGGTGGTATGGGGAAAGTTAGGGTGGCATAGGGCAGGTTGGGGTGGCACAGGGCAGGTTGGGGTAGTACAGGGCAGGCTAGGGTGGTACAGGGCAGGCTAGGGTGGTACAGGGCAGGCTAGGGTGACACAGGGTAGGCTGGGGCGGCACAGGGCAGGTTGGGGTGGCACAGGGCAGATTGGGGTGGCACAGGGTAGGTTGGGGTGGTACAGGGTAGGTTGGGGTGGCACAGGGCAGGCTGGGGTAGCACAGGGTAGGTTGGGGTGGCACAGGGCAGGCTGGGGTAGCACAGGGTAGGTTGGGGTGGCACAGGGCAGGCTGGGGTGGCACAGGGTAGGTTGGGGTGGCACAGGGCAGCACAGGGTAGGTTGGGGTGGCCCAGGGCAGGCTGGGGTAGCACAGGGCAGGCTGGGGTAGCACAGGGTAAGTTGGGGTGGTACAGGGTAGGTTGGGGTGGTACAGGGCAAGCTGGGGTGGTACAGGGAAGGCTGGGGTGGCACAGGGGTAGGTTGGGGTGGCACAGGGCAGGCTGGGGTAGCACATGGTAGGCTGGGGTGGCACAGGGCAGGCTGGGGTGGCACAGGGCAGCACAGGGTAGGTTGGGGTGGCACAGAGCAGGTTGGGGTGGCCCAGGGCAGGCTGGGGTAGCACAGGGTAAGTTGGGGTGGCACAGGGTAGGTTGGGGTGGCACAGGGCAGCACAGGGTAGGTTGGGGTGGCACAGGGCAGCACAAGGTAGGTTGGGGCGGCACAGGGCAGGTTGGGGTGGTACAGAGCATCTTAGAACTCTATGTAGTGACAGTGTGCAGAGTAACTTACATAGTATGCCTCATGCCTGCAGATGAAGACCCGGGCGGGTGGGCGGGGCTGCTGTGTCTGTCCTTGCCTCTATCTGCTTCAGCTGCAGCATCAATGGGGATGACAGCTGCTCGTGTCATCGGAATCAGCCAATGAAATCTGCAGATACAACACGGTAGCCTACTGGGTGGGAGGTTCAGCCACTCACTGCACAGCAGCGTGTTGGGGGAGGGCGGCACAGCCACTCATAGCACGGCAGCCAATTGAGTGGGAGACTCCGCAACTGATAGCGCCGCAGCCTATTGGATGGGAGGCTCGGCCACTCACAGCACGACAGCCTAATGGATGGGAGGCTCAGCTGCTCACAGCGCAGCAGCCTATTGGGTGGGAGGATCAGCTGCTCACAGCGCAGCTTCCTATTGGTTGAGAGGATTGAGTCTGTGGGAGGAGTGGAGGAGGCAGCCACACCCCCAGCCCCTCCCGCACCCCTATAGCAACGCCAATGGCTGTAGTTAGGCTGGCTGTGCTCACTGCTCTCCAGACTCCACCCGCCGGGTGCAGGGAGCTTGAGCGCACAGCCGTAGACTACAATTCCCAGAAGCAACAGCGGCGGACGTCACGTGATGTCACTGACGTCAGCTAGCCCGACTTCCTCCGAGTAAACCAGGAAGAGAAAAAAAAAAATTGTAAGCAGGCGGCCATTGCTTACCAGGAAATGTATCAATATCAATCAGACCTGCGGGCCAATTGTAACCGCTCCGCGGGCCGTAAATGGCCCGCGGGCCGGTACTTTGAGACCCCTGATCTATAGCTTGTAGGCGGAACATTCGACCGGAAATGTACGATTGCAGCGTCGTACAGTTTCGCTGCTCCGTCAAATCTTCTTTGAACATTCGACAGACACCATAAGCCTTCAATGGCAGATTCGACCTTAATTAATTCAGATTTTCGGACGAATGCAATTTCTAACGAAAAACGAAATAAATAAAAACGAATTTCGGGAGTAACTAAATAAATGTATTTTTCTAACGAAAACGAAATTCCGAAACGAAATATTTCAGTGTGCACATGTCTACTATTTACAGGGTGCAGAATGCAGATATGTGCTATTTACATGTTGCAGAATGCAGATATGTGCTATTTACAGGGTGCAGAATGCAGATATGTGCGTTTTACAGGGTGCAGAATGCAGATATGTGCGTTTTACAGGGTGCAGAATGCAGATATGTGCGTTTTACAGGGTGCAGAATGCAGATATGTGCGTTTTACAGGGTGCAGAATGCAGATATGTGCGATTTACAGGGTGCAGAATGCAGATATGTGCGTTTTACAGGGTGCAGAATGCAGATATGTGCGTTTTACAGGGTGCAGAATGCAGATATGTGCGTTTTGCAGAATGCAGATATGTGCGTTTTTCAGGGTGCAGAATGCAGATATGTGCTATTTACAGGGTGCAGAATGCAGATATGTGCTATTTACAGGGTGCAGAATGCAGATATGTGCTATTTACAGGGTGCAGAATGCAGATATGTGCGTTTTACAGGGTGCAGAATGCAGATATGTGTGTTTTACAGGGTGTAGATATGTGCGATTTACAGGGTGCAGAATGCAGATATGTGTGATTTACAGGGTGCAGAATGCAGATATGTGCGATTTACAGGGTGCAGAATGCAGATATGTGTGATTTACAGGGTGCAGAATGCAGATATGTGCGTTTTACAGGGTGCAGAATGCAGATATGTGCGTTTTACAGTGTGCAGAATGCAGATATGTGCGTTTTACAGTGTGCAGAATGCAGATATGTGCGTTTTACAGGGTGCAGAATGCAGATATGTGCGTTTTACAGGGTGCAGAATGCAGATATGTGCGATTTACAGGGTGCAGAATGCAGATATGTGCGATTTACAGGGTGCAGAATGCAGATATGTGCGATTTACAGGGTGCAGAATGCAGATATGTGCGATTTACAGGGTGCAGAATGCAGATATGTGCGATTTACAGGGTGCAGAATGCAGATATGTGCGATTTACAGGGTGCAGAATGCAGATATGTGCGATTTACAGGGTGCAGAATGCAGATATGTGCGTTTCACAGGGTGCAGAATGCAGATATGTGCATTTTACAGGGTGCAGAATGCAGATATGTGCGATTTACAGGGTGCAGAATGCCGATATGTGCGATTTACAGGGTGCAGAATGCTGATATGTGCGATTTACAGATGGGAACCCCTCATTATGGGCACAGTGAGGCTGCATTTGGTGTGCACAGTGAGGCTGCAATTGAAGAAATAGAAACTTGCATTTGGCAGCCGTACCGATCTCTCTTTTAAACGTGCCCATATTCTCATTTGACTCATAGGTACTGATCATTGTGGATTTTCTTTTTTCAAAATGACTGAAAATTCGGTTCCATCTTTGAAACTTTTTCCCTTCATAAGGCGTTCAGATGATGAAAAAAAAGAGGATAAAGGAGCTTGGACCACATCAACCCAAATTGCAAATTCAGCAGAGGTCAAGTGATCGTGGTCGAGTTTACACTCGAACCTTTTCCGCCACTTCATATAGCAAATGGAGTTGGCTAGCTGGATGTGATGTGACTCATGCCTATTATTGTTTTCCCTGTTTGCTATTTCAAAGTCATGGCACCGACAAATTGTGGATATCAACAGGGGTTTGCGACCTAAAACATCTCACTGACAAGTGCAAACGCCATGAAATTACCCAAAGCCATCTTGACAATATTATGAGGCTCGAGTTTTTTGGGAAGCGTAGCATTGGTGAACAGCTAGATGCAGGCTACAGAATTGCCATTAGAAGACACAATGAAGAGGTCACAAAAAATCGACACATCCTGTCTAGAATAATAGACTGCGTGAAATTTTGTGGTGCATTTGAGCTGGCTTTGCGTGGCCATGACGAGAGCGAGACATCACAGAATCCTGGGATATTCCGTGGCTTGGTTGATTTTGTTGCTTGACTTGATGGAGTTTTGAAAAAGCACCTTGAGAATGCCACTGTTTTTAAGGGAACTTCAAAAACTGTGCAGAACGAGCTGTTGGACTGTATGTTGTCTGTTGTGAAGGAGCACATTATTCAGGAAGCACAGAGCAGCGATTTCATCTCCATCCAGGCCGACGAGACCACCGATATTGCCACACAGTGTCAACTTGTGATTGTACTGCGCTACATTGATGCCAATAACAACATACAGGAGAGGTTTTTTGAGTTTATTCCTCTGCATTCAACCACAGCGGATTCCATTGCTACAGCACTACAAGAGCGCCTTGCTGTCATCCTTCCAGAGGATCAGAAGCAAAAACTGATCTCCCAAGCGTATGATGGAGCCAGCGTGATGAGGGGTGCCACTACAGGGGTTCAAAAGAAAATTCAAGATGTGTACCCAAATGCCCATTATATTCACTGCTATGCACATCAGCTCAATCTGATAATGCAACAGGCCACTTCTCGAATGCCCAAAGTGAGACTATTTTTTGCTAACCTTGGAGGATTTGCCAGCTTTTTTTGCCAGATCACCCAAGCGCACGGATGTTCTTGATAGAATAGTTGCCCATAGACTACCGACATCAAGCAGTGTCAGATGGAACTTCCACAGCCGTGCCGTCAATACGGTGTTTGAACACAGAGAGGACCTCATCCGCTGTTTTGAAACAATGCGAGACTCAGGTGACTTTGACCTTGTTACCATGAGAGAGGCAGCAGGCTTTGCCGTTCTACTGGATGATCAGGATTTTACATTTTTTCTGACGCTTTTCCACAACATCATGCCCCATGTGGACCTCCTCTATGCCAAACTCCAGAAGAAGGACATAGATTCAGTCCACATTAAGGGGTGCATCCAGCAGTTCCAGAAGGACATACAGAAGATCAGGTAGCAGCTGTATACCTCCTTTTCATGTGTTGTTGTTGTTGTTATTATTATTTTTAATTATTATTGTTCATACATTTTGCAGAGATTCTATCCCATCCCTGGTTGATCAAAGCAGTCAAGGTGGTTCTCAACCGAGGAGGCGGTGCTCGCTGAATCCAGGAGAACATAAACGCATTGCATCTGAGGTGAGTTTTTATTTGTTGCAATATTTGTCTTTTTGATAGCTCCCTCTTATAGATGTAGCGATACCTCCAACTAAGGAGGCCGCAGAATTAGATTTGGGCCCTGAGTGCAGCTCCGCCAACCCCCGGCAATAGGCTCTACCCCCTTCTGGCACAGCTAGTACTAACAATCAATGTTATGTCCTATGCAATAGAATAACTAAGCAAGGACACAGTAATGGATAGTAATAGGTAAAGTGTTTTACTATCAATTCTCAATTATGAATAAAAAAGGGGTAACAATAATCACAGTTCTAGACAATCACTCCTAAGGGCAGCGTCCTGCCACTCTAACACACTATATAGTAAAACACGCTATAAGTGCGCCATACGGGCGACCGTTAACTAAGTGCCCTAAGGCGCAGCAATCAAACACGCTAGAATCCCCACCAGGCCTGGTTCTAATATTTAGCTTAGTCCTTCTTTCTTCACCGGCAGGTCTGTAATGGTGGTGCACTTAAACAGAGTATAACTTTGTGATCCAAGGGGTATGAAAATAACTTGTAGGCCACGGCAGTCTATAGGCCTATACACAGCAACAGTATCTTAGCTGGGCTTACGCCCTCTCACCCGCCGGACTACGAATCCAGTCCGGGAAACCTCCACAGGTCGTGTCGCACACACTCGATCTCTCCAACGATCGGGTCCCCGATCCGACAAGGCTGTAGCTCACAAAGTCAGATGCCACCCAGGCTCGCAGAGGGGAGGGTGGAAGGCTCTTTGGTGCAGAGCAAGGCCTCAGGCTTCAGGCCTTGCACTCCGACACATCCGCACAGGAGGATCCGTCTGTGAAGTCTCGTGTCCCAAAAGAGAAAGAGCTAGGCCTCGCCCCCTCCTTATATACCTTCCCCCATGAGTCTCTGGGGCATAACTCCAAACATCCTGGGACCCAGTGGGGTTCTGGGAACAGTAGTTCTGTCCTCTGCTTCTGTTACCAAAACGTCTCTTTCTTCCTTCCTCCCGACTCCCCTCTCTCTGGAATTTCCTGTCTCTAATTAAAGGGGAACACCCCGCTACACACTCCCCCCACTAAAACTCTTTGGTCCCCAAAGATAAAACATTTTAACAACATTTCTGAACCGTTTTAGAGAGTGCGGAGTATGATGTTGGTACAGGGAATTGCCACCAAAACTCAGAGGTGAGATCCCCTGTCCTACAGGTCACACTGGCATGAGTGGCCTGCCTAACTGTGCCAGAGAGTGAGCTGGGGTTGCCCTCCACCAAATGAACAGTGGAAGGATTGGAGCACTCGGTACTTCTTCTTGCGGTGGTAACAGAGTCCTCTGAGCTCTTTCCCAATTGAGGGTAGGTTAACTTCATGGGAGGCCTCACGACTCTGCGAGCTCTCTGCTCCCTTGGGACTTCAGGCTCTGGTGCCCCAGGCTCTGTTTCAGCAACACTCTCTGACATCGTCACTGATTCTGGGGCCTCTGTCTCTTCTTCATCTGAGTACAGGCCCGGAATATCTTCCCAGCATTCAGGCACACCACTGGATGGAATGAACTCTGTAGCTTCTGGGTTCAGGGTCCCATCCTGCATATCCTCAGTGGGTGGAAGGTCTATGGTAGGATTTTCCGGGGTTGGGGAAGACCACAGCCAATCAAGCTCTCCTTCTTCATCTCCACTAAGTTGGGAGGCTTCTCCATTTCCAGCTCGGGAGGTCTGTGACCGAGTGTGCGGCCTAGGAGTATCCAAGATAGAGGCCGGTGCAGGGGAGTCTCCCACGGAAGGTATTCTAACTGCCTCCGTCAGTGGGAGCAGGTGGTTTCGATGCCATGTCTTCAGTGGGCCTACCTTTCCCTCTGGCTTCACCTTGTAGACAGGTAGGCCCGGCAACTTCCTGCAGATGACATAAGGTTCAGATCTCCATCTGTCCGCAAGCTTGTGCTTTCCGGGGACTCCCAGATTGCGCAACAGTACTCGATCCCCGGGCTGTAGGTCTTGTACCCGGACCTTCAAGTCGTAATTTTTTTTATTCCGAGCTCCCCTTTGATCTGAGGCCGCTTGAGCTTGTTCATAGGCTACTTTCAGGCTGTGTCTGAGCCTATCCACATATCCTTTGTGAGAGGTGACGGAGGAATGGTCCAGTGAGGTGCCAAAAGCCAGGTCCACCGGTAGTCTCGCTTCTCTCCCAAACATGAGTCGATATGGGGAATAGCCTGTAGCATCACTGATGGTGCAGTTGTAAGCATGTACCATGGCTGCTATGTGTTTGCTCCAATGTTGCTTTTTCTCGCTTTCCAGAGTCCCCAACATGTTGAGCAGGGTTCGGTTGAACCTTTCCGGCTGAGCATCTCCCTGAGGATGGTAAGGTGTAGTTCGAGTCTTCTTGATTCCCAACGAATCCAAGAGCTTCCGGATCAGCTTACTCTCGAAGTCCCTCCCTTGATCTGAATGGAGTCTCTGTGGCAGCCCATAATGGACAAAATACTTCTCCATAAGTACCTTGGCCACGGTGGAGGCCTTCTGATCTTTGGTGGGGAAGGCCTGGGCATACCGGGTGAAATGGTCGGTTATCACCAGAACATTTCCTAGTCCACTCAGGTCGGGTTCGAGGCAGAGAAAGTCAATGCACACCAGGTCCATAGGCCCTTGGCTCTGTAGATGGCCCATTGGGGCAGCTTGATGGGGCAAAGTCTTCCTCTGGATGCATCGCGCACATGAGTGACAGTACTCCTCTACCTCTGCCCTCATGCAGGGCCAATAGAACCGACTTCTGACAAGTTGAAAAGTCCTTTCAGCCCCTAGGTGGCCATGATTGTCATGCAAGGCCATCAGAACAGTCTCCCGATGTTTCTCTGGGAGGAACATCTGCCACTTATCTTCTGAATCATCAGAGGGGCCCCTTCGGTAGACCACTCCCTGATGCAACTGCAACCTATCCCACTCCTTCCTCAGTAGGCGAGCTTCTTTGGAAGGTTGACGCATGAGTATGTTTGGATCCTGATTTTTCAAGGCCTCCAGGACCAATCTCCCCATGGGGTCTTCCAATTGGTCACACCTCAATTCCTTTTTGGACAATCTTGGTAGGTTGCCCTCTTCCAATTGAGCTACTCCACAGTAGTGTTTGGGGACTCCCACCGTGGTAACTCCTATTTCCTCTGCTCTGGAGCATCCTCGGGCTTGGAATGCAGCTCCTTGACAAAGGGCCTGCACCCCGTCCGGTGCCACTTGGGTCCAATCTTCTATTTCAATGGTCGGGGAATGAGATCTTCTGGACAAGGCGTCTGCGTCTCGATTCCCCACTCCTGGTCTATACTTAAGGCTGAAGTTGAATCCAGACAGTGCGGCCAGCCACCTGTGTCCAGTGGCATCCAGCTTGGCCGTGGTGAACAGGTAAGTAAGGGGGTTGTTGTCGGTCTTCACAGTGAACTCTGCTCCGTACAGGTAGTCTTTTAGCTTGTCTACTACCGCCCACTTGAGGGCCAGGAACTCCAGCTTGTGAGTGGGGTAGTTCTTCTCAGAGGGGGTCAGGCTTCTACTCACATAGGCAACAGGCCGCAATTGCCCCTCATGTTCTTGGTAAAGTATTCCTCCCAGACCGTCGTGACTAGCATCCACGTGCAGTTCATAGGGTTTGGTTGGGTCTGCATAGGCCAAGACTGGTGCAGTGGTCAGGCTCCTCTTCAATTCCTGGAAAGCCTCTTCACACCTCTGATTCCACTGATCTCTGATGGACTCTCCTGGCCTCCTGGGCCCCGATCCATCCTCCTCTCCTTCAGTCTTGAGCAACTCATTCAATGGTCTAGCAATTCGGGCAAATCCCTTCACAAACCTTCTATAGTAGGAGCAGAAGCCCAAGAAGGATCTGAGTTCTGTTACTGTGGTGGGCTGTGGCCAGGAGGTAACTGCCTCCAATTTCTCAGGGTCTGTGGCCACCCCTTCTTCAGATACTATGTGCCCCAGATAGTTCACAGAAGACTGGTAGAACCGACACTTCTCAGGCGAAAGCTTAAGTCCTTCCTCACTGAGTCTTCTCAACACTTTCTCCAGCCTCTCTTCATGTTCCTCCAAGGTTCTCCCAAAGACAATGACATCGTCTAGGTATACAAGGACTTCGATCAAGTTCATGTCCCCTACTGTCTTCTCCATGAGACGTTGGAAAGTAGCTGGGGCTCCAGACAGACCTTGGGGCATCCGGTCGAATTCAAAGAACCCCACTGGGGTTATGAAAGCTGTCTTCTCCTTGTCTGCTGGGTGCATCGGAATCTGATAATACCCACTCTTGAGATCCATAACGCTGAACCATTTGGCTCCAGACAAGCTCTGTAGGGCATCCTCTATCCTCGGAGTGGTGTATTGGTCAGGTATGGTTCTCCTGTTGAGAGTCCTGTAGTCTATACAGAGCCTCAATGATCCATTCTTCTTTCGGACCACTACTATGGGAGAGGCATAGGGGCTTCTGGACTCCCGTATCACACCAGTCCTCTTGAGTTCTGCAAGTTGTTCCCTCAGATCCTCCAGATCTGCTAGCGGAACCCGCCTGACTCTTTCCCTGAACGGTTTGTCTTCTTGCAGGCGGATGCGGTGGGTAGCACTCCTCGCACACCCCACATCGAACTCATCTTTGGAGAAAATCTTCTCCCATCTAGTCAGCTGGGCCTTGGCTCTCTCTTTCCAGGCTCCAGGTAAATTCGGGTTCTCCATGGAAAGTTTTTTCCAAACATCTCCTTCTTCACCCGTCCTCTTTACTTCTGACCAGCTGACTGGGACAGCAGGACTCACCTGTCCCAACAGCATCCGGGCAGGGATCTCTATGGCCCTTTCTGTAGAGTTCCTCACACTCACCGGGACTCTTCCCCCGGCTTTCTTCAGGGCCTTGATTGGAATCACTTCCGGTATCACTTCCAGGCCTGAGTGATCTTCCCTTGGGTCAGATTCCAGCATAACAAAGGGACCAGGCTGCTTCCAGGTGAGCTTCACAGTGGCCCTGAGGCAAGCCACCTGTCCAGGCTGCAGCACCACTCCTTCTCTCCCCAGTCTCCACACCTTCCCTATCCCCTCTCCTGGGGTCTTCTGCTCCAACACTAACCGTTGGTAGGCTGTCTTCAGCATGGGATGGATGTTTGGATCTTGATGGCTCCTCATCTTCACCAGGGGGGTCAGAAGTCTTCTCACTAGATCCGTATTGGTGCCTATGATGAGGGACATCATGCTAGCCCCGGGTGGTCTAGGACACACAACTGCCAGGGTGTCGAACACTTCTGTCTTCCCAGCCACAGAGGGGTCGAATGTCAGCTTTATGGGCAGATAACCATCATAGGGGAACCTCTGCGTTCCCAGGCCCCATATCTCCAGCTCTTCTATCTTCTGTATAGGCAAATGACTTAAGTGCCTATCGTAGAAGTCTCTGTACAACAAAGTCACTTGAGCTCCAGTGTCCAGGAGGGCTTTCGTATATACTCCTTCCACCTGGATAGATACAGTGGGGGACGGGCCGACCAATTCTTCTGGGTACGGCCGGGTTGAGGTCACTTTCTTCTGAGGACTTGTCTTCATCCAGTTTGTTTTGGACTTTATTCTCTCTTGAGCCCGGTATGCATTGACCTTCCCCACCCTAATGGGAGTACAAACCCGCTGAGGGATGTTATTGTCTCTTGGTTGTAGGCATTCCTTCTTGGGAGTGCTAAATTTCTTCTGAGGGGTCTTGTCCCCTCTCTCTGGTGTGTATCTTGGTTGAGAGACCCTAGATTCCTTCTGAGGGGTCTTGTTCTCTCTCTTTTGCTTCCTTCCATTCAGTTTGGAGCTCACTGAAAGAGATGGGCACCCGGTTGACTCCCTCACCGGGGCCCTCTGGAGTTTCCCGCCGGCTGGCGATTATGCATTTTCTTCTTCTTGGGACTGGAACACCTACTGGCAAAGTGACCACTGCCCCCGCAGTTGTAGCATAGCATCTCTTCTCGGTCCTGTATGGAGGCTGGTTCTGAGGTATTCGGGAACAACTCCTTTCTGGGGCTTGGTTTCTCTGCTCCACTTTTACCTTTCGCCATTATAGCAGTCATCATCTCCATCATCTGGGACATCTGCAACTTCAAAGTGTCCACCTCCGCTCCCCTATCGGGAGTCATGGCCGGTGTAACTATTGCTACCGGCTGTTTGACGGGCTCTATCAGGCGTTCTTTTTTTTTTTCTTCCAATATAGCCTCTTCTTCTCTAATCATTCGGATGAGGTCAGGGTACTCCAGATTCTTCCCATCCTGCCGGGCACGCAGTGTCCATGCAATTGGATCCATGGTTGAGCTCCCCTCACTACCTGTTGAGCTCCCCTCACTACCTGTTGAGCACGGGCCTCATCTACTTTCCCTGGGCTTATCCCCTTCTTTAGGATCATCCTATGCAGTATTTTGTCCAGGCGTCCCATATAGTCTGATAGTTTCTCACCTTCCTTCTGGTAGCAATGCTCCAGCTGATAAGCAAGCTCCGTGATTTTCTCTGTCCCACCAAACACATTCTGCAACACATCGAGGCACTCTTGTGCAGTACAATCTGCCTTGCTCATCTTCAAGTTGCGTACGGCCTCTAGAGCAGGCCCTTTCAAACTTTCCACAACCCTCTGTTTCTTTCTGCGGTCCGGAACTTCCCATTCCTCTAGTGCCTGAGTTGCGCTGTCTAGCCACTCCTCAAATCCCTCTTCTTCCAAGGGTACTGGTTTCCTTCCTGAAAACATCCGGAGCTTCCTGTACCCCGACATCGGGTAATCTGTGGGCTCTTTCTTGCACTGAGCTACAATCTCCCCCAGAACAGCGCATAATTCTGCACTAAGAGTGCCGGGGCTTGTCCTGGGACTCTTTGTGTCCTTCTGTGGGGATGACGGGGAAGATGGCTGCGGTGACAGTGTTATTTTTGTCTGAGAGCTATCTCTTGTGCGCGGCAGCGCATGCAGCAAATGATAGACCTGATCGTCCTCATCTTGTATGCTGTTGCCTCTAAACTGTTCAGAAATTTCTGCCTGCCATTCCAGTAAGACATGTGAAAGTCCACCACTAGTTTTCACGTCTATCACCCATGGTTTGTGAATCGGTGATAGGGACATTATGAGTTGTATCATTGCTTGTGTCTGCCATATCCCCGGGAGTTCTATAACTGCCGTCCTGGCTGGGTCTACGCCCCATCTCTTGTACCACTGTCCCACCTCTATCGGGTCCATGCCGGTAGCTTCTGGCGGTTTCACCGCTGTCTCAGTAATCCCGGATGTACGAGCCCCCACGTGTAGCGATACCTCCAACTAAGGAGGCCGCAGAATTAGATTTGGGCCCTGAGTGCAGCTCCGCCAACCCCCGGCAATAGGCTCTACCCCCTTCTGGCACAGCTAGTACTAACAATCAATGTTATGTCCTATGCAATAGAATAACTAAGCAAGGACACAGTAATGGATAGTAATAGGTAAAGTGTTTTACTATCAATTCTCAATTATGAATAAAAAAGGGGTAACAATAATCACAGTTCTAGACAATCACTCCTAAGGGCAGCGTCCTGCCACTCTAACACACTATATAGTAAAACACGCTACAAGTGCGCCATACGGGCGACCGTTAACTAAGTGCCCTAAGGCGCAGCAATCAAACACGCTAGAATCCCCACCAGGCCTGGTTCTAATATTTAGCTTAGTCCTTCTTTCTTCACCGGCAGGTCTGTAATGGTGGTGCACTTAAACAGAGTATAACTTTGTGATCCAAGGGGTATGAAAATAACTTGTAGGCCACGGCAGTCTATAGGCCTATACACAGCAACAGTATCTTAGCTGGGCTTACGCCCTCTCACCCGCCGGACTACGAATCCAGTCCGGGAAACCTCCACAGGTCGTGTCGCACACACTCGATCTCTCCAACGATCGGGTCCCCGATCCGACAAGGCTGTAGCTCACAAAGTCAGATGCCACCCAGGCTCGCAGAGGGGAGGGTGGAAGGCTCTTTGGTGCAGAGCAAGGCCTCAGGCTTCAGGCCTTGCACTCCGACACATCCGCACAGGAGGATCCGTCTGTGAAGTCTCGTGTCCCAAAAGAGAAAGAGCTAGGCCTCGCCCCCTCCTTATATACCTTCCCCCATGAGTCTCTGGGGCATAACTCCAAACATCCTGGGACCCAGTGGGGTTCTGGGAACAGTAGTTCTGTCCTCTGCTTCTGTTACCAAAACGTCTCTTTCTTCCTTCCTCCCGACTCCCCTCTCTCTGGAATTTCCTGTCTCTAATTAAAGGGGAACACCCCGCTACATAGATATGAAGATTGGAAAGAAAAATATTTTTCTTACAATATTCATATAAAAATTATGTGATCTAAAAGGATATGTTATTCCATCTAGTGGATAACATGAGTATTACAGCCTTCATCTGTGTTAGCTGCTTGAGCATCAGAAATGCATGAAACCTGACATATTTACTAAGAATGTCTTGTCCATGTGTATGGAGTTCTGAGAAGTTATGGATTCAAAACCACTGAAACTGATCTCCCTTTATAACTTAAAACTGAACATTTAAAATTACCAGTTTTAAGTTATGAAGGGAGATCAGTTTGTCAAGTTTCATGCATTTCTGATGCCCAGGAAGCTAACAGAGATGACATTGACATTTGTCATCACTATATAATTTTTGTTTTTATCCTTCAATCTATAGGTCTGTGATATCATACTCTTGCACACCATGCAACGTTTCTCCTTCACAAACCACCTTGTTAGTGCCACCTTGCTTCAAGCAGACAGGTTTGATCAGTACGCAATGGAGTTTCCGGAGGATGCACTGAGTAATACTTTGAAGGCCTATCCACTGCTCAATAAGAGCAAGTTAAAGACAGAGCTTAGTGTCATCTACCGCACAGACGAGTTCAGAAAATGTAATGGTGCTTTGGACCTATTCCAGCTGTTTATGGAGAACAATCTTAAAAACGTATTTAGAGAGACTGTCACTCTTCTGAAGATTCTCATCACCACACCCATGACCACAGCAGAAGCTGAGGGGTGCTTCTCAACCTTAAAAAGGATTAAAACATTTTTGAGAAACAGCATGACCCAGGAGAGACTGAATGCATTGGCCATGCTGTCCATGGAAAAGAGAGTGGTGACAGAGATGACTGATTTCAACCAGAAGGTCATTGAAAAATTTGCAAGCCAGAAAGAAAGGAGAGCAAAATTTATTTTCAAATAATTCTACTGGCGCTAATGTGAATGTGGCATTCATTTGTATTCAGTACTCTGATTCAGAGTTTTTTTGTTGCTGTTTGTTGTGCAATAAAGTTTGTTTACTGTTTAAAAAAAAAAAAATCACTGATTCGTGGTACATTTATTGCATTCTTTAACAGTTGACTTAAACATTAACATTTTCTATATTTTATCTAGCAGGAATGACACATAATCACCTGATAAATGCGCTATAGACCATGATTTGTGATGCTGGGGCTGTATACTCTTTCCTGTGATGCTGGGGCTATATACTCTGTGCTGTGATGCTGAACTGTATAATCCTGACTCTGAGTGGAAGCAAGTGGAATACAGGGGATGGAGTGGGTGGATTCTATAAGGAGTGTCGCTTATGAGAAGTGGGAGGGGCCAAACGTGGAGGGGCGGGGTCTTGCCCCCCCCATCCTAAAACTTCACCAGCCACCACTGCTTGTAATAGAAAGTTGCCAGTAGACTGTTGCGTTGTCTTTCTCTTTTTGTTCCTGTTTACTGGTGGTGATGTGACAGTCTGTGTGTCATTGACAAATAGATCCTGTATAATATAGCAAAATAAAAGAATGTATCAAGACTTAAAGACTGAAAATTTTATATTTTTACCTTTTACAGCTCCCATCATCTGTGGAGGAATGGAAAGCAACAGCAAAACAATTTCATGACTATTGGAATTTCCCCAACTGTGGTGGTGCCATAGACGGAAAACATGTTCGCATAACACCCCCAGCTAAATCTGGCTCCTATTACAATTACAAAGGCTACTTTAGCATTGTCCTAATGGCAATTGTGAATGCAAAGTATGAGTTTATATTTGTGGACATTGGAAAAATGGACGAAAATCAGATGGGGGAGTAATCGAGAAAACTGTTTTTTCTCATCGGTTAAAAAATGGACTTCTAAATCTACCATCCAAAGAGGACACAGTGGAAGGCCTGAATTTTGTATTTGTCGTAGATGACGCATTTGCATTATCTGAACATGTGTTGAAACCATTTGCCCTTAAAAACCTTACACCTGATCAGAAAATATTTAATTACAGGTTATCTCGTGCTAGACGAGTGGTAGAAAATGCCTTTGGTATTATGACCAACCGCTTTCATATCTTCCATACACCAATAAATGTAACCCCCCCCAAAAATTGACATTATGGTTCATTGTTGCTGTGTGTTACATAATTTTCTAATGCCGCGTACACACGATCATTATTCACGGCGGTTAAAAAACCGCCGTGAATAATGTCATTAAAAACGAGGGAACGGCTTGTTCCCCACACACGGTCGTTTTTTCACGTCGTTTTTTCTCTTGTCGAGAAAAACGACCGTCTGTGGGCTCCGCGGCAGTGTTTCCCTATGGGAAACACTGCCGCGGAAAACATGTCGAAAAAAACGACGAGAAAAATTAGAACATGTTCTAATTTTTCTCGTCGTTTTTAATGCCGTTTTTCTCGTCGAGAAAAACGACAGAAAGCCCACAGACTATCGTTTTTCTCGTCGAATGGGAAAAATGTCGTTTTTCTCGACGAGAAAAACGGCCGTGTGTACGCGGCATAAGACGTACTAGCTCCACCTACATGTCACAATCCATGATGGACCGGGAAGATACTCTGTCTGGGGATGTCATGCCTGGTGAGTGGCGTAATGATACAGAAGGGCTTTTAGACCTAGGCCGTGCCCCACCACGTCTCTCTAGTCAACTAGCCCGTCAGAATCGTCTTGACTATATGCAATATTTTCTTGGTCCTGGGGCAGTAGATGGGCAAAACAATCTCTAAATGTTAAAAAGAGATGTCTGTGGCTGAATTAATATATTCTCTCATGAATAAAAACAGGTGTCATGTTATATTTGCCTTTTAAAAAATTAACATTTGCATAAAAATATGATGTGTGGTGTAATTTCTTACGTATTATATGCAAATTCGATTTTATTATCTGTTTATATCAAAGTGTATAATAAAAAAGATTATGATTACTTTACCTGACTGTTTGCCATTTCTTCAAATGTTCCATCTTCTTCATCTCCTGAATTACTGGTAGTTGCACTGACACTACTGTCTAAACTTGATACAGAGGCTCGTGCTTCCTCCTGTTCAGTCAGAAAACGTAAGCTCTCAAAATACCACAGACGTGGCACGTATACTTGGTCTGCACCAGATCTTTTTGAATCATGTATTTTATTTAATTATTTTTTGAAGCTAGTACGCAGATTTGATATTTTTTGTTAAACATAGGCTACATCTGCTTTGGAATACACAACAGTTCATAGTTCTGCTAATTTGGTATAAGCTTCATTGCGTTTTTGGCGGTCTGAATACTCTTTGGAGTGTACTTTCCATAAACATGAAAGCTCACGGTACACTTCAATGAATTGAGGAAGGAAATGTGGTGATGTAAATTTGTCCACCATTGCTCCTGTAATAAGAAACAATGCATCATCGTTTAGTTGCCAAACTACACCAAACAATTAATATCATAGAACTATTGTACTGGTCTGCTTACCTTCAGTTGTAACGAATCTTCTGTAGATTGGTCAGTATAACCGTTCGTTTAGTCAGTGTGTGTGCTCGTTCCTCTACTCAGTAAATTGTACGTGACAACGTTCTGTGCGCCGGGTCATAGTGTACCACAGTGGAATATGGGAGTTTGCAAGCTCCGCCCTTCTTCATTCGGCGCCATATTTAGCAGCAGAACGATGGCTGAAGAACAGGAGCATGCCCTTCCCATACAAATTTGCCTGCAAACTTTAAAAAAAAAAGGCAACACCTATGTCCCTGGATGAAATGAAAACTATGGTGAAGATCTTGGAAAAAAATGACTATGATGGGAGGCACAAAAACTACCCCAGGCCTAATAGAAGAAAAGATGACATAATGGAGAAGGTTATCAATGTGCTTGGGAAGAAGTATGGTGTGGACCGAACAAAGGACCAGCTGCGCAAGAGATGGTCTGACTTGAAGCATAGGGAGGAAGCACAGTTGTATAAAGTACATACAATGATCAAAAAAGGTAATTATGATTCATTTCTGCTCTCTCATCTAGGCATGCAATCCATGTAGTATTTCTGCAATGTCTTCATCAATGCAAACTATAATCTTTAGCATGCATGCTTTTTTCATGTTTTTTTAAATTTATTTTGTTAACTAGAAAGACCCAAGAAAGCACACTTTGGGAACAGGACTGGATATTATTCTGGTTGATGACACATCTCCAGTTACTGATAAAGGACCTGATGATGCTGACACAGCTCCAGTTACTGAAAAAGGACCTGATGATGATGCTGAACCATGCCAAAGTATTACAGATGTTGAAGCAGACCAGGCACAGCATTCCTGTGAAACCATCACAAGCAGCACAGGTAAGCCAATACACATACACTTTAAAGTGGAGTTCCACCCTCTTTTTGAACTTTGCTGCATCCTCTCTATGAATGTCCCCTTAAGAACAATTGGCATATTTTAATTTTTTGTTTTTAAAACTTACGTTTTGCTGGGACTCTTTTTGTATCTTTTTGTATCTTTTTGTATCTCCTGCTCCTGGGAGATATTCGTCATCCATTCCCAGGAGGCTCATCGCGTTCCCATTTTCATGTAGGCCCGCCCATCCTGCCCTCCCTCGGTCTGCCTGATGACCACCTTCCTCCGCTCCTCCCTCCCTCCCTACCTAGCGAGCCTCAGCCTGTCACATCTCACACTGTACTGTGTGATGATGTGATGGGTGTTCTGCCCAATAAGTTCTCCAGGCAGAGGTGGAGGCGCTGAAGCGCCAGAGTGCTCCCCTCCCTCCTCCTTCTCCTCTCCTCTCCTCCGATCACCGCCGCCGCCACATTCCCTGCCGAAGCCCCCCACCCTCCTCCTCCTGTCAGAGGAGAGCGAAACAGCTGCAGATCGGAGCGGCTGTCTCTGACCAGCCGCGCAGTGACGTTGCTGGGGGGGTTAGTACTAATAATGGAGGGGGGGGGTTAGTACTAATAATGGAGGGGGGGGGTTAGAACTAATAATGGAGAGGGGGGTTAGTAATAATAATGGAGGGGGGGTTAGTACTAATAATGGAGGGGGGGGTTAGTACTAATAATGGAGGGGGGGGGGGTTAGTACTAATAATGGAGGGGGGTAGTACTAATAATGGAGGGGGGGGGTTAGTACTAATAATGGAGGGGGGGTTAGTACTAATGATGGAGGGGGGGTGGTTTGTTCTGGGGGTGGGTCAGTACTAATGATGGAGGGGGGTTAGTACTAATGATGGAGGGGGGTGGTTTGTTCTGGGGGTGGGTCAGTACTAATGATGGAGGGGGGGTCAGTACTAATGATGGAGGGGGGGTGGTTTGTTCTGGGGGTGGGTCAGTACTAATGATGGAGGGGGGGTGGTTTGTTCTAGGGGGGGTCAGTACTAATGATGGAGGGGGGGGTGGTTTGTTCTGGGGGGGTTAGTACTAATGATGGAGGGGGGTGGTTTGTTCTGGGGGTTGGGGGGTTAGTACTAATGATGGAGGGGGGTGGTTTGTTCTGGGGGTTGGGGGGTTAGTACTAATGATGGAGGGGGGGTCAGTACTAATGATAAAGGGTGGGTGGTTTGTTCTAGGGGGGGGGTCAGTACTAATGAAGGGGGGGGTTAGTACTAATGATGGAGGGGGGTGGTTTGTTCTGGGGGGGTTAGTACTAATGATGGAGGGGGGTGGTTTGTTCTGGGGGGGGTTAGTACTAATGATGGAGGGGGGTGGTTTGTTCTGGGGGGGGTTAGTACTAATGATGGAGGGGGGGTCAGTACTAATGATAAAGGGTGGGTGGTTTGTTCTAGGGGGGGTCAGTACTAATGAAGGAGGGGGGGTTAGTACTAATGATGGAGGGGGGTGGTTTGTTCTGGGGGGGTCTGTACTAATGGAGGGGGGTGGTTTGTCCTGGGGGGGTCTGTACTAATGGAGGGGGGTGGTTTGTTCTGGGGGGGTCTGTACTAATGGAGGGGTGTGGTTTGTTCTGGGGGTCTGTACTAATGGAGGGGGGGAGGAAAGCCACACAGCCTGGCGCCATCCCTGGCAGAGAAAGGAATGGAGTCATTGCCAGAATACAGATGCGATTCGATGTGCTGGGGTGTTGCAATGTGCTTTGGGCCTATGCGATTCGATGTGCTGGGGGTGTTGCAATGTGCTGTGGGCCCATGCGATTCGATGTGCTGGGGTGTTGCAATGTGCTGTGGGCCCATGCGATTCGATGTGCTGGGGTGTTGCAATGTGCTGTGGGCCCATGCGATTCGATGTGCTGGGGTGTTGCAATGTGCTGTGGGCCCATGCGATTCGATGTGCTGGGGTGTTGCAATGTGCTGTGGGCCCATGCGATTCGATGTGCTGGGGTGTTGCAATGTGCTGTGGGCCCATGCGATTCGATGTGCTGGGGGTGTTGCAATGTGCTGTGGGCCCATGCGATTCGATGTGCTGGGGTGTTACAATGTGCTGTGGGCCCATGCGATTCTATGTGCTGGGGTGTTGCAATGTGCTGTGGGCCCATGCGATTCGATGTGCTGGGGTGTTGCAATGTGCTGTGGGCCCATGCGATTCGATGTGCTGGGGTGTTGCAATGTGCTGTGGGCCCATGCGATTCGATGTGCTGGGGGTGTTGCAATGTGCTGTGGGCCCATGCGATTCGATGTGCTGGGGTGTTACAATGTGCTGTGGGCCCATGCGATTCGATGTGCTGGGGTGTTGCAATGTGCTGTGATTGATACACACACATACCCCTCATCCCTCACCTTCAAATACAGAAATCTGTTGCTAAGGGTAAGAGCTTTAAAAAATTCCTAATTGTAAACTAAATCATTTTGTTTCTGTGCAGATATATCTACATAATAAGATTATATAAATATAATGTAGATATATCTGCACAGAAACAAATGATTTAGTTTACAATTAGGAATTTTTAAAAGCTCTTACCCTTAGCAACAGATTTCTGTATTTCTAGAATATTATTGCTTGTACATACTGGAGGGGAGGAGGGGAGGAGATGTTTACATAAATAGGGGGCGGCAACTTGCTATGAAACTAGAGAGCAAATATAACATGAAAGTGAAACCGATTACACTGCTTGTGATATCCAGGAAGACATATGCAGTCTGGCTTCAGATGCCCACACTTAAAATGGCCACGGCCTACTTCTAGTTTATACACTATCTAAATGCTGTAATAACCTAACAAAACAGATCTTAGTTTACAGACTAACTTTACTAGAATACATTAAAATAGTGTATTCTAGGGGTATTTTTATTTAACCACTTCTCTACTGTGCACGAAAACCCCCTTCCTGCCCAAGCCATTTTTCAGCTTTCAGCGCTGTCACACTTTGAATGACAATTGCGCGGTCGTGCGACGTGGCTCCCAAACAAAATTTGCGTCCTTTTTTTCCCACAAATAGAGCTTTCTTTTGGTGGTATTTGATCACCTCTGCGGTTTTTATTTTTTGCGCTATAAACAAAAGAAGAGCGTCCAGTTTGGAAAAAAAACACAATTTTTTACTTTTTGCTATAATAAATACCCATTTTTTTTTTTAAATAAAATTTTCCTCAGTTTAGGCCGATACGTATTCTTCTACATATTTTTGGTAAAAAAATAAAAAAATCGCAATAAGCGCGTATTGATTGGTTTGCGCAAAAGTTATAGCGTCTACAAAATAGGGGATAGATTTATAGCATTTTTTTTTATTCATTTTTTTATTAGTAATGGCGGCGATCTGCGATTTTTTATTGTGACTGCGATATTGCGGCGGACACATCGGACACTTTTGACACATTTTTGGGACCATTCGCATTTATACAGCGATCCCTGCTATAAAAATGCATTGATTACTGTATAAATGTGATTGGCAGGGAAGGGGTTAACCACTAGGGGGCGGGAAGGGGTTAAATATGTTCCCTCAAAGTGTTCTTACTGTGGGGGGAGGGGACTGACTGGGGGAGGTGACCGATGGTTGTCCCTATGTACAAGGGACACACCATCGGTCCCCTCTCCCTCACAGGACGTGGATCTCTGTGTTTACACACAGAGATCCACTTTCCTGCTCGTTTCCCGGGCAATCGCGGGTGCCCGGCGGCAATCGCGGCCGCCGGGCACGCGCACCGGGGCCTTGTGAACGCGGTGGGCGCGCGCGCCTCCTAGCTCGTTTTAAAGGGAGGACGTCATATGACGTCCTCCCAGAACGAGAGTATCCTCCGCCCGCCGTCTATTGACAGTGGGCGGGGGACAAGTGGTTAAAAAGTGTCATTTCGGCCGGAACACCACTTTAACATCAACTCCATTTTAAAAACATTTCCCTGAAATTTGTTTACTTAACTTCAACAGCACATCATTTGTCTGTGGAACAGGAATTAAATACACTCACTGCCCAAAGATTGTTATATGATATGTTGAAGTTCTCATCAGAGTTAGAGAAGTGCTCATCTGAGTTAGAAAATGTCAAAAAGCACCTGACCTCTGTCCATAAAAAAAATTCTGGTTGTACTTGACACACTATGTAAAATTTAACATGTGTCACTTTAGTCCATGTATGTTTTTTTTTTCTTTTTAGAAGTTTGCACAAACGTTAAGCTATTTCTACTGTTGAGGACAAGCACTTTATTAATGTTCGTGACTCATGCACATTTAAAAGTCAGGCCTGCCATGGAAAAACATGGTTGGAGCAAAGCTGTCCTTAAGGTTTGAGCCGTCGGTCACCTCTACTATAGTTGTGTTTGGACACAAGTCAATTATAGTGTTTTCGTGAACACAAATTTCCCATATGTTGACATGCACTTATAGTAGGGGTGACTAACATCACAAACCTCAAGGACAATCTCAAACCATGTTTATTCTACAGGCAAAAAAACTAAAGAATACTGATATTGTTAGACAAAATATTCAAGCTTTGAAAACCATGAGAGATAATTAAAAACCATTGTTTGATAGATGCATAATGTTTATTATTAAAATGTCAAAATAACATATTTTCACAGTATTTTAATAAAAAACATTATGCTCTCTTGTTTAACAAAAATATAATAATTATGCTCTCTTGTGTAAAATAAAAAATGATGCTCTCTTGTAAAAAAACAAAATGCTCTCTTGTGTAAAAAAAATTGTGCAAAACAAAGATTGAACACTGTTTCTTTACTTTTGAAAAAAAAAAAAAACACTTTTGCAATAAAGTTTTAATATTGCATATTTTGTCTGTTGTATTATTTTAACAGAGGTATAGGTATATCACGATTGAAGAGGTTGCAGGTTGTATAGTTGGTGATGTGTATCATGACCTTTTGACGTGAACGTTCTTTGATACGAATATTTATCTTCCGGGTTATATGTTTTTCAACCATGCTCAGTAGCAAGCATTCGTTTTTTCTCAGACGAATAACGCATTAACCTTGCAATTTATCGTTTGGTCGGCAGAATTTTTCCAAACTTGCTGTTCGTTTTTTTTTTGCACAAAACGTCAAACGATTAACGATTTGTGCCCATTAACTTGCCGAAAAACGAACAAAGTGTCCACATGAGCGATTTTCGCCCGATTTTTCGTATAGTGTATGGCCAGCATAAGTATCTAGCTGCATGTCACAGGGAAGAGAGTGTGAAGTATGTCACTGGGAGTGAGGTGGCATCAAAGCTGAGCTGGAGAGCAGAATACAGGCTCTGCTGTATCCCCTCAAAAGTGCTGCACCATGGTAGCAAGGCTGTGTACAGTTAGTTAAAAGGGAAGTCCAGCCTGAGCTTTTTAGGCTGGGCTTCTCCTCTGGGTCACAGGAGTGCAATTCGTTTTGCACTCCGGTGACCCGTTTTCAGCGGAGAGCGGTCTGAAGTCCGTTCTCAGCTGACGTCACTGCCATCAGTCGGGGCAGCGCATCATCACGACTTCCAAGTCAAGATCCGCCAGCTGCCCGGATTGATGGCAGTCTCAGCGAGCCGCTGAGACAGCCTCTTCCCGCCCCTCCACTGCTCAGTGCTCCAATGAGCGTAGAGAAGCAGAGACGAAAGACGCTGACTGACAGCCAGCAGCTTTCCTCTCGGGGATCTGTGAGAACCGAGCCAACGGCGATGTTCGGTGGCTCGGTTCTCAGTGCACAGACGCCAGGGGACAGCTGGTCTGATGCTCCATCCACCAAGGTAAGTATGAATAGGAAAAAACCCGAAAACCCATACTTTTAAGTGTGAAGTTGCTGTGAAGTGAATGAGAAACGAAGAGTTAATTGTGCCAGAAAGTGTTCTTAGCTTCTAATTTAGATTGCCGTCCTAATGCAGATTTCTTTTGACCTGCACTGTTGGGCAAGCAAAGGTTACAGAGTTCCCCTTTAGGGTGCTTTAAACCCTACCCACAGGTCTTTGTGCTGTGGGCGCGCTCATCATAAATCAGGCTGTCTAGCAATGTATATACGTGTTGGGAGTCCATAAAGCTGTTAAAGGGTGATGCGACTGAAAAGGGGTTTAAAATCCCTGGTTTACAGAAGATAGCTAGGAAGGAGCATAATCGCTGGTGCAGCTAATAGGAGGTGACAAGGTCACTGCATTTCTGGCCAGATCAATAGGTATTTCCTGTACTTGCTGAAAATGTTCTTGGGGAAAACAAACAGAAAACAAATGCAGCCATTCCATCTAAGGCTGCATTCACACCTTTGCGTTTCTGCATGCATTACAGAAACACGCTACAAAGCACGTCATGCTTACAGTGCAATTAGTGGTTAAGCAGTTAACAGATGCGTGTTCTGTGTGTGACAAACCTGCATTAAAAAAAATACATGATGCTTAACACCCAAATAGGTTTGGGGCTTTCTTGGCATGTTTATTTGTTTATTGCGAATGCGGACAGCCCATGGGCTGCTCTATGCGTGTCGCATGAAAACTTGCCCACAGTTAAAATAGAGGGAGATTTCTGCAGCATATTTGGCAAGTACAGAATCACAGTGTGTGTGTGTATATTTATATATATGTATATATATATTTCTTTCTCGTACATCACGGGACACAGAGCGACATAGTCATTACTAATGGGTTATATAGATACCGTCAGGTGCTGGCACTGGCAACTTCCAAAACCGGAAGTACCCTCCCCTATATAAGCCCCTCCCATCCGGGAGCACCTCAGTTTTTTGCCAGTGTCTAAGGTGTTGGCCAAGAAGAAACATGTGTTTTTCACTGAGCTTGCGTACAGGTTCTTTTGGGCCTCAGTAAGCTATTCCGGATCCGACCAAAAAAGCTTCATAGCTAAACGGTCGGTACCCGGGCCTTGCAGAGAAGAGCAAGGTTTTGCCTGTAATGCTTCTCTTAGGAGAGCTGGACCCTGGGATCCAGAGCTCTGGTCATACCCACGACCAAGATGTTTTCTGTGCAGGGTGCTATACAGGTCCAGGGGAGTGGAATCCTTGGGAACCCGGTCCCTGAAGGTTTGATTACAATGCCTGCCGTGATAGGTGAAGTTTGGGCTTTTGTGGACCAAACAAAGTCCTGCGGCGGGGAACAGGTAAGTGGGGGCCCCCAGGAACTTGGTTCTATTGGGGGACCCCCAAGCCTAATTTGTCTTTCTGTCTGTTTCCTAATGGTATTCCCGCAAAATTCTGTGCATGCCTGTAACTACTAAAAAAATGTAATAATTTTTAATGGTGGTCAAGAAAAAAAAAAAAAAAATTTTTTATATATATATATTTAATATATTAGACTGCGGTACCTGTGTTTGTCCACTAGAGGCTGCTGTGGAATGTTTTCTTGTCATGTGGACTAGTTTCTTCTCAGCAGAGCAAGTCCAGGCAGATGGTGAGTTCTCTTATGGGAAACTGCTTCCTCTGCCATGTTGCAGTGCTCGTCCATCCCCCGGCCTGCGGCAAAGAGGGGCCCTGGCTCTTGTCCCTAGTTTCCATTTTTCGAAATTAGCGCCGAAGGCGCACGTGGCCGCGCGCGTGCGCGTGCACGCGCCTCTATATATAGAGGTGAGCCGGGAAAGGGGGCGGAGCCTGGGGGATGACGCTCTGTGCGCGCCGCAGCGCTTCTGCGCATGTGCGGGCGTCCCAGCATGTTAAAAACCACAATTTTGTGTGGTGAGCTGGCTATGAAGTACAGACACAGAGCTGGCAACATTTAAAGGCATACAGCAAGCGGTTGATACAGGCATCCCCTAGAAAGGCACATTAGTAGACACCAACTGTGATATAGCAGCAATTGTGCTAGACTATTCTCAATAAAAGTGGTGTATTACGGCTGGAATACCTCAGCTTTAGGCTTAGGAAATATGCCGTCCAGAAGCTCCGGAACTGAATCTTCCAGGAAGCGAAGGGGGTCTCATCGGGCTCTGAGGATCTTGGGCATGCTTCTGCTGCACCAGTCTCCCCTGAAGTTCAGAGGTAAGTGACCGTAGAGACCCCGCAGGGGTACTTGGTACTGTGGCTGTCCTCAGTTCACCTGCTCCTGTGTATGTAACAGAGGAGGTTTTTTCCTCAGCTCTGGGAGGATTAGAGAGAGATTGTCAACATTGATCGCTGCCTCCCTGTCAGGGAAAGCACGCCCGATCTCCGTCTCCTCCTTCAGAGTGCCTGTTAGCAGAGCAACAGTCCCATACAGGGATCGACCTGCCTGAAGGGGATCAGGATGAGGTTGATTCTGTTAGAGAGGAATCAACAGTGGGGGAACCTTTTCTCAGCATCTCAAGCTGAAAGATTATGGGTTCAGTCTCTGACTAACATGGTCCGATCAGCATTTAAAAATGCACCTTGCGGAACCATTAACCACTACTGTATCCTCGTTGGGGTCGCTAGAAGCCCCCAGACTGTCTGTTCTTTTCCACTTCACCCTTTACTGAAAGGGCTTATTTACCAGGATTGGGAACGTCCTGAGAAAATATTTATTCCCCCAAGAGATTTCCGGTGGTCTATCCCGTGGAGGATAAGTTCATCAAAAAAAAATAAAAAAATGGAAGGTCCCTACAGTGGACGCAGCCATCTCTTGTATATATAAATCACTGACATGTCCAGTGGATAATGTCCAAATGTTCAAGAACCCAATAGATAAAAGATTGGAGTCCTTATGAAAGTCTGCTTCTTTTTACAGCAAGCTTGGTGACACAACCAGCAGTAGCAGCTATTGGGGTCTGCTAAGCAGGGAAGGATCAGTTGAAACAGGTCTTGAGGGACTTGACAGATCAGCAGGCCCTTGCCCTAGCTGATCTACCTAGAGCCTTATGCTTTGCGGTTGACGCCATAAAGGATTCAGTCCATCAGGCCTCCCGCCTTACGCTGTCTATAGTACATATGCGTAGGCTTCTATGGCTCAAAAACTGGTCTGCTGAAGCTCCCTGTAAAGAATGGCTGGTTAGCGTCCCATTTCATGGTGAACGCTTATTCAGGGAAAACCTGGACAAATATATCCAGAAAATTTCCAGCGGTAAAAATACGCTCTTGCCGGTTAAAAACAGAGTTAGAGGTCCCTCTTTAAGAGGCCTGCTTCTCCAGTCCCTGGGGCATCGGCTGTGTAACAGTTCCGACGGCCTCCTCGGTCAATTCCCGGGGGTAAAAAACAGGGACAATAGCAGGGTAATGAGAAACCCTGGGTCAGGGGAGGTACAAAACCTCCCCCAAAGTTAAATTCATGAAGGGTCCCCCACTCAGTCGGGTGGGGGGAGGACTCCAGTTGTTCGCAAGAGACCGGGCGGGACACGATCAAGACAGATAGGTGCTCTCCGCAGTATGTGGGGGATACAGTTTGGAGTTAAAAGACTCTCCTCCTTCCCATTTTTGAGGTCAAACGTGCCAAGGGATCCCCGGAAGAGAGAGTCCCTCCTGTTGGCACTAGAACAACTATTGCTCCAAGGAGTAATTATGGAGGTTCCCCTGGAAGAATGAGGGTTCGGGTTTTACTCAAACCTCTTTACAGTCCCGAAGCAAACGCGGACGGGAGGCCCATATTAATTCTAAAAGGGCTATACAAATTCCTGTATATCAGGACTTTCCGATGGAGTCGATCCGCGGTGGCCACTGCCCTACAAGGGGAGGATTGGTTAGCCGCGATCGACATCAAAGATGCTTATTTGCACATTCCCATCTTTCCAGTCCACCAAAAATTTCTACGCTTTGCAGTAGAAGGGCGCCATTTTCAGCAGAGCCTTACCCTTCGGTTTGGCCACAGCACCACGAGTGTTTACAAAAATTCTGGCCCTTTATTGGCCAATCTAAAAACACAAGGTGTAATGATAATGGCATATCTAGATGAATTGTTGCTGATAGACCACTCAGTGAAAAAACTAGACGTGGTCGTTCACAAGACAATCAAGTATCTGGAATCTCACGGTTGGATTATCAACCGAGACAAGTCAGCCCTAAAAAACAGTCAAAAGTCTGGAATACTTGGGGCTAAGGTTGGATTCAGGCCAGAGAAAAATATTCTTGCCTCGAGGAAAGGTGTTGTCTTTGAAAGATTTGATCCACTTAGTGGGTACAAAAAAGACAGCCGTCCATACGCCTGTGCATGAGGCTGCTGGGAAAAATGGTGGCATCATTCGAAGCAGTACCCTACGGTCAATTCCATTCAAGGAATTTGCAAGGGGCCATACTGTCAGCCTGGAACAAAACAGTTCAGGCCCTAGACTTACAATGTCCTTGTCCCCTTCCGTTCGCAAGAGCCTCCGTTGGTGGTTGGTTCCCCAGAATCTGGAAAAAGGGAAATCCTTCAGTCCGATTTCTTGGAAGGTGGTCACTACAGATGCCAGCCTTATAGGCTGGGGAGCAGTACTGGAGCAATGGTCTCTCCAGGGCAGATGGTCGGATGCAGAAAAGGCCCTGCCCATCAATCTCTTAGAGATACGAGCAGCCCGGTATGCCCTAGTAGCATGGACATCCAAACTCCAAGGGTCCCCTGTCAGAATTCAATCAGACAATGCCACAGCAGTGGCATATATCAATCATCAGGGGGGCACCAGGAGTCGTGCAGCCCAGAGGGAAGTAAATTACATCCTGAAATGGGCAGAAAGATATGTCCCAGCCATATCTGCGGTATTCATTCCAGGAGTGGAGAATTGGAAGGCGGACTTTCTAAGTCGCCAGCAATTATGCCCAGAGGAAGGGTCCCTTCACCCCGAGGTTTTCTGGACAATATGTCAGCGGTGGGGAACATCGGATGTAGACCTTCTAGCATCCAGATTCAATGCAAAGGTGGACAGGTTTGTCTCTCAGACAAGGGATCCCCTAGCTTGCGGCTCGGATGCCCTAGTGTTCCCTTGGGATCAGTTCAAGCTGATATATGCATTCACACCGCCACAATGGTTACCTCGATTAATCCGCAGAATCAGGGTAGAAAAGAAACCAGTGATTCTGGTGGCTCCAGCGTGGCCCCGAAGAGCGTGGTACGCGGAGATTGTAAAATGTCAGTGGGGAGTCCTTGGACTCTCCCACGTCGTCCGGACCTGCTTTTGCAAGGACCGATATACCACCCTTCCTTACCAGCCCTAGGTTTGACGGCCTGGCTATGAAAGCCCACATTCTAAAAAAGAGAGGGCTCTCTAATCCTGTGGTATCTACCATGATCAATGCCAGGAAGCCGGTATCCAGGCAGATCTACTATAGAATTTGGAAGGCGTACATCGCCTGGTGTGAGGCCAAAAAATGGCATCCACGTAAATACGTAATAGGTAGGATTCTGGACTTCCTACAATGGGCTGTAGATAGGAAGCTTGCCTTGAGTACTATCAAGGGTCAGATTTCGGCCTTGTCAATATTTTTTCAAAGGCCCTTGGCTTCGCATTCACTAGTCAAAGCCTTTATACAAGGAGTGATGCGTATTAGTCCTCCGGTTAATATTCCCATATGTCCATGGGATCTAAACTTGGTTCTGTCGGTTCTACAGAAACAACCATTTGAACCATTACAGCATATTTCCTTGGTGCTTCTCACCAGGAAATTGATTTTTCTAGTAGCCATTTGTTCGGCTAAAAGAGTGTCGGAATTAGCAGCTATGTCCTGTAAGGAGCCATATCTGGTTATCCATAAGGACAGAGTAGTGTTACGTCCTCATCCAGCCTTTCTTCCTAAGGTGGTATCGAGGTTTCATTTGAACCAAGATGTGGTTCTTCCTTCTTTTTTCCCCAAACCTACTTCGGTAGAGGAAAAGTTATTTCATTCTTTGGATGTAGTAAGAGCAGTTAAAGCTTATCTAAAAGCCACTGCTCAGATTCGCAGAACGGATACTTTGTTTATACTGCCGGAAGGCCCCAGAAAGGGTCAGGCAGCGTCAAAATCTACTTTAGCCAAGTGGATTCGACAGGTCATTATGCAAGCTTATGGCTTGAGAAGGAGACCGCCTCCGTTCAAAGTTAGAGCGCACTCCACGAGAGCAGTTGGAACTTCATGGGCAGTGCATCACCAGGCCTCCCTGGCTCAAATCTGTAAGGCCGCAACATGGTCTTCAGTACACACGTTTACTAGGTTCTACCAGGTGGACGTTAGAAGTCAGGAGGATGTCGCCTTTGGGCGCAGTGTGTTGCAGGCCGCAAAAGATCCTCATGTCTGATAGCGCTCAGCTTATATATGGTGTATCCCCCCCCTCATTTGGCATTGCTTTAGGACATCCCATTAGTAATGACTATGTCGCTCTGTGTCCCGTGATGTACGAGAAAGAAAATAGGATTTTTATAACAGCTTACCTGTAAAATCCTTTTCTTGGAGTACATCACGGGACACAGAGCTCCCGCCCCTCTTTAGGGACACTTATTGCTTTGCTACAAAACTGAGGTGCTCCCGGATGGGAGGGGCTTATATAGGGGAGGGTACTTCCGGTTTTGGAAGTTGCCAGTGCCAGCACCTGACGGTATCTATATAACCCATTAGTAATGACTATGTCGCTCTGTGTCCCGTGATGTACTCCAAGAAAAGGATTTTACAGGTAAGCTGTTATAAAAATCCTATTATATATTGTGAGGGGGTTAGCTCGGCAGCGGGTGTGTGTGACCCCCGGGATGGGCTCCCCACACAAAAACAGGCCCAGCAAACGGAGGTTGTGGTTTTCAAAATCAAAAAGGTGCGGTTTATTTTCTATTTACAGTGACAAAACACAGCAAAGCAAAAGAAACATAAACAAAATAAATCCTGGTCTTGACCTCTGACTAAACATACAGGTTTCCTAACTAACAACTGGGATCAGCCTAGTGCTGTCCTAGTCCCTAAGTCCCTGGTTTTAAATGTCCAAGCAAATAGCCACACAGGCTTTGTCTCACTGCACAGGGGTTCACTCTCCCTAGACAGTCCACACAGGTCTGGGTCCAGGCATGAGCTAACACCTAATGAAGCTGGGAGTTCTTATAGAGGCCTAAATGAGCTGACAAGCTTCAGCTGGTCTCATCAACTCCCTGTCTGCACGACGCCCCACACTCTCCCTAGAGGTATGAGTCATCCATGAGCCCACTAGCCTCAGCTGGGCTTATACAACTCTCCACCTAGTTGTATAAGTCGGCGTAAAGCCTGAATCTGGGCGAAATATATCTACCCCCCTGGATGCAACCAGGTGACTTTACCTTCCTGCTGTCACATACCCCCCCCTCTTGTTTTAACCTCGGGGTTGGAACACCAGCAATCAGGCATTCATGTACTCGAGACAAAGCATCCACATTCCCCATTTGAACGCCAGGGCGATGCTTTACTGTGAAGTTGAATTCCTGGAGGGCCAGGAACCACCTATTCACTCTTCTATTTGTTTCCTTGTTTTGAGCCATCCACTTTAACGGAGCGTGATCCGTAACCATGTCAAAGTGCCTACCTAGCAGGTAGTACCGAAGGGAATCTAGAGCCCACTTCACCGCTAAACACTCCTTTTCAACGGTGGCGTAATTTACCTCATGGGACTTCAACTTCCTGCTGAGGTAAATGACTGGGTGCTCTTCCCCGTTCCAGACCTGGGACAATACTGCTCCTAACCCCACATCTGACGCATCACTTTGTACGACAAAGTCTTTAGAGAAGTCGGGTGAGTACAACACTGGCTGGCTACATAAGGCTTGTTTCAAGAATTGGAATGCTGCCTCAGCCTCGGGGGTCCATTTAATCATGACCGACCCTTTCCCCTTCGTCAGGTTGGTTAGGGGCACAGCCTTAGAAGCAAAGTGGGGAATGAATCGCCGATAATACCCAGCGATTCCCAGAAAGGCTCGTACCTGCTTCTTGCTGTTGGGACGTGGCCAACTCTGGATGGCCTCGACTTTGTTGAGTTGGGGTTTTATTACTCCCCTCCCAATGGTGTACCCAAGATATTTGGCCTCCTCCTGCCCAATGGTACACTTCTTGGGGTTAGCCGTAAACCCCGCTTCCCGAACAGAGTCCAGGACTGCTTGCACTTTTGGCAGATGTGAGGCCCAATCTGTGCTATGGACAATTACGTCATCCAGGTAAGCCGCAGCATACTTCCGATGGGGCCTCAGCATCTGGTCCATTTTCCGCTGGAATGTGGCCGGCGCATTCTGTAACCCGAACGGCATTCTTTTATATTGGAACGCCCCGTCTGGGGTTACAAATGCGGTTTTCTCTTTGGCCGACTTGGCCAGGGGGATTTGCCAATACCCTTTTGTGAGGTCAAGAGTCGTCATGTATCGGGCTGTTCCCAGCCGGTCGATCAACTCATCTATACGTGGCATGGGGTAGGTGTCAAATTTTGTAACTTTGTTCAACTGACGAAAATCGTTACAAAATCGCCAGCTCCCATCCGGTTTAGGCACCAACACAATGGGACTAGACCAATCACTTTGGGACTCCTCTATCACCCCTAAGTTCAGCATTTTCTGTACTTCCTCCCGTATTGCCTCCCGTCGGGCCTCTGGGATCCGATAGGGTTTTAACTTCACCCTTTCACCGGGCGGGGTAATGATGTCATGCTCTACCCCAGATGTTTGTCCCGGCAGCTCAGAGAATACCTCCTTGTTGCGAAGCACAAACTCCTTAACCTCCTGTTGTTGGGGTTGTGACAAGGTGGCTGCTATTCCAACCTCAGGAATCACGCAACCAGTTTGAGCTGGTGACCAAGTGTCTGCGACTAGGGACTCTCTATCCCTCCAGGCTTTCAACAGATTAACGTGATAGATCTGTTCGGGCTTTCGCCTTCCTGGTTGTCTGACCTTGTAATTCACTTCGCTCACTTTTTCCATTATCTCGTAGGGGCCTTGCCATTTGGCAAGGAATTTACTTTCAACCGTAGGGACAAGTACCAGTATCCTATCCCCCGGGGAAAAGGTACGGGTCTTGGCTCCACGGTTGTACACTCTCTGCTGTGCTAACTGCGCTTGGGCCAAATGTTCCTTCACGATGGGCATTACCTGTGCAATTCGGTCTTGCATCAGGGCGACATGCTCAATCACACTCCTGTGGGGAGAACTCTCACTTTCCCAAGTTTCCTTGGCAATATCCAACAGCCCTCTTGGGTGTCTCCCATACAGTAACTCAAAGGGGGAGAATCCCGTAGAGGATTGGGGCACCTCCCTAATAGCAAACATCAGATAAGGAAGTAGACAGTCCCAATCCTTTCCATCTCTATCCACCACTTTCTTCAACATTTGTTTTAGGGTTTTGTTGAATCTTTCAACCAGCCCATCGGTTTGGGGGTGATACACAGATGTACGTAATTGCGTCACTTTGAACAATTTACACAGCTCCTTCATAACCCGGGACATAAAGGGTGTACCTTGGTCCGTAAGCAGTTCTTTACAAATACCCACCCGGCTAAACACAAGAGATAGCTCTTTGGCTATGGTTTTGGCCGAGGTATTTCGGAGAGGGATCGCTTCTGGATAACGGGTGGCATAGTCCATTATAACTAATATGTACTGGTGCCCCCTAGCGGACTTGATTATAGGACCTACCAAATCCATGGCGATCCTCTCAAACGGGACCTCAATGATGGGTAGAGGGACCAGCGGGCTACGGAAATGTGGCATCGGGGCCGACCTCTGACACACAGGGCAGGAGGAACAATAATTTTCTATGTCCTTCATCACCCCCGGCCAATAGAATCTCTGTAATACCCTCTCTCGGGTTTTCTCTGTCCCCAGATGACCTCCAAGAATGTGCCCATGGGCCAACTCCAACACCAACTTCCTGTAAGGTTTGGGCACCACAAGCTGCTCAACGGTTTCTTCTGCCCTTTTTGCCACCCGATACAGTAGGTCCTTCTCTACGCTGAAGTATGGGTAAGTGCAGGTATTATCTGGGTTCACTAACTCGCCATCTATTTTCACTACGTTTTCCCGTGCCTTTATTAGGGCGGGGTCTTTCAACTGTTCTGTGGCAAAGTTTTCCCTGTGAACCTCAAGATCAGAAAACTCCACAGACGGTAGGTTTTCGTCTGAGGAGGTGGGCTCCTCTCCAGTTTCTTGAGTCTCCCCTGCCAATACTGATAAGGGAAATTCCGGAGAGTCCTCACCACTCTCAGGGGAGTTCTGGCTATCACATTCCTGGTACATAGGGGCACCAGTGGGGGGCTCAGGATCATCCCACAGTTCCCAGAACTTCGGAAAATCCCTTCCCACAATGGCGTCATGCGGTAACTGAGATACTAAGCCCACTGGATGAGAGAGGGTACCTTTGGGGGTCTCGAAACACACTGTAGTCACTGGATACTCTCGGGTGTCCCCATGCACACAAATAACAGCTACCTTGCTATTCCCAGAGACCTCTGTTTTAACTAACTCAGCCTTTATCAGGGTCACAAGGCTACCTGAATCCAGCAATACCACAACATTTCTACCATTAACACACATTTTGCATAAATGTTTCTCAGTTCCTCGAATGGCAGTGCATGCGACTGTCGCACACAGCGACTGACGTCTGCCCGTCAGAAAGTCACACTGCATGGGTTCCTCCACAACCGGGCAATTGGCTGCAATATGTCCCGCTTGCCGGCAGCGGTAGCAAACGATCCTTCTTGCCGCCTCTTGAGCCGCTGATTTCCCAGGCTGTTCTCGCCAAACTTGGGGTAGAGCTCCCACCCTCTCACTCTCTCCACCCTCACCCCTTGGAATCCTCTTATCCGCCCCTGGGGATGGTCTGGTCTTAGGGTGGAAAGTCCGAGTGTCTCTGGAAGAGGCCGTCAGGTTCTCTGTAGCCAAGTATTTCTCCACACGATCCACAAGACCATCGGCCGTCTCTGGGTCTCCATGGCTTACCCACTTTTGGATGGCAGTAGGAAGAGCTCTCAAAAACCGATCCATTACAACACGTTCCACAATCTTTGGTGCGGACAAAGTCTCTGGCTGTAGCCACTTTCTGCTCAGGTGAATGAGATCATACATTTGAGACCTGGGGGGTTTTCCAAGCTGGAAAGTCCAGTTATGCACACGCTGAGCCCGGACAGCCTGGGTGACACCCAGCCTTGCCAATATTTCAGCTTTTAGCATCACATAGTCTTTTGCTTGGTTAGGCTCTAGGTCATAGTAAGCTTTCTGCGATTCACCAGTTAACAGAGGAGCCACCAGTCCAGCCCACTGCTCCTCAGGCCACTTTTCTCTTTCAGCGGTCCTTTCAAATGTGGTCAAAAATACCTCTGGATCATCCTCTCCAGTCATTTTTGTCAATAAACGACTCACCCCAAAGGACGCGGTATTAGTGGGACGGCTTTCCTCACTGGTCTGCGGACGTTGCTGCATTACTGCTTCCATCTGTTGTTGTAGTCTCTGCTCTTGCTTCTGCAACAGGTCTATGAAGCGGGCCTCAGATTGCTGCTGGGCTTGTTGCTGAGCCTCCAGACTCTGTTGCAAAGTTGCGTTTGTCTGCTGCTGGGCTGCAAGGCTCTGTTGATGAGCTTGCTGCTGGGCTGCGAAGTTCTGTTGTTGAGCTGCAAGGCTCTGTTGATGAGCTGCAAGGCTCTTTTGCAAACCTGCATTTGTCTGCTGTTGATTGGCATTTGCTAGAGCCAGCTGCTTCAGTATCTCCTCCATGCTGGCTTAAAAAAAAAAAAACTGCCACTGGTTCTCCACCAACTGTGAGGGGGTTAGCTCGGCAGCGGGTGTGTGTGACCCCCGGGATGGGCTCCCCACACAAAAACAGGCCCAGCAAACGGAGGTTGTGGTTTTCAAAATCAAAAAGGTGCGGTTTATTTTCTATTTACAGTGACAAAACACAGCAAAGCAAAAGAAACATAAACAAAATAAATCCTGGTCAACTTGACCTCTGACTAAACATACAGGTTTCCTAACTAACAACTGGGATCAGCCTAGTGCTGTCCTAGTCCCTAAGTCCCTGGTTTTAAATGTCCAAGCAAATAGCCACACAGGCTTTGTCTCACTGCACAGGGGTTCACTCTCCCTAGACAGTCCACACAGGTCTGGGTCCAGGCATGAGCTAACACCTAATGAAGCTGGGAGTTCTTATAGAGGCCTAAATGAGCTGACAAGCTTCAGCTGGTCTCATCAACTCCCTGTCTGCACGACGCCCCACACTCTCCCTAGAGGTATGAGTCATCCATGAGCCCACTAGCCTCAGCTGGGCTTATACAACTCTCCACCTAGTTGTATAAGTCGGCGTAAAGCCTGAATCTGGGCGAAATATATCTACCCCCCTGGATGCAACCAGGTGACTTTACCTTCCTGCTGTCACAATATATATATATATATATATATATATATATATATATATATATATATACTGTGCAAACTGTTGATGTTACATAAATCCTGTATAATAAAAAAATAAAATAAAATAGGCTAAGTGGTTGGAGGGAAGCTTCTGATAGGCAAAGATGTTTTTATTACAAATTCTGTGAGCAGACGCCAGTTCCCCTTTAACCATTTAACGACCGCCCACTGTAAAAATACGTCGGCAGAATGGCACCGACGGCGTGGCCAGGATCGGCATGTGAGAAGCAGCTTCCTCACAGAGCTCCCGCTTGTCACCCTGTTATAATCCTGCTCCCGGCTTCTACATTGTGAAAAACGGCTACAGCCCGACTTCGGAACCTGAGGGGAACCCGCTGGGGTGCCTGTATTGACCGCATTAATGATGGGTCGGCGGGGAAAGAACAAAGAAGGGGAACAGAGCACGGAAATCCAAGATGGCGCCGCCGGAGGGTCTCAGCAGCGTGGGACGAGCGGTGCTGAAAAGAATAAGGACACAGTGAGTAAACCTCCCAAAACCCCTAAAAGCGCCAGCGGGGACCCTCTCCCTACAGACATTAGATATTATGCCCAAAAACTGTCAGGATCCTTGCACATAGCAGACTCGGCTGAGGAGGGGGGAGCTCCTGAGGGGGAACTCACTGCACAGGGAAACATGGAGGAAGGCTTTCCTGAACACACTGAGGTTAACAGTATGGCAGAGCAGGCAGGGGAGCAGGCAGAAGACAGTGGGGATGAGGAGCCTGCTCAGCCCACCCTTGCTGAGATCTTGAAAGCTGTGAATAGGTGCACTGCCTCAGTTAACACTTTGCAAGGAAGATTTGATGGTTTGGAGGAGAAAGTTTGCCTGATAAGGCAAGATATGCAGAAGATCAGAGAGAGGACCACAGCTGCAGAAAGCAGGATCAGTGACGTGGAGGATAAGCTCCCCCCTCTGATGAGAGATGCACAGCATAATGCTAGAATGGTGGCTGCAGTAGATCAACGCGCTGATGACCTCGAGAATAGGATGAGACGCAACAATGTCCGCATAGTAGGTCTCCCTGAGAAAACGGAGGGTAGAGACCCCACTGACTTTGTTGAGAAGTGGCTGCTGGAGATATTTGGGAAAAAGGCGTTTACATCCCTTTATGCGGTCGAAAGGGCTCACAGGGTCCCCATGCGGCCCCTTCCCCCAGGGCATCCCCCGCGACCTATCCTGGCACGCATGTTGCATTACCGTGACAGAGAAATTATTCTTCGTTTGGCCAGAGAAAAACAGAATGTGCAGTTTAATGGAGCTCGCATCTCTTTTTATCCTGACTTTTCATCTGATGTGCAGAAGAGGCGGGCCCGATTCACAGAAGTCAAGAAAAGGCTGCAGAAGTTGCAGGCGCCATATGCAATGCTATACCCGGCACGCCTCCGCATTACTGCGAGAGGCCAGGCTCACTTCTTTGAACACGCGGCAGACGCGTCAGACTGGCTGGATGCAAATGAAAATGCCTTTCGCCTGCCAAGGGAGGGGGCAGGGGAAGGGGACTGACCTACTCTAGGTCCCTGAAGATGCCAGGCTCTTGAAAGGCTAGGGCGGCCCCCGGCTGGTGGGCTGCCTCGCTAGCTCACGTTGTTCTAAGCTACCTTCCATTTCGGCCGGGAGCACGAGTTGATTTATTGCTCTCTTTTCCCCCACTGAGAGAGTGTGCGAAGCTAAGCAAGTTTGTACGAGTGTCTGATGTGTTACGAGTTATCCACAGATACCTCCCGACTGGCGGTTGAGAGGCCGGCGGGAGACGGGACCTGTTGTCCCAGTGCCTTTTTTGATGTTCGACCCTTTCTACTCTGTTTGCTCCTGAGGGTCCTTGGTGCACTGACAGCAACTGGAGAACTAGATCGCCGGCTGGTGGTCTTTTTCGAGATTGCACCCCCAGGAAGTGTTCAGGATAAAGTTAGAGTGCTGTTGCGCTCAGAGGTTCTAATAGTTTGGAGAGACTTCAGCAGTACGGTACAGCACTTACAACACCAGCATGATTTGACTTTATGGGTGGTATCTGACCTGCAGAATACCTGATCTAGGGGTGGGGGGACACGGTGTATACTGTCTTGGATTGTCTCACCCTTTAAATGTATAAATATCTATCTACTATGGCAGGAGGGTTAAATGTAATTAATGTGGTGTCATGGAATGTTAGGGGGCTTGGTGACCCCCTCAAGCGCACAATGGTCTCCACATCTTTGAAAAAATATCTTCCGGCTGTGTGTGCGTTGCAGGAGACTCATCTCACCCCCGACACTGTGTCATGCCTTAACTTTCGGTGAGTGGGCAAGGCTTATCACTCCACTCACACCTCCTTTTCCAGAGGGGTGAGTGTTTTGATACATGGGGCACTGGATTTTCAGGAATTTGACAGTGTGGTGGATGTTGAGGGCCGATTTGTTATACTGCATTGTCGCTTGTCTTCCCTGAAATGTATACTTGTCTTTGTATATATCCCGCCTCCGTACAGTCATCAGGTCCTACGGGCGATCCTGGACTTTCAGTTGGGACGCCCGGGAGTACCTTTGTACATTATGGGCGACTTCAACTGCTACCTGGATCCGCAGCTGGACAAGCACCCCCCAGTCTTGTCGGGGCGCGGTGCTTGCCGCACACCCCTGAGAAAACTGGTGGAGGAGGTGGGGTGGGTGGATTTGTGGAGGAGCAGGAACCCCGGGAAACGCCAGTTCTCATGTTTTTCGAAACCACATATGTCACTATCACGTATAGACCTGTGCCTGTGTTCGGACACGGCGGTGCGGGTGGTGGCGGAGATTTCATATGCAATACGAGGTATCTCGGACCATGCTCCGCTGACTCTGGGGTTGGAGGTTTCCCCTCCTTCGTCACTGCTCAGAGCCCCCTGGAAGCTGAATGCCTTTTGGCTTAATCTTTTGCCAGCCCCGGACTTGACAGCACGGAAAATTAATGACTTCTGGGGGGACCAGGCGGATTACCCAGATGTGGGGGTTGCTTGGGAGACTTTTAAGGCCTTTCTGAGGGGGTTGTTTATTACTGAGATCAATGCATTTAAGAGACGGTCGGGTGAACATCGGGAGAGATTGGTGCTTGACCTGGAAGCCAAGTTTGTTGCTGACCCCACTGCAGACCATAGAGACGCCTGGGTTTCTGCTCAGGACGCCCTGAATAAAATTACCTTCTCGGTGGCCGAGCGGAAACGATTTTTCAGTAAGTTGGCCTTTTATGAGGAGGGTGAGCATACTGGTCGCCTGTTGGCACGGATTTCCCGTGCTCAACAGACATCCCCATCCATTGGTGCTCTGAGAGCACCCGATGGAAAAATTACTAATTCCCCGGATGACATTATGACGATCCTTAGCTCATACTACTGTGACCTTTACCGCTCCCGACAGGACTATACTGATGATTCCCTTCAGGAGTATATTGAAGGGGTTGAACTCCCTACCCTGACCGACACTGCTCAAAAACAACTGGATGCTCCCCTGACGGTTGAGGAGCTCCAGGCGGCGACTGGTATGTTCCCCAACTCCAAGGCACCAGGGGAAGATGGAATTCCGGTGGAGGTGTACAAGCAATACGGGGAACAATTATTGCCTAGGTTGTTGGGAGTGTTTAATAGGGCCAGATCAGCCGGGTGCCTGCCTCTTTCTATGACCAAAGCCATAATAGTCTTGCTATTATAACCTGGAAAGGACCCGTTAGACCCGGGTTCCTATAGGCCGATATCCTTGTTGCAGTCGGATGTAAAAATCTTGGCCAAGGTTCTTGCTATACGGCTGAACAATGCTATCTCTGCTATAATACATTCTGACCAGGCGGGGTTTATGCCTCAGAAGTCCACGGCTATTAATCTGCGCAGATTATTCATTAACATGCAATCCATCACCGATAACATGGGAGACAGGGCTCTGCTCTCCCTTGACGCGCATAAGGCCTTTGATAGCATAGAATGGCCCTACTTATGGGCAGTTCTGAGAAAATTTGGGTTTGGAGAGAATTTCATAGCATGGGTGCAGCTTCTATACAATTCCCCGAAAGCAGCCATTAGAGAGTCAGGAAGAATATCCTCTTACTTTGATCTCTTTAGGGGCACCAGACAGGGGTGCCCGTTGTCCCCTTTACTGTTCGCGCTGGCCATAGAACCGCTGGCTGCTCGGATTCGTGCCCATACGAACATCAGAGGGTTTCAATATGGGGAGCAACAAGAAAAATGTATGATGTATGCCGATGACACCATGCTCCTTTTGGGTGACACGGAGTCATCTCTGAGGGAGGCAATGGAGGTTGTACGGACTTTTGGCCGGTATTCTGGGTTGGTGATTAATTGGACCAAATCCTCTCTTATGCTCTTAGACAAGACACCATGTCCACAGCGGACACACCTACTAGATATCCCTGTATCCACAGAATTCAGATATCTGGGGATCCAGGTTACACCCAATCCTTTAGACTATCTTACCTTAAATTTGTCCCCATTATTGAATCGCTGCAGGGATCGGGTGAAGGTGTGGTCCAAACTGAAACTGTCCCCTGTAGGCAGAATAAATCTGATAAAGATGATCTTAATGCCGCAGCTCTTATATGTGTTGCACAACTCCCCCATGGTTGTCCCTCTTAAACATTTCAGGGTTGTAAACACCATTTTCAGATCCCTTATATGGCTAAATTCTACGGCAAGGGTGAAGCTGGAACAGCTTCAACGGCCGAAGGAGGCAGGAGGGCTCTCTCTCCCTAACCCATGGCTGTATTACCTGGCCTCCCAGCTCCAGCACATTGCTAGGGTGTTGAGGCCCCCTGGTAATCCGGTGTTGAACTTGGTGGACCCTGTGGCGCAGCTGCTCCGCTCGGCATCTGGGGGGGAGGTGGAGGAGGGCCTGGAGGCGCTGAGATTTGCCAAGTCCAATAAGCTGTACCCTACATACAACTTGATGCAGAAAATCTGGAACAAGGTGAGAGCGTTGCAACAAGTGGAGGGTTTTACTAGGCATAGCCCCATCTGGGGGAACAAACGCTACTTGGAGTTGGAAAAATTACAATATGGTATGAGATGGCAACAATACGGGATTACCCATTTGGCACAAATTTTTAGGAACGGGCAGCTGCGCTCATTCTTGGAGCTGCAGGCTGAATTTCAGCTCCCTGCCTCTATGCAGTTTTTTTATTTCCAGCTCCAACATGCGGTCAGGGCCCAAGCGGAGGGAGACGGCTGGACACTAAGCCCCACGCCGATTTTTAACTACATGAGAGACGTAACCTCGTTTAAGGGTTTCATTTCGTGCAGTTACTCCATGCTCCTCAGCAGATTCCTTCCTGACAACATGGCAGGCATCATCTCAAAGTGGGAGAGAGACGTTGGAGCTTTTGAGGAGGACCAATGGGAAGACGCTCTGTTGGCCATTCCCTTGTGTTCTCTTAATGTAGCCCAAAGGTTGTCTCAGCTGTATATACTGCTGCGTGTACACTATACCCCGGCTAGGATGGTAAGTATGGGGGTCCGAGAGGACCCTGCCTGTACTAGATGCAAGAGGGACCATGGTGACCTGATCCACATGTTGTGGCGGTGTCCCAAACTGCATCTCTACTGGACGGAGGTCTTGGATACGATTAATACTGTTTTCCAGGTGCAGCTTGTTGCACACCCTAAATTATGTTTGCTGGGGATCATTGACAACATACCGGAGGAGGATCCCATCAGGGTGGGCATAGCGAGAGCTCTCTTCCAGGCCAGGAAGCTTATTTTGCGACACTGGAAGTCAGAGGAACCCCCCACGGTGAGGGAATGGCGGAATCTCATGGGGGACACTATTAGGCTGGAAAAGTATATATTTCAGCATAGAGGGAGTGTGAGGAAATTTGACAGGATTTGGGCTCGATGGTTGGAGATTCCAGGTCTGGCCCCGGTTGATCTGGTTATGGAATGAATGCTAGTATAAGGGACGGAGGATCTGAGTGGGAGGGAACATGGCACTAGGGGTGATACTCCCCGCGTGGTGGTCTATTGCTCGGCTATGAGTCGGTCTATCTTACCCCGGTCTGGATACAACGACTATAAGTCCTATTTTCTTACATGGATGCCTGTGATATTTTTTGTACTGTGTTGCAGAAACTACACTATTGTATTGAGATAGATGTGGTACAGGGTTGGGTGTTTTTGACTTAAAAGGGTGTATTTTTCTTATTATGTTGTGCCCCTATCTGTAGGGTATTGTCCCTTCCTTTTCCTGTGGACACACAGAAGTATGTGCTGTATTGTGTGAAGTATTTCTTTTGTATACCTATTGCTCTCTGAATAAACTCCTATTTGATTTAAAAAAAAGAATGGCACCGACAGGCAGAATCACATATATCTACGTGACTGCCTTTGTATAGTTGGGGGGTCCGATCGGACCCCCCTTCTTTACAGTGAGCGGCCGTTATTCGTTTGGGAGCGATCAGGGATGAGGGGACAGCCGTTCGATTCCGGCCACCCCCTCTCGATCGCTCCCGGCGAATGAGAGAGCTTCCCTGCCTGTGTAATGTTTACACAGGCAGAGGAAGTGATGTCATCGCTCCTGCGGCGCTCACATATACCGAGCGCCGTACAGGAGAAGATGCAGGTTAGTGCACAAAACACTACACTGACACCAGGACACATAGGCACATAAATCGCCCCCCAGCAGACACCCCCCAGCCCCCAGTCACAGTGTCACTGATTGCAGTGACCATTTATTTACTGATCACTGCAATCAGTGACATTTGTGACTGTAAAAGTGTCGCTAAAGTTAGTTTTAGGTCCAGTGTAGCCCCCTAACCCCCCCCCTAATAAAGGTTTAACCCCCTGATCGCCCCCCAGATAACCCTTTCACCCCCTAGCACCGCAGTCGCTAAGCGATAATTTTTCTGATCGCTGTCTTAGCGCCGGTGATGCCGATCGGTAGGCAGTTATTTTTTTTAGGTTCGCAGCAGGTTTTTATAGCACCAGGTACCCCCATATATTATCTAATAAAGGTTTAACCCCCTTGATCACCCCCCCAGGTAACCCTTTCACCCCCTATCACCACTGTCGCTAAGCGATCGTTTTTCTGATCGCTGTCTTAGTGTCGGTGATGCCGATAGGTAGCCAGTAATTTTTTTTTAGGTTCGCCGTCAGGTTTTTATATAGCGTCAGGTACCCCCATATATTACCTAATAAAGGTTTTAATCCCCTAATTGCCCCTAGTTAACCCTTTCACCAGTAATCACCATAATAAGTGTTACGGGTGACGCTGGTTAGTTAGTTTGCTTTTTATAGTGTCAGGGCACCCGCCGTATATAACCCAATAAAGGTTTAACCCCCTGTTCGCCCGGCGGGTGATATCAATTAGGTTTTAGCGTCAGAGAGGGTCTGCGTCACACCCCAGGCAGCGTCAGGTTAGTGCCAGTAACGCTAACACCCACGCGTGAAGCATACACCCCCATTAGTGGTATAGTATCTGAACAGATCAATATCTGATCAGATCTATACTAGCGTCCCCAGCAGTTTAGGGTTCCCAAAAACGCAGTGTTAGCAGGATCAGCCCAGATACCTGCTAGCACCTGCGTTTTGCCCCTCCGTCCAGCCCAGGCCACCCAAGTGCAGTATCGATCGATCACTGTCACTTACAAAACACAACACACATAACTGCAGCATTCGCAGAGACAGGCCTGATCCCTGCGACTCCAGTTCTGTAGGAGGTGATTTCACCACCACAGTTAAAAAAAAAAAGCATATATGCCGAAGCATTGGGGCAGCAGGGGCGGAGGAGCGGAGGAGCGATTTTGCTCCTAATGCCGCGTACATACGGTCAAAATTCAGACGGAGGCTTGCCCGTGGAAAAGTCTGACCATGTGTACGCGGCATAACTTTTGCGGGAAGATGCCCCCATGCTTCGGCATATATAAATGGTGCATGTATGCCCATCATTAGAAGTGGGTGGATGAAGGGCGGTATTCTAATGGTGGGCATACCCACCGATCAATCTTTTTTTTTCGTTCAGCCAACAGGCTGCATGAAAAAAAAGATTACAATACATGTCCAACAAGGACCAGCAACGTACTGGTATGTTGCTGGAATTTGAATGTTTATACCAGAATGATGCCTGCGGGTTTAGGTATCATCTTGGTATCATTCTTTTCAGCCAGTGGCCGGCTTTCATGTAAAAGCAATCCTAGTGGCTAATTAGCCTCTGGACTGCTCTTACAAGCAGTGGGAGGGAATGTCCCCCCCCCCCGGATATAAAAAGCGCCATTCGGAAATGGGGAAAGCATTTTATCACACCGATCTTGGTGTGGTCAGATGCTTTGAGGGCAGAGGAAAGATCTAGGGTCCAATAGACCCCAGTTTTTTCAAAAAAAAGAGTACCTGTCACTACCTATTGCTATCATAGGGGATATTTTCATTCCCTGAGATAACAATAAAAATGATAAAAAAAAAAAAAATATGGAAGCAACAGTTTAAAAATAAAATAAAAAAGCAAAATTAATAATAAAAAAAAAAAAAAAAAAAAAAAAGCACCCTTGTCCTGCCCTGCTCTTGCCCAATGGCGAACGCAAGTGTTGGTCTGGCGTCATATGTAAACAGCAATTGCATCATGCATGTGAGGTATCACCGCGAAGGTCAGATCGAGGGCAGTAATTTTAGCAGTAGACCTCCTCTGTAAATCTAACGGCGTAACCTGTAAAGGCATTTAAAGGCTTTTAAAAATGTATGTAGTTTGTCGCCAATGCGCGTTTGTGCGAAATTTTAAAGCTTGTCGTGTTTCGTATCTATGTACTCGGCCTAAGATCATCTTTTTTATTTCATCAAACATTTGGGCAATATAGTAATGTTTTAGTGCATTAAAATTAAAAAAAGTGTATTTTTTCCCCAAAAAATGCGTTTGAAAAATCGCTGCGCAAATACTGTGTAGAAAAAAAAATGCAACACCCACCATTTTAATCTGTAGGGCCTTTGCTTTAAAAATATATATAATGTTTGGGGGTTCAACATAATTTTCTTGCAAAAAAAATATATGTTTTCATGTAAACAAAAAGTGTCAAAAAGGGCTTTGTCTTCAAGTGGTTAGAAGAGTGGATGTAAGCTTCCTAATGTTGTGTATAAAATGCCAGAACAGTTCAAAACCCGCCCCCAAATGACCCCATTTTGGAAAGTAGACACCCCAAGCTATATACTGAGAGGCATGTCGAGTCCATGGAATATTTTATATGTTGACACAAGTTGTGGAAAAAAGACAATTTATTTATTTATTTATTTATTTTTGCACAAAGTTGTCACTAAATGATATATTGCTCAAACATGTCATGGGCATATGTGGAATTACACCCCAAAATACATTCTGTCAGGGGAGGGCTGGCAGCCTTAGGCCTGGGGGGAAAGTCCAGTCAAGTGGCCCATAGAACCAGTGGTGACAAAGTGATTGATCGGGGAAAACAGTCTAAGGTTTTCCATGATCACAAACAAGTCCCTGTATGAATCCCTTAGAGCTGAGGACCCCCCCCCCCCGTAACTAGTGAAGGACTAAGTCCAAGCATTAACCCCTGAGATCCAAGAATGTGACCCCCTAACTAGTGATGGACTACAAGTCCCAGCATGAACCCCTGATATCTAAGGATGTGGCCCCTGTGAGGGGGTTAGCTCGGCAGCGGGTGTGTGTGACCCCCGGGATGGGCTCCCCACACAAAAACAGGCCCAGCAAACGGAGGTTGTGGTTTTTTCAAAATCAAAAAGGTGCGGTTTATTTTCTATTTACAGTGACAAAACACAGCAAAGCAAAAGAAACATAAACAAAATAAATCCTGGTCAACTTGACCTCTGACTAAACATACAGGTTTCCTAACTAACAACTGGGATCAGCCTAGTGCTGTCCTAGTCCCTAAGTCCCTGGTTTTAAATGTCCAAGCAAATAGCCACACAGGCTTTGTCTCACCGCACAGGGGTTCACTCTCCCTAGACAGTCCACACAGGTCTGGTTCCAGGCATGAGCAAACACCTAATGAATCTGGGAGTTCTTATAGAGGCCTAAATGAGCTGACAAGCTTCAGCTGGTCTCATCAACTCCCTGTCTGCACGACGCCCCACACTCTCCCTAGAGGTATGAGTCATCCATGAGCCCACTAGCCTCAGCTGGGCTTATACAACTCTCCACCTAGTTGTATAAGTCGGCGTAAAGCCTGAATCTGGGCGAAATATATCTACCCCCCTGGATGCAACCAGGTGACTTTACCTTCCTGCTGTCACATACCCCCCCCCTCTTGTTTTAACCTTGGGGTTGGAACACCAGCAATCAGGCATTCATGTACTCGAGACAAAGCATCCACATTCCCCATTTGAACGCCAGGGCGATGCTTTACTGTGAAGTTGAATTCCTGGAGGGCCAGGAACCACCTATTCACTCTTCTATTTGTTTCCTTGTTTTGAGCCATCCACTTTAACGGAGCGTGATCCGTAACCATGTCAAAGTGCCTACCTAGCAGGTAGTACCGAAGGGAATCTAGAGCCCACTTCACCGCTAAACACTCCTTTTCAACGGTGGCGTAATTTACCTCATGGGACTTCAACTTCCTGCTGAGGTAAATGACTGGGTGCTCTTCCCCGTTCCAGACCTGGGACAATACTGCTCCTAACCCCACATCTGACGCATCACTTTGTACGACAAAGTCTTTAGAGAAGTCGGGTGAGTACAACACTGGCTGGCTACATAAGGCTTGTTTCAAGAATTGGAATGCTGCCTCAGCCTCGGGGGTCCATTTAATCATGACCGACCCTTTCCCCTTCGTCAGGTTGGTTAGGGGCACAGCCTTAGAAGCAAAGTGGGGAATGAATCGCCGATAATACCCAGCGATTCCCAGAAAGGCTCGTACCTGCTTCTTGCTGTTGGGACGTGGCCAACTCTGGATGGCCTCGACTTTGTTGAGTTGGGGTTTTATTACTCCCCTCCCAATGGTATACCCAAGATATTTGGCCTCCTCCTGCCCAATGGTACACTTCTTGGGGTTAGCCGTAAACCCCGCTTCCCGAACAGAGTCCAGGACTGCTTGCACTTTTGGCAGATGTGAGGCCCAATCTGTGCTATGGACAATTACGTCATCCAGGTAAGCCGCAGCATACTTCCGATGGGGCCTCAGCATCTGGTCCATTTTCCGCTGGAATGTGGCCGGCGCATTCTGTAACCCGAACGGCATTCTTTTATATTGGAACGCCCCGTCTGGGGTTACAAATGCGGTTTTCTCTTTGGCCGACTTGGCCAGGGGGATTTGCCAATACCCTTTTGTGAGGTCAAGAGTCGTCATGTATCGGGCTGTTCCCAGCCGGTCGATCAACTCATCTATACGTGGCATGGGGTAGGTGTCAAATTTTGTAACTTTGTTCAACTGACGAAAATCGTTACAAAATCGCCAGCTCCCATCCGGTTTAGGCACCAACACAATGGGACTAGACCAATCACTTTGGGACTCCTCTATCACCCCTAAGTTCAGCATTTTCTGTACTTCCTCCCGTATTGCCTCCCGTCGGGCCTCTGGGATCCGATAGGGTTTTAACTTCACCCTTTCACCGGGCGGGGTAATGATGTCATGCTCTACCCCAGATGTTTGTCCCGGCAGCTCAGAGAATACCTCCTTGTTGCGAAGCACAAACTCCTTAACCTCCTGTTGTTGGGGTTGTGACAAGGTGGCTGCTATTCCAACCTCAGGAATCACGCAACCAGTTTGAGCTGGTGACCAAGTGTCTGCGACTAGGGACTCTCTATCCCTCCAGGCTTTCAACAGATTAACGTGATAGATCTGTTCGGGCTTTCGCCTTCCTGGTTGTCTGACTTTGTAATTCACTTCGCTCACTTTTTCCATTATCTCGTAGGGGCCTTGCCATTTGGCAAGGAATTTACTTTCAACCGTAGGGACAAGTACCAGTATCCTATCCCCCGGGGAAAAGGTACGGGTCTTGGCTCCACGGTTGTACACTCTCTGCTGTGCTAACTGCGCTTGGGCCAAATGTTCCTTCACGATGGGCATTACCTGTGCAATTCGGTCTTGCATCAGGGCGACATGCTCAATCACACTCCTGTGGGGAGAACTCTCACTTTCCCAAGTTTCCTTGGCAATATCTAACAGCCCTCTTGGGTGTCTCCCATACAGTAACTCAAAGGGGGAGAATCCCGTAGAGGATTGGGTCACCTCCCTAATAGCAAACATCAGATAAGGAAGTAGACAGTCCCAATCCTTTCCATCTCTATCCACCACTTTCTTCAACATTTGTTTTAGGGTTTTGTTGAATCTTTCCACCAGCCCATCGGTTTGGGGGTGATACACAGATGTACGTAATTGCGTCACTTTGAACAATTTACACAGCTCCTTCATAACCCGGGACATAAAGGGTGTACCTTGGTCCGTAAGCAGTTCTTTACAAATACCCACCCGGCTAAACACAAGAGATAGCTCTTTGGCTATGGTTTTGGCCGAGGTATTTCGGAGAGGGATCGCTTCTGGATAACGGGTGGCATAGTCCATTATAACTAATATGTACTGGTGCCCCCTAGCGGACTTGATTATAGGACCTACCAAATCCATGGCGATCCTCTCAAACGGGACCTCAATGATGGGTAGAGGGACCAGCGGGCTACGGAAATGTGGCATCGGGGCCGACCTCTGACACACAGGGCAGGAGGAACAATAATTTTCTATGTCCTTCATCACCCCCGGCCAATAGAATCTCTGTAATACCCTCTCTCGGGTTTTCTCTGTCCCCAGATGACCTCCAAGAATGTGCCCATGGGCCAACTCCAACACCAACTTCCTGTAAGGTTTGGGCACCACAAGCTGCTCAACGGTTTCTTCTGCCCTTTTTGCCACCCGATACAGTAGGTCCTTCTCTACGCTGAAGTATGGGTAAGTGCAGGTATTATCTGGGTTCACTAACTCGCCATCTATTTTCACTACGTTTTCCCGTGCCTTTATTAGGGCGGGGTCTTTCAACTGTTCTGTGGCAAAGTTTTCCCTGTGAACCTCAAGATCAGAAAACTCCACAGACGGTAGGTTTTCGTCTGAGGAGGTGGGCTCCTCTCCAGTTTCTTGAGTCTCCCCTGCCAATACTGATAAGGGAAATTCCGGAGAGTCCTCACCACTCTCAGGGGAGTTCTGGCTATCACATTCCTGGTACATAGGGGCACCAGTGGGGGGCTCAGGATCATCCCACAGTTCCCAGAACTTCGGAAAATCCCTTCCCACAATGGCGTCATGCGGTAACTGAGATACTAAGCCCACTGGATGAGAGAGGGTACCTTTGGGGGTCTCGAAACACACTGTAGTCACTGGATACTCTCGGGTGTCCCCATGCACACAAATAACAGCTACCTTGCTATTCCCAGAGACCTCTGTTTTAACTAACTCAGCCTTTATCAGGGTCACAAGGCTACCTGAATCCAGCAATACCACAACATTTCTACCATTAACACACATTTTGCATAAATGTTTCTCAGTTCCTCGAATGGCAGTGCATGCGACTGTCGCACACAGCGACTGACGTCTGCCCGTCAGAAAGTCACACTGCATGGGTTCCTCCACAACCGGGCAATTGGCTGCAATATGTCCCGCTTGCCGGCAGCGGTAGCAAACGATCCTTCTTGCCGCCTCTTGAGCCGCTGATTTCCCAGGCTGTTCTCGCCAAACTTGGGGTAGAGCTCCCACCCTCTCACTCTCTCCACCCTCACCCCTTGGAATCCTCTTATCCGCCCCTGGGGATGGTCTGGTCTTAGGGTGGAAAGTCCGAGTGTCTCTGGAAGAGGCCGTCAGGTTCTCTGTAGCCAAGTATTTCTCCACACGATCCACAAGACCATCGGCTGTCTCTGGGTCTCCATGGCTTACCCACTTGTGGATGGCAGTAGGAAGAGCTCTCAAAAACCGATCCATTACAACACGTTCCACAATCTTTGGTGCGAACAAAGTCTCTGGCTGTAGCCACTTTCTGCTCAGGTGAATGAGATCATACATTTGAGACCTGGGGGGTTTTCCAAGCTGGAAAGTCCAGTTATGCACACGCTGAGCCCGGACAGCCTGGGTGACACCCAGCCTTGCCAATATTTCAGCTTTTAGCATCACATAGTCTTTTGCTTGGTTAGGCTCTAGGTCATAGTAAGCTTTCTGCGATTCACCAGTTAACAGAGGAGCCACCAGTCCAGCCCACTGCTCCTCAGGCCACTTTTCTCTTTCAGCGGTCCTTTCAAATGTGGTCAAAAATACCTCTGGATCATCCTCTCCAGTCATTTTTGTCAATAAACGACTCACCCCAAAGGACGCGGTATTAGTGGGACGGCTTTCCTCACTGGTCTGCGGACGTTGCTGCATTACTGCTTCCATCTGTTGTTGTAGTCTCTGCTCTTGCTTCTGCAACAGGTCTATGAAGCGGGCCTCAGATTGCTGCTGGGCTTGTTGCTGAGCCTCCAGACTCTGTTGCAAAGTTGCGTTTGTCTGCTGCTGGGCTGCAAGGCTCTGTTGATGAGCTTGCTGCTGGGCTGCGAAGTTCTTTTGCAAACCTGCATTTGTCTGCTGTTGATTGGCATTTGCTAGAGCCAGCTGCTTCAGTATCTCCTCCATGCTGGCTTAAAAAAAAACTGCCCGCATTCTCCACCAACTGTGAGGGGGTTAGCTCGGCAGCGGGTGTGTGTGACCCCCGGGATGGGCTCCCCACACAAAAACAGGCCCAGCAAACGGAGGTTGTGGTTTTTCAAAATCAAAAAGGTGCGGTTTATTTTCTATTTACAGTGACAAAACACAGCAAAGCAAAAGAAACATAAACAAAATAAATCCTGGTCAACTTGACCTCTGACTAAACATACAGGTTTCCTAACTAACAACTGGGATCAGCCTAGTGCTGTCCTAGTCCCTAAGTCCCTGGTTTTAAATGTCCAAGCAAATAGCCACACAGGCTTTGTCTCACCGCACAGGGGTTCACTCTCCCTAGACAGTCCACACAGGTCTGGTTCCAGGCATGAGCAAACACCTAATGAATCTGGGAGTTCTTATAGAGGCCTAAATGAGCTGACAAGCTTCAGCTGGTCTCATCAACTCCCTGTCTGCACGACGCCCCACACTCTCCCTAGAGGTATGAGTCATCCATGAGCCCACTAGCCTCAGCTGGGCTTATACAACTCTCCACCTAGTTGTATAAGTCGGCGTAAAGCCTGAATCTGGGCGAAATATATCTACCCCCCTGGATGCAACCAGGTGACTTTACCTTCCTGCTGTCACACCCCTTAGATCTCACGGGTTTATGCTGTGACCTGTAGTCCTTCAATAGTTGGGGGGGACACATTCTCAGCTCTGAGTGGTTCATGCTGTGACCTGTAGTCCCTCACTAGTTGAAGGGCCAGGGGGACACAGCTCTGAGGGGTTTAAGCTGGGACAGTGGGACCTGTAGTCCTTCAGTAGTTGAGGAGGGGCCGCAGGAGTGTGTCACACATCCTGAGCTCTGAGGGGTTCATGCTGGGACCTGTAGTCCTTCACTTTTGGGGCGTCACATCCCAAAAAGTAAAGGACTAAGAGTCCCAGCATTAACCCTGGCTGAGATTTAAGGATGTGATTTCCTCTGAGGCCAGCTCATGCTGCCATGACACACATGTCCACATTACACATATGTTCTAATTCATTCACTGCTTCTGACCTCACCTCAGGCAGCTTGACTCTGGAGAGGTGCTTCTGGCACAGTCAGTCAGTGACAGTTCCATTCCCTTAGGCAGGCTCCGAGGCGCATGCCCCTGCACACGGAGGGAGGAGGTGGGTGTATCAAAACAGTAAAAGGCGTGGACGAGGCAGAAGATCCTTCTCCTCTCTGAATGCGGTGGCCTCAGCCTTGCTTTCCTCTTTGGGACTGTGACATCACTGGTTGCTAGACGCCAGGCGAGCCTAGCAACTAGTGCAGACGATTGAGGAGAGAGAGAGAGAGAGAGAGATCCACATTTCCCTGCACAGCGAGAGACCCCGCTCCACATTTCCCTGCAGAGAGAGAGCGACCGCTCCACATTTATTTCCCTGCACAGAGAGAGCGACCGCTCCACATTTCCCTGCACAGAGAGAGACCCCGCTCCACATTTCCCTGCACAGAGAGAGAGAGAGAGACCCCGCTCCACATTTCCCTGCACAGAGAGAGAGACCCCTCTCCACATTTCCAGGCAGAGAGAGATAAAGAGAGCGACCGCTCCACATTTCCCTGCACAGAGAGAGAGAGAGACCCTGCTCCACATTTCCCTGCACAGAGAGAGAGAGAGAAACCCCTCTTCACAAATTTTCTGGAGAGAGAGAGACACTGCTCCACATTTCCCTGCACAGCGAGAGAGACCGAGAGAGAGAGAGAGAGACACAGAGACCGAGAGAGAGAGACCCCTCTTCACATTTTCCTGCACAGAGAGAGAGACCCCGCTCCACATTTCCCTGCACAGAGAGAGATAAAGAGAGCGACCGCTCCACATTTCCCTGCAGAGAGAGAGAGAGACCCCTCTCCACATTTCCCTGCACAGAGAGAGAGACCCCTCTCCACATTTCCCTGCACAGAGAGAGAGACCCCTCTCCACATTTCCCTGCACAGAGAGAGAGACCCCTCTCCACATTTCCCTGCACAGAGAGAGAGACCCCTCTCCACATTTCCCTGCACAGAGAGAGAGACCCCTCTCCACATTTCCCTGCACAGAGAGAGAGACCCCTCTCCACATTTCCCTGCACAGAGAGAGAGACCCCTCTCCACATTTCCCTGCACAGAGAGAGACCCCTCTCCACAATTTCCCTGCACAGAGAGAGAGATCGAGAGAGAGAGAGAGAGAGAGACGGCTCCACATTTCCCTGCACAGAGAGAGAGAGAGAGACCGAGAGAGAGAGAGAGAGAGAGAGGGACCGCTCCACATTTCCCTGCACAGAGAGAGACCGGACCTCAAGAAAATCGTTTGATTCCCGTATCAACACAGTAAAGCCTTGTACACACACACCACTATTTTATTTTTTATTTATTTTCGCTCAACCTAGCGATTTGAACAAAAAAAAACTGACAGGTCCGGTTAGAGCCGCTAAGTACGAGCAAAAGTGACCTGAGCATGGATCACTTTTTAGCAGAGTGACAGTGTCTGCTGCAATTGTGTACAAGCCTTTGCAGGGCTTGTGTGCACAGTTTTGCTTAGCCGCAGTCCCATAGGCTTAGGTTGTGTTTGTGTGTTTTTGCTGCATTCTTTTTAAAGGGCACCAAAGATGCAGCATGCAGACGTTTTTGTGCACTTTCAGAAAATGCATCAAAAATTTGCAAACTAATAGAAGTCTATGAGACTGACGGGGGTAACATGCAGAAAGACTGAAATCACCAACACTGCAGCCAGACTGTGACACACCAGTGGGATCCCACTCCATAGTAAATAGGACCAGGTAATGCACAAGCTGCTGATGGAAATCTCTTTAGCTGCAGCAGAGAGGGGGGGGGGGGGGAGGGAGGAAGAGGCGTGTCACAACTCACTTACTTACTTGGAAGGAAGGACCCAGCAGGAGTATTACTGGCTCAGTCATCACATCAGCGTCCATCCAGAGCATTTCATACAGGACACTGACTGCTCAGTTTAAACGTTCCCGCCCACACATTCTATTTACAGACGCAGCACACGGGCTACAAAGAGTGTGGGCGGGCACAGTGAGAAAGGGGGCTGGAGGGAGGCATTGCAGATCCACCCTCTTCCATTCGGCTGTGCTCTGAAATTAAAGGACACAGACTCAGGTGCAGACAACAGCACTGTGACAGGAAAGATGTCCGCTCACAGCACAAATGTTTCTGCACACTTCTAGGATGTTATCCAGCCCTGCCAGCCTCGCTTGAGCAGTAACACTCACCACTCGGCCAACTACAGAACTGCACATGCGCAGTTCCTAGCTGGCAGCAGATCGGCCTTTTTATCGAGAATCAGATCGGCCTGGGGGGAAATTGCATGCCTGCCCCCCCTGCCAGCCCGCCCCTGCATTCTGTTGCTTCTCCTGAGTACGGAAATACCACATGTGTGAGACTTTTTGGGAGCCTAGCCGCGTACGGGACCCCAAAACCAAGCACCGCCTTCAGGCTTTCTAAGGGTGTAAATTTTTGATTTCACTTCTCACTGCCTATCACAGTTTCGGAGGCCATGGAATGCCCAGATGGCACAAACCCCCCCCAAATGACCCCATTTTGGAAAGTAGACACCCCAAGCTATTTGCTGAGAGGTATGGTGAGTATTTTGCAGATCTCGCTTTTTGTCACAAAGTTTTGAAAATTGAAAAAAAAAATAATATTTTCTTTCTTCATTTTCAAAAACAAATGAGAGCTGTAAAATACTCACCATGCCTCTCAGCAAATAGCTTGGGGTGTCTACTTTCCAAAATGGGGTCATTTGGGGGGGTTTTGTGCTATTTTGGCATTTTATGGCCTTCGAAACTGTGATAGGTAGTGAGGAGTGAAATCAAAAATTTGCGCCCTTAGAAATCCTGAAGGCGGTGCTTGGTTTTCGGGGGCCCGTACGCGGCTAGGCTCCCAAAAAGTCCCACACATGTGGTATCCCCGTACTCAGGAGAAGCAACAGAATGTATTTTGGGGTGTAATTCCACATATAACCATGGCATGTGTGAGCAATATATCATTTAGTGACAACTTTTTGTAATTTTTTTTTTTTTTTAGTCATTATTCAATCACTTGAGACAAAAAAAAAAAAATATTCAATGGGCTCAACATGCCTCTCAGCAATTTCCTTGAGGTGTCTACTTTCCAAAATTGGGTCATTTGGGGGGGGGGGGGGGGTTTGTACTGCCCTGCCATTTTAGCACCTCAAGAAATGAGATAGGCAGTCATAAATTAAAAGCTGTGTAAATTCCAGAAAATGTACCCTAGTTTGTAGACGCTATAACTTTTGCGCAAACCAATAAATATACGCTTATTGACATTTTTTTTTACTAAAGACATGTGGCTGAATACATTTTGGCCTAAATGTATGACTAAAATTGAGTTTATTCGATTTTTCTTATAACAAAAAGTAGAAAATATCATTTTTTTTCAAAATTTTCGGTCTTTTTCCATTTATATTGCAAAAAATTAAAATCGCAGAGGCAATCAAATACCATTAAAAGAAAGCTCTATTTGTGGGAAGAAAAGGACGCAAATTTTGTTTCGGTACAACATTGCATGTCTGCACAATTTACAGTTAAAGCAGCGCAGTGCCAAATTCTGAAAACAGCTCTGGTCCTTTAGCTACAAAATGGTCCGGGGCTTAAGTGGTTAAAGTGGTTGTAAACCCAGGTAAAAGTTTTTTTTTTTAAAACCACCTGTAAGAGAAAGCCATTATGAGCTAATATGACTAGCATAATAGCTCATTATGCATCACTTACCTTAGATCGGGGCCCCCGAAGCCGTCCTCGTCTCCCTCTCCAGCCACATCCATCGCTGCGGCGATAGCCGAAAGATTACTTCCGGGTATCGCCGCTCCAGCCAATCACAGCACCGCTGTAGGTTTAGGAGATATTTCTTGCACCTACAGGTAAGCCTTAATCTAGGCTTACCTGTAGGTGCAAGTTGCATAAGTGGGTTTACAACCACTTTAAGCATATGTTATGTTTGGGTGTAGACTACCACATGTACAGCACAGTATTTGTTCTTTTCTCTATATGTACCTATGCCTAGGGTTGCCACCTGTACGGGATTCACCCGGACAGTCCGGGTTCTGAATCCTCTGCCCGGTTTTCAGACTCTCTGCAACCCGGACAGACCATCAGTCAGGGGGAGATCTATTAGCATAAGTGTCACTGTGGAGACAGCAGCAGTGTCACTGCTTCTCCATAAAAACAATGTTCTGGGGTAATTGTTATAATCTAAAGCTCATTCCATCCTGTCTCCCCCCTCCAGGGTCTCTTATCAGTGACTATCTCCCCCCCCCTCCGATCACTAGTGCGGTGTGCTTACCCGGGAGGCGGAGCGGAGGAGGAGATCATGTCGGGAGGAGGAGATAATGTCGGGCTGGAGCTGCTCACACTACATGCAGGGAAGAGGTGAGCTGAGAGTTTTTGTCTGAGGAGTCTCCTAGAGTGGAAAGCTGACAGGATTTGTTTTGCAGGAGTTGCTGTGAAGGGTTAAGGGGACAGGAGGATCGGGAGTGTGTCTGACGATATCTTCCTCCAAGCCTCCTCTGTCTGTACAAACATCCCCCATCCTCAGTCCAGATAATGTGAAGTAATTTACTGTATGACCATTCATTAACCCTGTGTGTGTGGAGAGTGTAAACTTCTGATTGTACAGAGCCTGGATAACACAGGGATATATGAATGGTCATACATTACCCTCACATCATCTGTACATACAGAGTGCTGGGGGCTGGGAGTTTTCATTGTTGTAAATATTAGTGGATGAGTACAATAGCTTTTGTTTTTATATACTGTACATCACTATTTCTCAGACCCCAACTCCCCCCAGGTGCATCACCCCCCCAGACCACTTCATACATCCAGCTGGCATCATCCCCTCCGCACTCCTCTACTATACATACTACCTCCACCATCCTCTCCGCACTCCTCTCCTACACATACTACCCCACCATCCTCTCCGCACTCCTCTCCTACACATACTACCCCCACCATCCTCTCCGCACTCCTCTCCTACACATACTACCCCCACCATCCTCTCCGCACTCCTCTCCTACACATACTACCCCCACCATCCTCTCCGCACTTCTCTCCTACACATACTACCCCCACCATCCTCTCCGCACTCCTCTCCTACACATACTACCCCCACCATCCTCTCCGCACTCCTCTCCTACACATACTACCCCCACCATCCTCTCCGCACTCCTCTCCTACACATACTACCCCCACCATCCTCTCCTACACATACTACCCCCACCATCCTCTCTGCACTCCTCTCCTACACATACTACCCCCACCATCCTCTCTGCACTCCTCTCCTACACATACTACCCCCACCATTCTCTCCGCACTCCTCTCCTACACATACTACCCCCATCATCCCCTCCACACTCCTCTCCTACACATACTACCCCCACCATCCCCTCCGAACTCCTCTCTTATACATACTACCCCCACCATCCCCTCCGCACTACCCCCACCATCCTCTCCGCACTCCTCTCCTACACATACTACCCCCACCATCCTCTCCGCACTCCTCTCCTACACATACTACCCCCACCATCCTCTCCGCACTCCTCTCCTACACATACTACCCCCACCATCCTCTCCTACACATACTACCCCCACCATCCTCTCCTACACATACTACCCCCACCATCCTCTCCTACACATACTACCCCCACCATCCTCTCCTACACATACTATCCCCATCATCCCCTCCACACTCCTCTCCTACACATACTACCCCCACCATCCCCTCCCTTATACATACTACCCCCACCATCCCCTCCGCACTACCCCCACCATCCTCTCCTACACATACTACCCCCACCATCCTCTCTGCACTCCTCTCCTACACATACTACCCGCACCATACCCTCCACACTCCTCTACTACACATACTACCCCCATCATCCCCTCCACACTCCTCTCCTGTACATACTACCCCCATCATACCCACCACACTCCTCTCCTGTACATACTACCCCCATCATACCCACCACACTCCTTCTGCCACGCTGCATGTCACAGAGCTTGGTGCCTCTAAGCTTCGGCCTGCCACATTAATGTTGGATCCCATGAGACAGCCATCTTTAAACCTGGGGGACACACGATCTTCAATTGCCCGGAGGCAAGATGAGTTATCAGTCCACCCCTGACCCAGACTGTGGCTACCCAGCACGGTTGCTCACTGCAATTGTTAGCCAAGAGTGTCAACTTTGTTGACTCTGATGTAAAGGGGGACTCTTGTGATTATCTCCATATGATTAGAAATGTTTTTTAATCATAAATTATATGTATAATGTATACTACATAAATACATAAAAATTGCCTTGCATTGTACAGAGGTAATGAATTTAATGTTCTACTGAAAAAAAAGAAAAAAATTGCCGTGCGCTGCGAATGTGTTCGGGTTTGGCTTGAAGAAAAAGTGGCAACCCTACCTATGCCAAAGGTGGCCTGAGCTGTTGACAAAGATTTTCCAGGGGTTTCCTAAGACATTATCTGAGGTTCCCCATCCTGTAGTAGTATAAAGGTGTAATAAAGATATGCATAGAAACACAGCAGAGGCAGCAGTAGGTAAACACATATGGAGAAGAATGGAAGCAGAACATGGACCCGGGCTCCGCCTCGCTACACTTCCGGATACACAAGGATCGCAAAATGGCCGCCGCGCCGAATCTCTAAGGCGCTCGGAATTTTGACATCTTTACCGCCCCCCTCCTTCTCTACTACATCCTCCCCTCTCCCTCCTCCCTCCGCTTCTCCGACGGCCTGGAAGCCGAAGGTCCGCTTCACAATACGGCCACCTTGGTACCGCAGCGCTGGCAGGATAAAGGCGGCAGGAGCTGAACGTAAGGTGAAGGTGTGATGATGGGGGATGGTGATGTCATTGTCCTAGTGAGAGGCCACACATCCAGGCTGGAGGAATTCTCCATCGCTGTCTTCTATGCCCAGGGCACACACAGCTTCTGCTAGTAACAGATCGTCTCTTTCTTCATGTACTCGGGGTTATGTGTGCAAGTAATACAATTTCTTCATTCACTTGGAGGAGACAGATCACAGACTAACTGGGCTCAGAGATGGACCGATGATCTGAGATGGAGATAATGGGCATCATTGCAGGCAATATTCTATATCTATATAATTTAAGGAGATTTCATAGAAGGGAGGGCTTTTTGTGGCCTCCCATTGGTATTCCGTTGTGTCTATGGCTGGGCCAACTTCTAGATGAGGATGGCGTATAATACAGGTCTTCTCTCATTATCGATGTAGCTTCTAATCATCCTGCTTTGTTATTAATATTTTTCTTCCTATATTTTTACTGAAAAACAAACTTTTTGTGGTGTCTACATTTCCCAGTTGTGTTCCAGCAGTTCTCTAGTTAACATGCTGAATAGAAGAAGAATTAATAAAAACATCTTTTTCAGGAATGACTTTTTCTTTAGTCCCCTTTCACACTGAAGCGCCGCTAAAAGAGCGCCAAAGTGTCGGTCATTTTTCTGGTGCTTTAGCGGCGCTTTTCGGGCTCTAGCGGGGCAGATTTTTTTTTATGGTCACGTGAAAATGTGACCTTAAAAAGGACCAGTTTTGAGACGCTTTCAAAGCGCTGCCCATTCATTTCAAAGGACAGGGACGTTTTGGGAGCTCTATTATATAGACTTTTCCTAACGCCCCGCAAGCGCACCGCCCCAGTGTGAAAGCACTCATTGCACAGAATGGGAGGCTAAAACGCCCGAAAACTGCCTCGGTGTGAAAGGGGTCCTAAAGACCAACTTAAAAAAAATTGCAGGTAAAACATAAATCCAAGTATTTAAACTGCTTATGAATGCTGTATTAAACCCAAAAGCAAACCTTTACTATATTGCAGCTTACCAATTCTTGAATGCAATGGCTGCATTAATTTTCATTTTTAAAGTCATTTGAATTTTTTTTAATAACAATAACAAACAGGGTTTTAACTTACCTGCTCTGTGCAATGGTACAGAGCATCCCCCCCCCCCCCCGAACCTCCTTTTTTTGTTGTCTCCTGCTAGCACTTTCAGCTCCTCCTCTTCTTGGTGTGCCACAGTAGGAAGCGGCTTACTCTGATAGCTTACCTGTGGCTAGCTCCCAAGCATATAGACACACAAAGCATGCCTCGGCCCCGTCAACCACTCGCCCTCCTCAAAGGAATCGATTGACAGCAGCAGGGGCCAATGGCTGACACTGTCCTGTGAATGCAGGAAGAGAGAGGAGAGACAGACAGGCACAGTGCTGGATTGAGCGAGGACTCAAGTAACTATTTGGGGGGGGATGATATAAATGCTTGGGTCATTTTTTAACTTAGTGCAGACAATGTATTAAAGTGTTACTAAACCTAAAAACGTTTTTTTATCTTAAAGTGGTTGTAAACCCTTTACAACCACTTTAACCTACAGGTAAGCCTAGATCAAGGCTTACCTGTAGGTGCTTGAAATATCTCCTATACCTACACGGTCAAGAAGATTTTTGCAATTTCCCCGAACAATGCCTTCTACTGCGCATGTGCCGCCTTGAAAGGGCGCGCTGTGTTGTTACAAGCTGGGGTCATGCCGTGACTGGCGGCTTCCGCGACTCCGGACAGTCACAGAGCCCGAGTTCGCGTCACCGGAAGGAAGAGGGGTTAAGAATTGACGCTCGCTCCCAGCGAGGAAGACGGGGACATCGCGGGCTTCTCCTGCAGGTAAGTGTCACATAATGGGCTACTATGCAGTGCATAGTAGCCCATTATGCTTTACCTTTGCAGGGAAACAAAGAGGAAGTAAAACCCATCAGGGTTTACTTCCTCTTTAATGCATTGTTTGCATTAAGGTGAAAAAACGTTTTTGGTTTCCCTGTGCCCTCTTTGTATGAAGAGTAAGTGAGGGGAGAAGAGATCAGCGCTGTGCACGGCTGCATCTCTTCTCCCCTCTTTTCCTCTTTACACAGCACTCTAGCAGTAGCAGGATCCATTGGCTCTTGCTGCTGTCAACCAGATGCAGTGAAGAGGAAGTGAGGGGCGGGCCTAAGTCCCGCTGTGTAAGTCTATGGAGCGCGGCTCCGTAGACCCACAGCTCAGGACCGCAGGGACCACGCTCTCCCCATAGCCAGCGGCTGGCTATGGTGACCCCTCTAAAGAAGAGGAGGAGCCAAGATTGCCATCGGGGGACCCGAGAAGAGGAGGATCGGGGCCGCTCTGAGCAATACCACTGCACAGAGCAGGTAAGTATGACATGTTTGTTATTTTATCCAAAACCATTTTTTTTTTTTTTACTAGTGACACTTTTTAGGCTGGGTTCACACTAATACTACACGACAGTCATATGACTGTCATCCTACTTTGCTCTGGGACATCAATCCTACATCCATCCGACTTGAATGAACAGGATACAACTTTGTGATGGTCTGTCTGACTTGTCCTTTGACCAATCAAAACAATCCCAGTGTGACATAAATTCCTTTTACTGCTGCTGCAATCACCATGTCGGCTGTCACAAGTTGTATGGTTAGGACAAGGATCCTACTTTGATCCGACTTCAATGATAGTCAATGGGCTGACGTAGGACCAAAGTCAGACCAAAGTAGTGCGGGAACCTTTTTCAAAGTCGGACCAGTTAAAACGTCTCTCATAGGAAACCATTGATTTACACACGTCATGCGACATGTGCTTCCAAAGTCGGAGCGTATGTCGCACCAGTGTGAACTAGGGGTGCAATGGATCAAAAAAAATATCGGATCGATCCTCGGATCAGAGTCACGGATCGGATCATTTTTCGGATCAGCAAAAAAAAAAAGACAATCTTGTTACACCCACCGGAGTTTTAGATTTCAGTTATTTTCAACACAAAACTGAGCTTATTTGCTTAAATAGAGTATTTGTAAATCCGACGGACTCTTTACATGTTAAATTTTAAAAGCAGCAGCAAACTTTACATGCTTGCTAATGTGACAGAACACCTCTGATTTTCACATTTAACTAAATGTTAAATGCGAAAATCAGAGGTGTTCCATCACATTAGCAAGCATGTAAGGTTTGCTGCTGCTTTTAAATTTAACATGTAAACAGTCCGATGGATTTCCAAATAATGTATTAAAGCTGATAAGCTCCGTATTGTGTTGAAAATAACTGAAATCTAAAACTCCGTTGTGTGTAACAAGATGTCCGCTTGGCCCCTTCTCTATCATTACTGTGCAGGAGTGTGGGGTGGAGCAAGATGGCGGGCGAAACGTCACTACATCGGCTGCCGCCGGGTGTACCAAGATGGGCGCCGCTCCGGAGCTAGGCCGAAGCCGCGGCCTTTCCTACGGCCGAGGCTCCGGAGTGCTCCGCGGATCAAAAATTTCTAGACTTTACAAACATGTTAAAGTGTAACTAAAGGCAACACATTTTTTTTCAGTTTTGGATAGAGTGCAGAAGGATTAGAACCCCTGTCAATTTAATTGCTGCCTGTGCCCCCGTTAAGGAGAGTCACCCTTTCTATTTGTACAAAATATGGGAGTAAAATGGGAGTCCCACCTATTTATCAAACTGTAGTACTCACCGATATTATATTGGGGGGTGTAATCAAAAATATGTAAGACCAAAAAACTGAAAAATAAAAAATAGAAGGATACATACACTCCCTTAAGAGTTGACTACAATTTTTTTTTGTAGTTGACTCTTAAGGGAGTGTACGTATTTGTCTATTTTGTATTTTTCTGTTTTTTGACCCTCTCTTTGTCCTGTTTACCATTATCATTGAAAGTAAAAGAGAATCCCAAATTTTGGATTGACCAAAATTTCTTCCCCATCTTCCAATGGGGACACTAGTTCTGGTGACCTGGGGGTCCCCAAGAAATTCCCTTAATTTGCAGAGATTTCCACTTCCTTCCTGTTTGGCTGTGGGACAGGAAGTGAAGAATATTCTCCGCAATGGGGCAGAGAAGGTGAAAAAAATCTGACGAGGGCTATAAGGCTCCCTTGCTCTATCCAAGATTAAAAGTTTTGCGTACCTTAGTTCTACCTTAAGCTTGCTTTCTTTCTTTTCACCTGGTGATCTGGCCAATAAAGTTAGCCATAGATTGAAATATACCTGTCCCTGCTGAACTAGTTTAATTTCGATCCATCTATGGTTCTTCCTGATACAGAGAAGGTGAACCAAGAATCTGCTTGTCTCGATTGGGAATGTTGGTAATTTTTCACTCTGTCAGTGCTACAGCCAGTGTATTCTGACAGAAGAGGAGTCCCTGCTTTCAGAATACAATAGCACAGCAGGGAGGATTCTTTCATCCACCTTGAATGTGTCATTGGAGTAATCTGTTAATTTTTTATTTGTTTTTTTTATTAGCCGCCTGGCTTATCAAAAAAAGAAAAGTGACCCATCTATGGCCAGCTTAAAGTGATTGTAAAGGCAGGTTTTTCATCTTAATACATTCTTTGCATTAAGATAAAAGCCTTCTATGTGCAGCAGCCCCCCTAAGGCCCCTTTCACACTGGGGCGTTTTTCATGCGGTATAGCGCTATTATACCGCATACAAAATTCCTGCCTGTAGCCTTCAATGTGAAAGCCCGAAGGCTTTCACACTGAAGCGGTACGCTAGCAGGACCGCTCCAAAAGTCATGCTAGCCGCTTCTTTACAGCGGTAAAGGAGCGGTGTGTTCACCGCTCCTTTACCGCGGCTGCCCATTGAAATCAATGGGACACCGCGGCAATAGCCGCAGTTTGCGGGCGGTATTAACCCTTTTTCGGCTGCTAGCGGGGGTTAAATTCACCCCCCTAGCGACCGCATACCGCGGTGAAAACGACGGTATAGCAGTGCTGAAAATCGCGCTGCTATACCGCCACCGCTCCTGCCCGCCCCAGTGTGAAAGGGGCCTAATACTTACCTGAGGTCTATCTAGATCCAGCAATGTTGCAGGAGTGTCTCAGCAGCCCAGGACTCCCCTCCTCATTGGATGAGATGGCAGCATGGCGCCATTGGCTCCCGCTGCTGTCAGTCAAAGTCAGTCAGCCAATGAGGAGAGAAAGACCTTTAATTTAAAAATATTCCTAAATAGTCACAATGTGAATATGAAGCTATTTGTGTGCACTAAATGTCTTCTCACACCAGATATTGCCTTATAAAAGTAGCTGTGATTTAATTGCTGTCATTTGCCTGAGCAGAGGTGTGGAAGGGACTCGGCAGGACCACCCAATAGAGGAGGGGGTGGATACAAGACCAGTTACCCTGTAAGTGTAGGGAGAGCAGCAGTGACTGGTCTTTATTACAGGAAAGCTCCTGCGCAGAGGCAGTTTCACACTGGATGACCACACAGATCTGGCAGAAATACACAATGCTCACCAAGATTCAATTAAGAGTACACATGCTTTCTCTTGGACAATATGTTCTTATCCTAGTGTGGCCAAAATGTAAAATCATATTTATTTCCAATATTTCTAGCCTTCTCCCAGTTAATCTTAGTGATCTTGAAATTTGTAAACTGACTTTGTGCTAAAGATCTCCACACATTTACTTCCTTGAATTCTGTAACATGTATTCACTATGACTTGTAAGTAGGCATTGCTGTGTCACAGATTTCACAGAGTGGCCTTCTGAACTACAGAGGTGCTGTGGGGAGGTGTTTCGGGAGGGGGAGTCAGTACATGAATCACTGCTTGCAGGTAGCAAGGTACCAGCAGAGGAGAAGCTGCAAAGCATGCAGGGAATCTGGGAAGTTGTGGAAAGGTCAGCACACAGGTAGAACTCAGAATATGAAAGGATATTTTTTTAAGTAAGCTTATACTGGATTGTCAAATATAACTATTGTTTGTAGAGGTCGACAGATATGGGTTTTTCTCTGGCCGATGCCGATATTTAGAAATCGTGGTGGCTGATTGCCGATATATAATGCCGATTTTTTTTTTTTTTTTTTTTTTTTTGGGCCGATATGTTAGGCTGATTTTCTTTCCCTTCATCTCATAAAATCTAACAGTTGGACCCCTTTCACACAGGGGTGTTTTTCAGGCACTTTTGGGCTAAAAATAGCACCTGTAAAAGTGGCTGCAAAACGGCTCCCCTGCAGTCTCACACTGAGGCGGTGCGCTGGCAGGACGTTAAAAAAAAGTCCTGCAAGCAGCATCTTTAGAGCGGTGTATACCGCTCCTCCACCACTCCTGCCCATTGAAATGAATGGGCACTGCTGCCGAAGCGCCTGCAAAGCGCTTCTGCAGCGGTGCTACACGGGTGCATTTAACCTCTTCATCGGCCGCTAGCTGGGTTATAAGCGCCCTGCTAGCAGCCGAATAGCGCTGCTAAAATGATGGTAAAGCGCCGCTAAAACTAGCGGCGTTTTACCGTCAACGCCTACCCGCTCCAGTGTAAAAGCAGGGTTCCGCCCAAAAAAAAATATATATTAAAAGTCAGCAGCTACAAATACTGCAGCTGCTGACTTTTAATTATATGGACACTTACCTGTCCTGGGCGCCCGCGATGTCGGCACACGAAGCCGATCTCTCCCTCGGCTCTCGGGTGCTGCCGCCGCTATCTTCCATAAGGGAATCAGGAAGCAGGCACAAAAACAGGTAATCAAATTTTTTAGACGAAAAAAATAAATAAAAACGGCTAACTTTTAGGGCTGGGCGATTTTCCCCAAAAAAAAAATCTGCGATTATTTTTTTTTTTTTTTTTTTTTTTTTTATAAAAAATTCGATTAGATTTTTTTTTTTTTTTTATTATATTAATTGAAGTGCATCAACAAACAAAATTGCAAAGGCAAACCCTTTCTCTAACTGCAAAGTCAGTGTGCAACAAAGATTGTTAAACATCCAAATTATTAATACTGTATTTGCATTTAGCTAATAAAACAACAAAAAATCTTGAGGTTACTCTTTTTTTTTTTTTACAATCAGGTTGTGTTTATTGAGCAGTTATATATACATGAACATATAAACAGAGCTCGGCCAACATAGCCGAGGACTATGACATTACAACTTGTGACATATAAATCAGTGTATTCAGCAGGCAACAGCGACATATAAGGGATAATGAAAAGAATATAACTTCTGGGGGGGGGGGGGGGGGGCCCGGGCCCGCCCGCCCACCCACCCACCCAACCGGCCATCCTATCTCAACCGGGCGCAAAAGTCTAGAAGGGGGTCGTAGGACCAATCAAGGCAGAGGTTACTCTTAGTTGAATTGAACTGTGCCCGTGTCTCACTGTGCCCGTGCTTCACTGTGCCCATGCTTCAATCACTGTGCCCGTACCTGATGCAGATTTTCATGGGATACGGATTTTACTGCTACATCGGCGGCCATTCCAGTATTCAAAAGCCACGCCTCCTCCCCGTCTGTGATAGGCGGAACACTCAATTTCCCAGCATTCAGTGTTCCGCCTACCATGGACATCCTCTCATCCTCGTCTGTTATGAGGATAAGCGGATGTCCGTGATAGGCTGAACACTGCCTGCTGTGAAATTGAGTGTTCCGCCTATCACAGACGAGGACTCGGGAGGCGCGGCTTTTGAACACTGCAATGGCCGCCGTCTGTCTGCATGACACGCTGATCAGATAGGCAGACGGCGGCTTGCGGTTAGTTAGTGTTACATTACATCTACTCGCGGCGGCTGCGGCGAGCAGATGTAATTGGGGTAACGCCACCCAGTGCCATTCCGGATACGCGCCCTGCTACGGAAACTTTGAAGGAAAAAAAAAAATGTAAAAAAAAAAAATTTTTTTTTTTTTTTTTTTTTTTTAAAAATCTAAAAAAAAACAATTTTCTTCAAATCTGAATCGATTTGAGCTCAAAACTCGATTCAAGATTAAAATCGATTTTTTTTTTCCCAGCCCTACTAACTTTACTGTTTAGTTTTATTTAAGATTCATTAAAGTTTGAAAGACCACTGCGCAAATACCGTGTGACATAAAATATTGCAACAACCGCCATTTTATTCCCTACGGTCTCTGCTAAAAAAAAAATATATGTTTGGGGGGTTCCAAGTGATTTTCTAGCAGAAAATACAGGATTTTTACTTGTAAGCTACAAGTGTCAGAAAAGATTTTGTCTTTTAAATGGTTAAACTGAGAACTTCTACACAGTTCAGTTCATTGATAAGAAGAAACATTGTTTCTCTTTTCTCTCACTTGGCAGGCTGCCCAGAGACACATCGCTCCACCTCCACTGGAAATTTCAGGGAACTTGCATTGACTTCTATGTAAGAAGTTATTTGCAAGTTGCGCTGAAGTTTTTTAAATCGGCTTTTTTTTCAGCCCTATCGGCCGATGCCGATTAATTAAAGCGGAGGTTCACCCACATTTTACAGATTGCTGTCAACAGTCCCTCTTAGCATGAATATAAACAAAAGACTAACCTTTTTTTTTTTTGCTGTGCAGTTTTCATTAATCTTCTTTCTTCATTCCTACTAACGGGATTTCCTCCCGCGGGAGTAGGCGTGTCCTTTGCTGTGCTACGGGTCGCTGTGTATGCTGTGTAGAGAGTGCGCATCCCCGAGATAGAGCCGCAGTGATCTATGGGAGCTCCCGCGGCGTGTACTGGGGATGACGCCGCCCGTTACTATGACAACCATAATGCTTACGGCGCAGGTCGCCGTAGAGAGTGCGCATCCCCGAGATAGAGCGGTGAATGCCGGGAGCTGAGCATTCACCGCATCCAGGAAGCAATTGCTTGTGCCACAAGCAAAATGGCAAATGCATAGATAAAATAATATAAGTTTATCTTTACTATGAAAACGGACGGGTGATGCTGCAAGACACCTAAAAAGTGAGTACTCAATTGCGATATATAAATCCACTGATTTAATACAAAAAAAAAAAAACGAATGGTCGCGGAACCTCCGCTTTAAAAAGTGCCAAAATTCGGCCAATATATCGGTCGACCTCTAATTGTTTGCATTGTTATTACAATGCTAATGTTATAAAATGAAAGTTTTATGATTCTAGAATGCCTTTGATTAGTGTTTTTCCATTCCTTTCCATGTTTTTCCTTTTCTTTCCATATTTTTTTATTTATTTTATATTCACTTGCAATATGCCTTTAAACTTGTTAGAAAATGTGGCTACTTCAGGAGAGTCGGTACCCTAGTACAGCCCCTTTGCACGTCATAGCCATCTCCTCTTTTGGGAGTATCTAGTTCTTATCTGTGCTGGCCCAGCTTCTCTGTCCCTCCCCTTACCACTTGACCTAACCTTTTTTGTTTCTGGGGTGGGGGAAAAGGGGAACACTTGAGTGAGAGCGCTGAGTCTGCTGGAGCTGCTGACATTACATACTGTTTACAAGCAAATAACATGCATAAAGTATATTAAATGTACATAATAATCCATGGGAATATTTATAGTCTGGTGACTGTGTCTCTTTAACCAAAGTGTTCATGCATTTATTTTATATTCTTTATTATTTTTACTTTTTGGCAGAAGCACAGCACATTATATGAATCAAAACTTGGAGATGCTTCATAATTTATTTATACTTTTTTCAGGTGATTTAATTTTGAAGTTGAATTCCAGGCAGAATTTTTTTTGTAGATGTGCAAAATCATTCGATGCAGTTCCCCATAAAACACTTAATCTATAAGATGAGGTCTGCAGGCATGGACCATAAGGTTTGTTCTTGGATAGAAAACTGCTTACAGGGGTGCGTCCAAAGGGTAGTGATAACAAACGTGTACTCAGACTGGTCTGGAGTGGTAAGTGGGGTACCCCAAGGCTCTGTCTTGGGAGCACTTCTGTTTAATTTATTCATAAATGATATAGAGGATGGGATACATAGCTTAATCTCAGTTTTTGCGGACGACACAAAAATAAGCAGGGCAATAACTTCACATCAGGATATAGAAATTTTACAGAAAGACCTGAACAAAATAATGGAGTGGGCAACTACATGGCAAATGAGGTTTAATGTGGAGAAATGTAAAAGAAATGCAATTTGGGGCTAAAAACATAAATGCAAACTACTCACTTAGGGGAGAACCTCTGGGAGAATCAAGGATGCAGAAAAATTTGGGGGTCCTTGTAGAAGACAGACTGAGCAAATAGCATGCAATGTCAACTGCAGCTACCAAAGCCGGCAGAATATTGGCATGCATAAAAAGGGAATTTACTTCAGAGAAACTATAATCCTGCCATTTTATATAAAACTTTGGTTAGGCCACATCTGGAGTATTCCATCCAGTTCTAGTCACCAGTCTTCAGAAGGGATGTGCTGGAGTGAGTCAAAGAAGGGCAACAGAATTAATAAGAGGATTGGAGGACCTCAATTACGATGAACGACTTCAAGCACTAAATTTATTCTCGCTGGAGAAGAGACAGTTGAGAGGGGACATGATAGCGATTTACAAATACCTCAATGGGGATCCCAGCATAGGAAAAAAAAACTATTCAGTCTCAGGGACTGAGTGGACACGGGGCCACACAATGAGGTTGGAGGAGAAGCAGTTTAACGTTAAGCTGCACAGGGGGGTTTTCCCTGTCAGGACGAAAAGGATGTGGAACTCTCTTCCACAATTGGTGGTGTCAGTGGGGAGTATTGATATTTTTTAAAAGACTTTTGGACGTGCATCTTTCCCTTTTTTTTTTTTTTTTTTTTCTTTTAATATTCTTTATATTTTTCAGAAAAGGGAAAAAAAGGGTTGTACATGTATTGCATTACAACATTTTCCATTACCTATACATATGTATCTATATATATACAGAACATTTCTCATCAAATCTCACATTTACCTAGCCCAGCCCTGCCTATATCCTCCAGTATTTGCAGGTTGGGTTCTATGCCCTCCTTATCTTAACTTCAGATGCCCCTCTGAGTCTCGATGATCGTATTTTTTAAGTAACCCTGTACTTCCCTTCCTCCCTCTTATTTTCCCCCTAAAGAAGACCCTCTCCTTCCCCAAAACGAGAAGACCCCCCCCCCCCCAACCACCCTCCACCCTCTCCTCCCACTCTCCAAGTCCCTTGCCCCATTGAAGGAACATGATTTTCAAACCATGATGTATCTGTCCGGCGGTATTATTCCCTACTTATGTTCCCTAGTAATCTCTTCCCCTCTTCTGAGTATACGAATACATTTCATGCTGTCCAAGTTTTATTGTATTGCTCTTTTCTATCTTGGGCCGAGAGCACTAGGTCCTCTATGGCCCCCACGTTTCTAACCCTATTAAGCCATTCTGCTATCGACGGTGGCCTGGGGTTTTTCCAATTTAGAGCAATGCCTGCATTAGCCTCATTGATCAAATGGCAAATAACTGAGTTTTTATATATCTTTGTTGGTATTTGTGAGAGGCAAAAGAAAAGCAGGATCATCCAAAACTGGGTAGGGTGTAAATTGTTGACAAACCCTTTGTACTTCTAACCAGTATTGTCTGATCTTAGGACATGTCCAAAATATATGGAGCAATGTTCCCTGTTCCTTTTTACATCGCCAACATTGGTCTGAAATTTCTTATCTAGATGGTGTATAATACCACCTATATAGTTTAGTTCCTGAATTTTAGTACAGGTTGATGATTTCCATGAAAGGTATATTATCTTCTGTTGTTGGGCCTGGGTAAAGTTCTGATCAAGATCCCTTGCCCATTTTCCCATTACTGGCATCTCATAATTATCTGGGGGTGTTATCAACAACCTGTAAAGCTTAGATATTGTTCGAAAGAGAGGTTCCTTCTCTTCACAGTATGTTTCAAACGGTGTCAATTCCCATCTAAAACTTCTCACTGGGCCTAATGAAGTTAAGAAATGGCGGAGTTGTAAGGCCTGCCAATATATTATTTCAAATCGGCCTCCCAGTTGTGTCAGAGGCAACTGTAGGCCAAGAATCCAAGTGTGCGAAGTGTGAGACCTGCGTATATCCCCTCTCTCGGAGTTTCTTATTGGCCCTCCCTCCATCCCTGGCTGAAACCTTGGATTTCCCAGTACTGGATACAGTGGGGATTGCACCGATGAATATTTTGTCTTCTGACAGATTTTAGAACTTATAGCTAATGTCGAGCCTATAAAGAGATGTTTTTTTTAAGTGGGTCTGGTAATATTGCATAGCACCATGGGGACCTGGCTAACTTCCTGTTCCAATTCTATCCATAATTTTGATTCAGTGTTTCTGCACCAATCTATGACCCTTCCCAAGTGCACCGCTTGATGGTATTTAGTTATGTCTGGAACTGCCAGACCTCCATAGCACTTGGGCAGGGTCATACGCCTTCTGCTGATCCTCGGTCGTTTATTGGCCCAGATGAACTTGGTAAAAAGCGTGTTTACCTGACGGAAAAAGGCAGCAGGGATTTGTATGGGTATTGTTTGAAACAAATGCAAACATTTTGGTAATATACTCATGTTGATGGTATTACACCGACCAAACCATGAATGGAATCCCCGATACCATTTATCCATCAGGGCACTAACCGTCTTCACCAACGGAGGGAAGTTTACTGCGAAAGTCTTCTCTAATCTTGATAGTATGTATATCCCCAGATATTTTAGCGCTGATTTTACCCATTTAAATTTAAAAATTGGGTTGTATAATTTGCTGTATTGCCATTGGGAGTGCAACCCCCATCGCCTCTGATTTAGCATAATGAATTTTTAGGTTTGCTAACGCTCCGTATTCATCTATTTCTTTCATCAGATTTGGCAATGAGATTTGGGGACCAGATATCGAGAACAACAAGTCATCTGCAAAAGCAGAAATTTTATAGTTTCGGTCTCCTATATGTAGTCCCTTGATATCTGAGTTACTCTTTCGGACCAACACAGCTTCTCTATTGACATAGTGGGTATTATCCGTTAATTAGGAGTGATTAGGCAGAAAACTTGTAAAAAGTGTTGCATCACACCTTCTACAGTACCGCCCAGGGGGAGAACCCTCTAGTATATCCCCTCACTCTGCATCTCGCAGATCAGTTTTTTTTCTGTCTAGCAAGGAGTAGGACATGGCTCCCTTCCAGGCCCATTGGTCCGGAGGAAAAATATATTTCTCTTATCGTCCATGGACCGACGCAGCTCTCATACTGATTACACGTGGGTATATGTCCCTGCTCGCAGGAGAAGACCTAGGCAGAATGTTAGAGGTTAAAACATTCTAGAACAAGCCAAAGCTGAACAGCCCCGCCCAGGGGGGCGGTCCCTCCGGACATTACCCTCCCACCTGCTGTTAACAGCCTCAGTTTTTTTCTGCCTAGCAGAAGGAGAAGACGTGGCTCTCAGGAGCCAGTCTCCTGGAAGATTTTACTTTTGAATTTTATTTGTTTGGGAATTTTATTATTTTATTTTTGAGACCTTCAATCAACTGTCGGCTGGGCAACAGGTTGGGTACACTAGTATCCTCGTAGTCTTCCCTGTCCGACCATCGAGCGTGCTGATCCTCGCCTTGCGTGCGTGAGACTCAGTTCACGACATACCCCATGGCTCCAGGGGTGGCCGGGTTGCTTTCATGCTCCCGCGGTCCTCTCAAGATTGAACAGTACCTACTGTATCTCTCGCGGTTGACCGGGCCGACAGCTACGCAGTACGACTCTGTGATAGGTCTGTCTGAAACAAGCCAGTAAGTCCCTCTATTGGCACCGAGGGTGTTCTCCAAGGTGCGTGCGGGACGGGTAAGTAGTCTCTCCTGGAAAGAAGGTGAGTACATGCTGGCTGTGTTTCTGTGTGTGGGGGGTTCTCCCTGTCTCCCCCCTGTTATGCTGCTCTCTGCACCCTGTACTGGTGCTGTGCTGTGTGGGGATACTTGGGGGGTCGTTTTGCCCTGGGGGGGGGGGGCGCTCTATGCTGTTTTTACTGATGGAAAGTGTTCTGGAGGACTTGTGTGGTGTTTTTGCGTGCGCCATCGGCGCGGTATTTAAAATTTTAAAAAATGCGTCATCGGCGGCCATTTTGCCGCGGCTCAGGTACAAGCGCCCAGCGGCCATTTTCTTGTAGCCACGGCGCTTTTAGTTTCGGTTTCGGCCTCTAGCGGCGCTGCTGAACGGCGCAAAATACTTAATCCTCACAGCTTCCTCACTCTCCTCAGGCTTTACACCACGCTACAGCGCGGCTCATACAGCGGAACCGAGCAGTCCCTAAAGGGTGGTGAGTCCTCCGGGTATCCCCTCCTCAGCCTCAGCGCAGCCAGTGGGTGGACTGGTACTATTCACTGTTATAGTGAATAGGGTTTTAGAGGGTGGCAAAAAATGGAGTCTGGTTCACCTGCTTCTCCCCACTTGCCAGAGGCAACTGGCAGTGCTCCTGCACCTGCGGTCCCTATGGACCAGTTGTCGGCAGTCCTGGAATCATTCCTTGTCAAGCTGGAAGCGGTGTGCGAACGCACGGGGGCTGTAAAGCGCCCCCACCCCACACAATCTCCACATGGGGAGTGCTCTGAGTCAGATATGGGCCTAGCTACTGCTGCTGAGGACCCTAATTCTGAGGAGGTTGATGTGTTTAGTCAGGACATTCCTTGTGAGGAAGACCCCTGTCTTGAACCACCAACTGACAGGGTGCTTGTGAGTGAACTCATTGATGCTGTGAGGGATGATCTCAAGCTGAATATTGAAGCTGAGGAACCTCAGGTGGACACTATGACTTTTGGTTCTTTAAAAAGCCGTGTCTTCAAAAAAGGTTTTTCCATATGTGCCTTTTTTTGATACATACATTGACCAGGTCTGGGATAAGCCGCAGAAGACTTTGACGGTCCCACGGCGCATGGCCTTACGGTACCCCTTTAAAGAGGACCTGGTTAAGAAGTGGGCTCAACCCCCGGTGGTCGACCCCCCGGTCGCCCGTTTGAATAAGGCCACTATGCTCCCAATGGAAGGGACTCCTGCATTTAAGGATCCCGCTGACAGGAGGTCAGAGGTGGCGTGTAGAACTATGTTCACCTTATTGGGGGCAGCCTTACGCCCTATAGTGGCGGCAACACTGGTGTCTCAGACACTCACAGGCTGGGCACGGATATTGCACCAGACGGTGCAGGAGCATAATCTCCCTCCTGAAACCATTGCCCTGGCTCAACAGCTTGCGCAGGGTTTGGTCTTCGTGTGCGATGCCACTGTGGATGCAACCCCTTTAATCACAGGGGCCTCCATTTCGGCTGTGGTGGTGCGTCGCCTTATCTGGCTGAAATGCTGGTCAGCCGACCTAGCTTCCAAAAAGCTCCTGGCTGACTTGCCCTTTAAGGGTGGTAGACTGTTTGGAGCCGCCCTGGATGACATTATTAAGAACGTCACAGGAGGTAAGAGCACCTTCCTTCCCCAGTCTATTAAGGGAAAGGAGCCCCACCGCAGGCCGGGCCCTTCCTTTCCGGCGAAGAAGACATTTTTTCGTCAGTCAGTTTCCACGGGCAAGCCCACCCAGACTGAAAAAAGTGCGGCTGGGGGACAAAGACGTCCCTGGGTGCGTAAGCCTACCAAGCAAGCTCCCAAGTCCACCACCGCATGAAGTCTTGCCCCTGCCCGACTCTGGGGTGGGGGGACGTCTTCGCAAGTTCTCGGTGCGGTGGACCTCCCGGATCCCCGACCGGTGGGTGTGCGAGGTGGTCACCTCGGGATACAGGATAGAGTTCCGCTCGGGGCCCCCAAACAGGTTTTTTCCTTCGAACCTCCCTCTCCTTCCGGCCCGCCGGGCGGTCCTCTTGGAGGCCGTACAGGACTTGCTCGGGCGCGGAGTAATTGTGCCGGTTCCGTCACAAGAGAGGTTTCAGGGGTTTTACTCAAACCTGTTTGTTGTCCCGAATAAGGACAGGGTTCGGCCAATCCTGGACCTCAAGGCCCTGAATGCCTATGTGAGGGTACAAAAATTCAGGATGGAATCCATTCGCACGGTGATCGCGACCCTCCAACAGGGGGATTTTTTGGCGTCCTTGGATATCAAGGACGCTTACTTGCACATCCCAATCTGCGCAGGCCACCAGAAGTTTCTGCGCTTTGCCATAAACGAAGTCCACTATCAATTCGTGGCCCTTCCCTTCGGCCTGGCATCAGCACCACGGGTTTTCACCAAGGTGCTGGCCCCGGTTCTAGCTTTGCTGAGACAGCGAGGAATTGTTATCATGGGCTATCTAGACGATCTCCTTCTCAGAGCAGAAAATGGCTCAGAATTGGAGGAAAATGTGACGATAGTCAGTCAGACCCTCCGGGATGGGTTCTGAACACGCAGAAGTCGGCTCTAGCCCCGACTCAGCGCTTGGAGTATCTGGGTCTGATCCTGGACACTTCGGCAGCAAAGGTGTTTCTACCCTCAGAGAAGATACTGACACTTCGGTCAGCAGTACGGGTTTTGTCGTCCCGAAAGTGGTCGTCAATTCGCTTCTGCATGAGTCCTGGGACTGATGGTGGCCTCCTTCGAGGCGGTTCCGTATGCCCAATCACACACTCGGGCATTGCAGAAGGGAATTCTGTCGGTTTGGGACAAGTCCCCATTGTCTTTGGATCTTCAGATCCAGGTGAGTCACTCTGTCAAGGCGTCCCTGACATGGTGGCTGAGGTCCCCGGCTCTAAAGGCCGGGAAGTCGTTCCTCCCCATCCACTGGACGGTGATCGCAACGGACGCCAGCCTGACGGGCTGGGGAGGAGTGTGGGGAGTCCTGTCAGCTCAGGGGCTCTGGACTCCAGCCGAATCTCGTCTCCCAATCAACGTCCTGGAATTGCGGGCGATCAGACTGTGTCTCTCTTCTTGGTCAAAGAGGCTACAGGGCCACTCGGTCAGGATCCAGTCGGACAACGCCACAGCAGTGGCATATGTCAATCATCAAGGAGGAACAAGAAGCACAGCTGCAGCATCCGAGGTCGCTCGCATCCTGAAGTGGGCAGAGAGGAGCGTACCGGCACTATCGACCGTGTACATTCCGGGTGTGGAAAACTGGCAGGCGGACTAGCTGAGTTGCCAAATGCTGGACCAGGGAGAATGGTCCTTACACCCGGAGGTGTTCCAGCTCCTCTGCCAAAGATGGGGCACACCAGACGTAGATCTTCTGGCTTCCTGACTCAATCGGAAGGTATTGAGGTTCGTGGCCTGGTCAAGAGACCCATGGGCAGACGCAACGGACGCGTTGGTGGCATCGTGGGGTCAGTATCGGGCAAATCTATGCGTTCCCTCCCTTAAGGCTTCTTCCTCTTCTGCTCCGCAGAGTGGAGGCAGAGGGAATTCCAATGATCCTAATCGCTCCAGATTGGCCTCAGCGTCCTTGGTACGCTGATCTAGTACGTCTGGTAACAGATGTCCCCTGGCGTCTACCACTACGGGAGGACCTGCTATCACAAGGTCCCATACTCCATCCTGCTTTACGGTCACTGGATTTTTCAGTGACCCCTGGCGACTCACTCTCTCGTGAGTACATTTGTGCAAGGGGATCGACATGTGGCTCCTCCGGTCTGTCCCCCGCTACCTCCGTGGGACTTGAACCTGGTACTCTCGGTGCTTCAGAAGGCACCGTTTGAGAATATTAGAGATATTTCCCTGTTGACACTTTCTCAGAAAGTGGTCTTTTTGGTGGCTGTTACGTCAATTAGATGAGTCTCTGAGCTGGCAGCCTTGTCCTGCAAGGCTCCCTATTTGATTTTCCACAAGGATAAGGTGGTGTTGCGGCCGCAGCCTTCCTTTCTTCCGAAAGTCGTTTTGGCTTTTCATCTCAATGAAGACATTGTACTTCCATCCTTGTGTCCTCATCCGTCGAATCCTAAGGAGTCGGCGTTGCATTCCTTGGACGTTGTCCGAGCTTTGAGAGTATACCTATCTGCTACTTCCCTGTTCCGGTGGCTGGTCCCAAGAAGGGCCAAGCAGTCTCGTCGGCCACCATATGTAGGTGGATCCGACAGAAAGTAATCCAGGCTTACGCCTTAAAGGGTCAAGCGCCCCCCTTTCCGGTCACGGCGCATTCGACCAGGGCAATAGGTGCCTCTTGGGCTTTCCGGCATCAAGCGTCTGTTTCCCAATTATGGAAAGCGGCGACTTGGTCGTCTGCTCACACTTTCACAAAATTCTACAAAGTTGATGTAGGTGCATCTTCGGATGCCTTTTTCGGCCGCAAAGTTTTGCAGGTGACTGTTTAGAGTTGCAACTCCTCGGTTGGGGGAGTGCTGTTTTGTGTTTGGGGTGAAGTTTATTTTTTCTTGTCAAATATATTTTATTGAGTACAAGTTGTGATACAAATTATAGATGATACATTAAATACATAAAAAATAGAGACGCTCAAATATTCTTATTTCAGTAAGTAAACATATTAGTAGATACTTGTGGACAAGTATGGTATATTAATTAGTTTCCAGTGGTAATAAGTTTTAGAGGTTTTATGCAATTATTAGTAACTACCAATATATATATATATATATATATATATATATATATATTATCCTCTGTGGAGCAAAGAGTTATTAACAATACTAAGGGAGCTTCAACATCATAGTAATAAAATAGCAAAAAACAAAGGGAAAGGAAAAAAAAAAGAGATAAGTGAAAATAAGTATAAGAAAATAAAATGGAGAAAAAAGAGTACTGGAATAATAAGGGGGGTCCGTGTGGTCGAGCCGAGAGTCACCTTTCAAATCCAAGAGAAGTTGAACAATGGTATATATAACATACTGATTCGGCTACCATGGCATTAATACCCTATTGTCCAAAGTTGGCGTATTATATATAATCCAGGGCTGCCACATCTTTTCAAATCTGGGGATCATGTCCATTGCAATAGCGGCCATCTTGGCTTGGGTCATGGTATAATTCATTTTAGCTATCGCTTCCTGTAAGACCAATTTAGGTGATTTCCAAGATTTTGCTAGTGTCTGTTTGGCAGCTGTGAAGAGTTGCACCAGCAATTTGAATTGAGTATGTGGAATAGAGTCTGGTTTTAGGTTAAGTAGGGCCATTGCAGGATCAGGAAGGATTGTTTTCCCTAGTAATTTTTTTGAATCAAAAAGGTTTTTATTGAACACCAGATAGATCACAACAGTTTCCATTGTACAAAAAATAGCAAAGGTTTCCCTCTGCTGGCGAACTGTAAAACAACATATAAGATCACATAAAAAACAGCACCACAATCTTGCATGTATAAGCATATTAATCCTCGGCCGCTTGGTTTCAAATTTACTGCAAAAGTCGGGACATCACCAGCTCCCTGGGGCTCAGGCCAGGGGTATCAAGCCATTGGGACCAAATTCTCTCAAACCTGCTCGGGCTTCCCCTGTGCTGGTATATGTACTTTTCCATTATAAGAGTATTCCCCATGTGTGCTACCCAAGAGGTGGTGGTAGGCGGTGAGACTGACTTCCAACCCATCAAAATAAGCTTCCTAGCCTGAAACAGGGCCCTAGAGACCGCGACCCTGGTCAACTCCCCAGGGATCGCCTTCCTCCAAGATCCCCAGCAGGCAGCACTTAGGGTCCAAAGGGATCGTAATTTGAAACACTCTGTTTATTGTACCCACCACCTCAGTCCAATACCTGTGAAGCTTAGGGCATCTCCACAGGAGATGAATGAGATCTCCATTGTGCCTCTGACATCTACCACACACAGGGTCCCCGAGCTTACCCATCTTATATAATTTCAGCGGGGTGTAATGTACCCTCAATAATATATATAGCTGTGACACTTTCTGCGCAACGTTTAAAGAACAAGTAGTGACTGACCGCCACGCCTCCTCCCATTGGTCCCCTGACAGTGTACCTATGTCCTTCTCCCACATGGATTCCGCCCTGCTCGGGAATGCCTGTAGGTGACTTGCCAGTAACATCTGGTAGCATTGTGAGATAAATCCTTTTGTTTCAGTGCTAGTGTGCAGCACACGGAACACCGGGGCGGGCGACTGAACCCATTCCACCGCATTCCCGTGTGCCGCAACCGCATGTTGAAGCTGCATGTAATAATAATGCATATGAGCTGGGAGGTCAAATCTGGCCTGCAGTTCGGGGAAAGTGAGAAGCCTGCCGTTAACGAAAATGTGGGACAGCAGAGCCACACCATGGGCACGCCATCTGGGCCCCTGCTGCAGCTTCACCAACTCCACATAAGACCTATTGTTCCCTAGTAATTTAGTTGCAATTTTAAATATACCTTTCCAGAATGTTTGTGCTTTAGGACGTGACCACCAAATATGAAAATATGTGCCCAAATCCGTACAACCTCTAAAACATTGTGGTGAATAGTTCTGCACATATTTGGCTATCCTGGCTGGTACCAGGTACCACCTTGTCAGGACCTTGTAATTGGCTTCACTAGCTATTTTGTTGGGAGAAGCTGTTTTAGTTGTTGACCATATTTGGATCCATTCTGAAATCTCTAATGTACGTTCCAAATCCTCCTCCCACTTCCCAACATAAGACGGTTTATCACCACAAGAATGTATCAGCATATGCGAGTATATAGTGGATATTGCACCTCTGGCATGGGGATTCTTTTGACAAATATCTTCGAAACTGGACAGTTGTGACAATGAAGTTGTAGTGTTCACGAGGGGTGTAAAAAAGTTTTTAATTTGTAAATATCTAAACAACTCAGATTGCGGAAGACCATATTTTTCACATAATGATGGGAATGTGATAAATGACGATGCATTCAAAAATTTGTGCATATATATAAGACATCCCTGGACACCCATTCTTTAAAGGATTTAGGATATATCCATGCAGGATAGAATGCTGGGTTTTTAAAGAATGACAGTAGAGGATTGTGCAGGGATTGAAGAGAAGTATTAGTCTTGAATCTGTCCCAAAGGGAAATGAAATGTTTAGTTATAGGGTTTTTTAGTTTTTTACGGTCTCTTGGCGACATCCATAATAAGTTGGATATTGGGAGAGGGTCACACTCAATGGCTTCTATGGACGCCCATAATAGGGTTTCGTGGCATGCCTGGCATTTAGTAAGACTTGCTATGTGTGCTGCTCTGTAGTAATAGGCAAAATTAGGGCATCCTAATCCTCCGCTAATTTTGGGAAGATAGAGTGTATGTGTTTGTATTCGTGGCTTGGAAGATCCCCATATAAATGACAGTGATTTCCTTTGTAATATTCGCAGATGATAGGCTGGGATAGAAATTGGCAAGACTCTAAATATAAAAGTTTCGGTAATAATGTCATTTTGACAGCATTTAATCTTCCAAACCACGATAACGGGAGATGTGACCATGATTTCATCAGTTTTGTTAACTGTTTTACAATTGGGGGATAATTAAGTGAGATTAAGTCAGATAAGGATGGTGTGAGATGTATCCCTAAATATGGAAATGATTTGCTATTCCATGTGTAAGGAAGGCCAATTTTCGCAGATCTCCGTTCCAATTCCGAAAGGGATATGTTTAACGCTAAACATTTTTTGGGATTTATGAATAGACCAGTAACTTCTGCAAATTTAGGGAGTATGGGAACGAGATTCGGGCCAGAAACTTGGGGTGATGAGAAAAATAAGAGGATATCATCCGCAAATAGACAAAGTTTGTGCTGATATCCACCAAGTTCAATACCAGTTATAGTGGGGTCAGATCTGATCTTTTGTGCCAATGTTTCAATTAGGCAAATAAGGGGGATAAAGGGCATCCTTGCCGCGTGCCTCTCTCTATGATAAAAGGGTCTGAACTATAGCCTGCATATTTGACGTGTGCTTTAGGTTTGTTGTATAAAGCCATAACCCAGTTGGTGAAGTTAGGGCCGAAGCCCCATTTCTGCAGGGTATAATTCAGGTAGGGCCATGAGACGGAGTCAAAAGCTTTTTAAATGTCCAACGAGAGGAAGCAGGTTGGAATTCTGCGCGTCTTAGCAATGTATGCCAGAAGGACTGCTCTGTGTACGTTATCTCCCGCTTGGCGTGAGGGCATGAAGCCTACCTGGTCTTTATGTATAAGAGTACCGATAATTTTGTTAAGATGGGCCGCTAATATTTTGGCTAATACCTTAATATCTGTATTTAGCATGGAGATGGGACGATAATTTGTGCTTAGAGTGTCATCAGATAATGGTTTACGAATCATACAAATTGTAGCAAATAGTGATTCTTGTCTAAAAGATTTATTTTGTAATAGGTCATTAAAAGCTTTTGCTAATAGGGGGGAGATGGTGTCGGTGAAGGTTCGATAGTACAGAGCTGAGAACCCGTCTGGACCAGGCCTTTTATTTATTTTTAACGTTTTGATTGCTGCTATCACGTCTTCATTAGTAATGGGTTCTTCTAGTAACTTTTTTTGAGATTCAGACATCTGGGGAAGATTAATATTTGAAAAGAAGGAGTCAGCCATATTTCTATTAAATTTATTTGTCTCTGTATATAATGCTTTAAGGTGAGTACTGAATTTTTTTACAACTTTGAGGGGGTTACTGGTATATGCATTGTTGGCCAATTTGAGTCTTATAGGTTTGAAAGATTTATTGATAGAATTCAACGCTCTTGCTAAAAAAGTGCCTGTTTTATTGGATTTCATGTAAAATGCATGTTTGGTATTATATATTGATTTATTAGCAGATTCTGAGAGGAATAGGTCATATTCAACTCAAGCTTTTTCAAAGCATCCTTTTTTTTTGGGAGTGGGGTTATTTTGAAATTCTGTGTAAGATGCGTTGAATTTAGTTTCTAAGTGTCTTGCAAGTGCTATGCGTTCTCTTTTAAGTACCCCTAGTTGTTGTTGAAGTTATTCCTCTGAGCTTCCCAAAGAGTGAGAGAAGAGATATCAGTATTTGTATTATGATCTAGATATTCTGTTAAGGCCTTCTCAATCGACAAGCGGTATGAGGGGTTTTTAAGTAAAACATCTGGCAGGTACCAGGTGCGGTCATGTGCTCTAGGTAGAATAGATGCTATTGAGGTAAAGACTGCGTTGTGATCTGACCAGGGAATAGGGATAATATTGGAGGCTATCAATTCAGGTACCATTTCTATCGTTACAAATATGTGGTCTATGCGGCTGAATGTTTGGTGTGGGTTTAAAAAATATGTATAATCTCTTTTCATTGGGTTGGATTCTCTCCAGGAGTCGATTAGTTTATATTTATTGAGAAGTTGAGCGAGGGATCTACTGGCTTGATAACGTGGGTGGGAATATGGTGTTTTGTCCAGAAATGGTAGGAGGACATGGTTGGAGTCTCCACATACAAATAGTGAACCATTTTATGTGAATTAATAACTTGGAAAAGATGTGAAAGAAAGGGTAAAGGTTGGTGGTTAGGAGCATAGTATGAAACCACAGTTATTGGGTTGTCCATAATGTACCCTGTTAAAATTAGGTAGCGACCCTCTGGGTCTTTGATTTCAGAATACTAAGTAAATTGTGTACTACGTTGAAATGTAATGAGTGTGAAGTTTATTTTTTATGCTGTTACCACCCCTCGTTTTTTCTCTGACACTGCTTTGGGACGTCCCACTATGTCAATAGAGAAGCTGTGTCGGTCCATGAACGAAAGAGTAAATAGGATTTCTCTTATCGTCCATGGACTGACACAGCTCTCATACTGATTGTGTGGGTATATGTCCCTGCTTGCAGGAGAAGACCACCTAGGCAGAATGTTAGAAGTTAAAACATTCTAGAACAAACCAGAGCTGAACAGCCCCACCCAGGGGGGCGGTCCCTCCGGACATTACCCTCCCACCTGCAGCTAGCAGCCTCAGTTTTTTTCTGCCTAGCAGAAGGAGAAGACGTGCCTCTCTCAAAACCCAGTCTCCTGAAAGATTTTACTTTTAATTTTTATTCCTTTCGGAATTTTATTTTTGAGACCTTCAATCAACTGTCGGCTGGGCAACAGGTTGGGTACACTGGTATCCTCGTAGTCTTCCCTGTCCGACCATCGAGCGTGCTGATCCTCTCCTTGTGTGTGCGAGACTCCGTTCACGACATACCCCATGACTCCAGGGGTGGCCGGGTTGCTTTCATGCTCCCGTGGTCCTCCCAAGATTGAACAGTACCTGACTGACTGTATCTTTCGCGGTGGACCGGGCCGACAGCTACGCAGTACTGCTCTGTGATAGGTCTGTCTGAAACAAGCCAGTGGGTCCCTCTAGGGACGGGTAAGTAGTCTCTCCTGATGCAGGTGAGTACGTGCTGGCTGTGTTTCTTTATGTGGGGGGTTCTCCCTGTCTCCCCCCTGTTATGCTGCTCTCTGCACCCTGTACTGGTGCTGTGCTTGGGGGGTCGCTCTGCCCTGGGGGGGGGCGCTCATGGCTGTTGGTGAACTCTGGGAAGTGGAGTGTGTGAATCTTTATTGCGTGCGCCATTAGCGCTGTTTTTTATTTATTTAAATAGTGCGCTCGGTGGCCATCTTGCCGCGGCTCAAATGCGCAGTTATACAGGCGCCCGGCAGCCATTTTCTTGTAGCCGTGGCGCGAAATACCTCAGTCTCCTCACAGATTCTTCACTCTCCTCAGGCTTCACTCGCGCTGCAGCGCGGCTCATACAGCGAAACCGAGCGGTCCCTAAGGGTGGTGAGTCCTCCGGGTATCCCCCTCCTCAGCCTCAGCACAGCCAGTGGGTGGACTATATTATTCACTTTAATAGTGAATAAGGTCTCAGAGGGTGGCAGTATGGAGTCTGGTTCACCTGCTTCTCCACCATTGTCAGAGGCAACTGGCAGTGCTCCTGCAGTCCCTATGGACCAGTTGTCGGCAGTCCTGGAATCATTCCTTGTCAGGGTGGAAGCGGTGTGCGAACGCACGGGAGCTGTAAAGCGCCCCCTCCCCACACAATCTCCACATGGGGAGTGCTCTGACTCAGATATGGGCCTAGCTACTGCTGCTCAGGACCCTGGTTCTGAGGATTTTGATGTGTTTGGACAGGACATTCCTTGTGAGGAAGACCCCTGTCTTGTAAGTGAACTCATTGATGCTGTGAGGGACACTCTCAAGCTGTATGTTGAGGCTGAGGAACCTCAGGTGGAAGCTGTATCCTTTGGTTCCTTTAAAGCCGTTTCTTCAAAAATGGTCTTTCCATATGTGCCTTTTTTTGATGCACTCATTGACCATGTCTGGGATAAGCCGCAGAAGACTTTGACGGTCCCGCTGCGCCTAGGTTTAAGGTACCCCTTTGAGGAGAACCTGGTTAAAAAGTGGACTCTCCCCCCAGTGGTCGACCCCCCCCCCCCCCCGGTCGCCCGTTTGAATAAGGCTACAACACTCCCGATGGAAGGGACTCCTGCATTTAAGGATCCCGCTGACAGGAGGTCAGAAGTGGTGAGTAGAACTATGTTTACCTTTATTAGGGTCTGCTTTACGCCCTATAGTGGCGGCGACACTTGTGTCTCAGACACTCACAGGATGGGCAAAGATTTTGCACCAGACAGTGCAGGAGCATAATCTCCCTCCTGAGACCATTGCCCTGGCTCACCAACTTGTGCAGGGTTTAGTCTTCGTGTGCGATGCCACTTTGGATGCGACCTCTTTAATATCAGGGGCCTCTATCTCTGCTGTGGTGCTGCGTCGCCTTATCTGGCTGAAATGCTGGTCGGCCGACCTAGTTTCCAAAAAGCTCCTGGCTGACTTGCCCTTTAAGGGCGGTAGACTGTTTGGGGCCACCCTGGATGACATTATTAAAGATGTCACAGGAGGTAAGAGCACCTCCCTTCCCCAGTCTTTTAAGGGAAAGGAGCCCCACCGCAGGCCGGGCCGTTCCTTTCCGGCGAAGAAGACGTCAGTCAGATTCCACGGGTAAGCCCGCCCAGTCTGAAAAAAGTGCGGCTGGGGGACAAAGACGTCCCTGGGTGCGTAAGCCTACCAAGCAAGCTCCCAAGCCCGCCACTGCATGAAGTCTTGCCCCTGTCCGACTCTGGGGTGGGGGTGGGGGGACGTCTTCGCAGGTTCTCGGTGCGGTGGACCTCCCGGATCTTCGACCGGTGGGTGTGCAAGGTGGTCACCTCGGGATACAGAATAGAGTTCCACTCATGGCCCCCAAACAGGTTCTTTCCCTCAAACCTCCCTCTCCTTCCTGCCTGCCGGCCCGCCCTCTTGGGGATTAATTGTGCCAGTTCCGTCGCAAGAGAGGTTTCAGGGGTTTTACTCAAACATGTTTGTTGTCCCGAAGAAGGACGGGGTCCGGCCAATCCTGGAACTCAAGGCCCTGAATGTCTATGAGGGTACTAAAATTCCGAATGGAATCCATTCGCACGGTGTTCGCGACACTCCACCAATGGGATTTTTTGGCGTCCTTGGATATCAAGGACGCTTACTTGCACGTTCCAATCTGCGCAAGTCACCAGAGGTTTCTGCGCTTTGCCATAGGCGAAGTCCACTATCAGTTCGTGGCTTTTCCCTTCGGCCTAGCATTTAGCACCACTGGTTTTCACCAAATTGCTTGCCCCGGTTGTAGCTTTGCTGAGACAGCGAGGAATTGTTATCGTGGGCTATCTGGACGATCTCCTTCTCAGAGCAGAAAATGGCTCAGAATTGGAGGAAAATGTGACAATAGTCAGACCCTCCGGGACTTCGGATGGCTTCTGAACATGCAGAAGTCGGTTCTAGTCCCGACTCAACGATTGGAGTATCTGGGTCTGATCCTGGACACTTCGGCAGCGAAGGTGTTTCTACCCTCAGAAAAGTTACTGACACTTCAGTCGGCAGTGCGGGTTCTGACGTCCCAAAAATGGTCGTCAATTCGCTTCTGCATGAGAGTCCTAGGACTAATGGTGGCCTCCTTCGAGGCAGTTCCGTATGCCCAATCACACACACTCGGGCATTGCAGAAGGGAATTCTGTCTGTTTGGGACAAGTCCCCATTGTCATTGGATCTTCAGATTTAGGTGAGTCACTCTGTCAAGGCGTCCCTGACATGGTGGCTGAGATCCCCGGCTCTTCGGGCCGGGGAGTCGTTCCTCCCCATCCAATGGACGGTGGTCACGACGGACGCCAGCCTGACGGGCTGGGGTGGAGTGTGGGGAATCCTGTCAGCTCAAGGGCTCTGGACTCCGGACGAATCTCGTCTCCCAATCAACGTCCTGGAATTGCGGGCGATCAGACTGTGTGTCTCCGCGTGGTCGAAGAGGCTGCAGGCCGCTCGGTCAGAATCCAGTCGGACAACGCCACGGCCGTGGCGTATGTCAACCATCAGGGGGGCACTCGGAGCTCGGCTGCGGCATCCGAGGTCGCCCACATCCTAAGGTGGACGGAAAGAAGCGTGCCGGCGTAGAAAACTGGCAGGCGGACTATCTGAGCCGCCAGTCCCTGGACCAGGGGGAGTGGTCCTTGCATCCGGAGGTGTTTCAACTCCTTTGTCGGCGGTGGGGCACTCCGGATGTGGACCTGATGGCGTCTCGACTCAATTGCAAGGTGTCAAGGTTTGTGGCCAGGTCCAGGCACCCCTGGGCGGATGCCTTGGACGCGTTAGTGGCCCCGTGGGGTCAGTATCGCTTAATGTATGTCTACCCTTCGCTGCAGTTGCTTCCTCGTCTGCTGCGCAGGGTAGCGGCCGAGGGCATCCCGGTGATCCTCATTGCCCTGGACTGGCCTCGGCGTCACTGGTACGCCGACCTGGTACGTCTCATCGCGGACGTCCCTTAGTGCCTGCCCTTGAGGGAGGACCTTCTTGTCTCAAGGTCCTATCTTTCATCCTGCTTTACAGTCTCTCTCTGGCTTTAACGGCATGGCTATTGAGAGCCAGGTGCTGAAGGACCGAGGCCTGTCGGACTCGGTAATTTCGACCATGCTTAGGGCAAGGAAGTCTTCTTCTAGGAAGATCTATCACCGTACCTGGAGAGCTTACATCGCTATGTGCGAAGAGCTAGACTGGCGTCCACGGACGTACTCTGTCCCCAGAATCCTGCGGTTCTTGCAGCATGGTGTTGCACAAAGGCTGGCTTTGAGCACTATCAAGGGTCAGATTTCGGCCTTGGCCATTTTCTTTCAAAGACCCCTAGCAGGTCATTGCTTAGTTAGCACTTTTGTACAGGGGGTACGCCATGTGGTTCCACCTGCCAAGCCTCCACTCCCTCCTTGGGATCTGAACTTAGTGCTCTTGGTTCTTCAGGAACCTCCTTTTGAAAATATCAGAGATATTCCTCTTTTAACTTTGTCCCAGAAGGTGGCTTTCTTAGTGGCCATCACTTCTGTTAGACGGGTGTCTGAGTTGGCGGCTCTGTCATGCAAGTCGCCTTACCTGGTCCTCCATAAGGATAAGGCGGTGTTGCGACCGCGTTCGGCTTTTCACCTTAATGAGGACATTGTCCTTCCGTCCTTGTGCCCTCATACATCGCATCCTAGAGAGGTTGCGCTTCACATTTTGGATGTGGTGCGTGCCTTACGGGTATACCTGGCGGCTACTGCTTCTATTCGGAAGTCTGACTCACTGTGTCTGTCTCTGGTCCGAAACAGGGCCATGCGGTATCATCTGCCACCATTTCTAGGTGGATCAGACAGACTGTTATACAGGCCTATGCCATTAAGGGGCGGGCGCCTCCCTTCCCGGTTACGGCGCATTCCACCAGGGCAATTGGTGCTTCCTGGGCTTTCCTACATCAAGCGTCGGTTGCACAAGTGTGCAAGGGGGCGACCTGGTCGTCCGTTCATACCTTTTCTAAGTTCTATAAGGTTGATGTGGCTGCATCTTCGGATGCTTCCTTCGGCCACAAAGTGTTGCTGGCCGCTGTTTAATGTTGCAACTCCTCCGTTGAGGAGCTCTGCTGGTTTGGAGTGAAGTTTTGGTTGTTCCTTTTTACTATTTGCTCCCACCCTTTTCTTATACTGCTTTGGGACATCCCACACGTAATCAGTATGAGAGCTGTGTCAGTCCATGGACGATAAGAGAAAATAGGATTTTTGTACTCACCGTAAAATCTGTTTCTCTGACGTCCATGGACTGACACAGCACCCACCCTTCCTTTTAAGGTTTGTACTGCTTTGTTACGAACTGAGGCTGCTAGCTGCGGGTGGGAAGGTAATGTACTGCTTTGTTACGAACTGAGGCTGCTAGCTGCAGGTAGGAGGGTTATGCCTGGACTGACACCGCACCCACCCTTCCTTTTAAGGTTTGTACTGCTTTGTTACGAACTGAGGCTGCTAGCTGCAGGTGGCAGGGTAATGTTCGGAGGGACCGCCCCCCTGGGCGGGGCTGTTCGGCTCTGGTTTGTTCTAGAATATTTTAACATCTAACATTCTGCCTAGGTGGTCTTCTCCTGCAAGCAGGGACATATACCCACACGTAATCAGTATGAGAGCTGTGTCAGTCCATGGACGTCAGAGAAACGGATTTTACGGTGAGTACAAAAATCCTATTTCTCTGAGTTCATGGACCGACACAGCACCCACCCCTCCTTAAGTTTGTACTGCTTTTTGACGAACTGATCTGCGAGATGCAGACTGAGGGGATATACCAGAGGGTCCGCCCCCTGGGCGGTACTGTAGAAGGTGTGATGCAACACTTTTTTTTTAACAAGTTTTTCTGCCTAGTCACTCCTAATTAACGGATAATACCCACTATGTCAATAGAGAAGCTGTGTCGGTCCATGAACTCAGAGAAAATAATTTTACGGTGAGTAAAAAATCCTATTTATTCCTCATTTTATTCAATAGGGGTTCTAAGGAAAGGGCAAATAATATCGGTGATAATGGGCATCCCTGTCGCGTTCTGTTTGATCTTTTAATTGGTTCTGACAGTATTCCATTTACTTTAACTAGTGCCTGGGGTGAGGCGTACACCCCCGCTATCCATCTTCGCCTATACTCTATACTCTACACTCTACACTCTATACACTAGGTGCTTCAGACAGACCGTTATACAGGCCTATGCCCTTAAGGGGCGGGCGCCTCCCTTTCCTGTTACGGCGTATTCCAGCAGGGCAATTGGTGCTTACTGGGCTTTCCGACATCAAGCGTCGGTTGCACATATGTGCAAGGCGGCGACCTGGTCATCCGTTTATACCTTTTCTAAGTTCTATAAGGTTGATGTGGCTGCATCTTCGGATTCTTCCTTCGGCCGCAAGGGTTGCAGGCCGCTGTTTAAAGTTGCAACTCCTTCGTTGAGGAGTTATGCTTGTTTGGAGTGGAGTTTTGTTTTTCCTTTACTACTGCTCCCACCCTTTTCTGATACTGCTTTGGGACGTCCCACGTGTTTCAGTATTAGAGCTGTGTCAGTCCATGGACGATAAGAGAAAAGATGGGATTTTTGTACTCGCCGTAAAATCCTTTTCTCTGACGTCCATGGACTGACACAGCACCCACCCTTCTTAAAGGTTTGTACTGCTTTGTTATGAACTGAGGCTGCTAGCTGCAGGTAGGAGGGTTATGTCTGGAGGGACCGCCCCCCTGGACGGGGCTGTTCAGCTGTTTTTTTCTAGAATGTATGTTTCTAACATTCTGCCTAGATCTTTTCCTGCGAGCAGGGACATATACCCACGTGTTTCAGTATTAGAGCTGTGTCAGTCCATGGCCGTCAGAGAAAAGGATTTTACGGTGAGTAAAAAAATCCAATTTTCCCCCCCCTTTATATGTGGCACATATACTGTCTTCCCCTTCTCCTTAAGCTTCCCTGCCAGAACTTTACTACATTTATCCCCTAGTTCATAAGTTACTTTCCTTCCTGCCTGTATTGCTGCTTTTGCTTTATATCTAAGTAGGTCTGTCAGTTGTCTCCTCCTGTGCGCCAACTCTTTCCCTATTAGTGGTGTCTGTACTTTCTTATGTTGGACCTCCAATGTCTGAATTTCTTCTATCAATTTAACTACCTGCGCTTCCCGTGCTCTCTTTAGTCGGGAACCATGTTTTATCAACACTCCTCTCATTACTACCTTATGCACTTCCCAGACCATGCGGGGGTCACTCCCCGGGGTGGTGTTTGTCTGAAAATATGCTTCCATTTCCTTTGCTACGTCTTCCCGAATTTCTGCAATCTGCAGCAGACTTTCATTTAGACGCCAACGGCGCCCCGGGGTGGGAACCGTGCCTGTTATGTAAATATAAAGTGTCACTGATGCATGGTCTGACCATGTTATATTCCCAATAATTACGTCATGTACCGCTGCCAGTAGATAGTGTGGCACCAGAAAGAGGTCTATGCGGAAGTACAGTTGATGCGGATTGGAAAAAAAGGTATAATCTTTCTCACCTCCACGCATCTACCAATTGCATCTCCTGCAACTTCCGCATATTTCCCCTCCTGGTGCCCCCTGATGTGGAGGAGAAACCTGATGATGTATCCAATTTTGGATCAAGTGGTATGTTAAGGTCTCCTCCCAGGATAATTTTCCTTTCTGCTAATTTAGCAAGTTTGGACAGGGTTTTGCTCAAAAAGGTATCCTGATGTATATTTGGTGCGTATACAGTGGCCAATGTCACCTTCACACCCACAATACATCCTTTTAAAAATAAAAAACGTCCATCTCCATCTACCCATTTGTCCAACAAGGACCATACAATTTGATTAGAAATTAAAATGGACACCCCTTTAGATTTTGATAGTGGGTCATGTGCTTGGTAAGTACATGGGAAGAATCTATTTTGTAGGTATGGGAGTCCGCCTGTCTTAAAATGAGTCTCCTGCATGAATGCTATGTCTGTGCGAGTTTGTTTAAGCTCATTGAGAAGCATTCTCCTGTTTTCCGGGACATTAAGTCCTTTTAACATTAATAGTAGTTACCCTTATTCCCTCCATCTTGGGGATGGGGACTCGGTGACGGAAGGAGGAGAAAGGAAGAAAAAAAAGAAAAGAAAAAAGGGCAAATTATTATATCCCCCCCCCTTCCGTTGAATCTCTCTTCCCCCTATATTACGACTAACCCCCCACCCCCCTTTCCCCAACCCCTAAGGAGAGGCACCTGCTACGGGACCTTGCTACTTGCGGTTCCTGTGGGTGCAAACCTAATTGGGGATTTGGCTTGAAGTGACCGTGGTGCTCTCCTCCCATTTCCCTCCACCCCACTTGCCCCCACATTCTTCCCACCCCACCCCCATTTACTAGGCCCCTTCCCTTTCATAGGGGGATATTCCAAGAGTTCCCTTCACTTCCCAGGAGTCACATATTTCAATACTGTTCAATACATTGCAGTTCAGTACTTCACATTTCCCAGAAGTATTCTTTACACTACCTCTAGTATAGTAGGGTGCGGTCCCGGGCCCCCTCATAATGAGTTTTTGTAAGTCACCCAGTGGTGGAACTTCTTGTATATATACCTACCTTCAGGGGGGTAAATTATCATGACTTTTCTAGATTTTAAAATTTCCAGGGCCTAAGTCCTATTTATTAAGGTATCCTCCCGTTCAAGGAGTGAGGCTAGCCGCCTGCATGTCCCACTTCTAGAACATCCTTACCCAATTCCCAGGGGGTTCCTCTTTCTTTAACCACTTAACGACCGCTCACTGTATATATATGTCGGCAGAATGGCACCGACAGGCACAATCACGTAGAGTGTACGTGATTGCCTTTGTACAGTTGGGGGGTCCAATCGGACCCCCCTCCTATACAGTGAGCGGTGGCTAAGTGTCCGGGAGCGTTCCGGGATGAGGGGGCAGCCATTCGTTTCTGGCCACCCCCTCGCGATCGCTCCCGGCGAATGGAAATGCCCCCTCTGTCTGTGTCAGACAGAGGGAGCAGGAGGAAGTGATGTCATCTCTGGTGCAGCGCTCACATATACCGAGCGCCGTACAAGAGAAGATATCAGGTCAGTGCACACAACACTACACTGACACCAGGACACATAGGGACATAAATCGCCCCCCCAGACACCCCAGATCACCCCCCAGATCACCCCCCCAGCCACAGTGTCACTGATTGCAGTGACCATTTATTTAGTGATCACTGCAATCAGTGACATTTGTGACTGTAAAAGTGTCACCAAAGTTTAGTCTTAGGTCCAGTGTAGCCCCCTAACCCCCCCTAATAAAGGTTTAACCCCCTGATCACCCCCCAGATAACCCTTTCACCCCCTATCACCACTGTCGCTTAGCGATCATTTTTCTGATCGCTGTCTTGGCGTCAGTGATGCCGATCGGCAGCCAGTAATTTTTTTTAGGTTCGCCGCAGGTTTTTATAGCGTCAGGTACCCCAATATATTATCTAATAAAGGTTTAACCCCCTTGATCGCCCCCCAGGTAACCCTTTCACCCCCTATCACCACTATCACTAAGCAATCGTTTTTCTAAACGCTGTCTTAGTGTCGGTGATGCAGATCGGTAGCTGGTAATTTTTTTTAGGTTCGCCGCAGGTTTTTATAGCGTCAGGTACCCCCATATATTATCTAATAAAGGTTTTAACCCCCTGATTGCCCCTAGTTAACCCTTTCACCAGTAATCACCATATAAGTGTTACGGGTGACGCTGGTTAGTTCGTTTGCTTTTTATAGTGTCAGGGCACCCGCCGTGTATATAACCCAATAAAGGTTTAACCCCCTGATCGCCCGGCGGGTGATATCAATTAGGTTTTAGCGTCGGAGAGGGTCTGAGTCACACCCCAGGCAGCGTCAGGTTAGTGCCAGTAACGCTAACACCCACGCGTGAAGCATACACACCCCTTAGTGGTATAGTATCTGAACAGATCAATATCTGATCAGATCTATACTAGCGTCCCCAGCAGTTTAGGGTTCCCAAAAACGCAGTGTTAGCGGGATCAGCCCAGATACCTGATGGCACCTGCGTTTTGCCCCTCCGTCCAGCCCAGGCCACCCAAGTGCAGTATCGATCGATCACTGTCACTTACAAAACAAAAACACACATAACTGCAGCGTTCGCAGAGACAGGCCTGATCCCTGCGACTCCAGTGCTGTAGGAGGTGATTTCACCACCACAGTTAAAAAAAAAAAAGCAAATATGCCGAAGCATTGGGGCAGCAGGGGCGGAGGAGCGATTTTGCTCCTAATGCCGCGTACATACGGTCGAAATTCCGACGGAGGCTTGCCCGTGGAAAAGTCCGACCATGTGTGTGCGGCATAACTTTTTTGCGGGAGGATGCCCCCATGCTTCGGCATATATAAATGGTGCGTGTATGCCCATCATTGGAAGTGGGTGGATGAAGGGCGGTATTCTAATGGTGGGCATACCCACCGATCAATCTCTTTTTTCGTTCAGCCAACTGGCTGCATGAAATAAAAAGATTACAATACATGTCCAACAAGGACCAGCAACGTACTGGTATGTTGCTGGACTTTGAATGTTTATACCAGAATGATGCCTGCGGGTTTAGGTATCATCTTGGTATCATTCTTTTCAGCCTGCGGCCGGCTTTCATGTAAAAGCAATCCTAGCGGCTAATTAGCCTCTGGACTGCTTTTACAAGCAGTGGGAGGGAATGCCCCCCCCCCGGATATAAAAAGCGCCATTGGGAAAGCATTTTATCACACCGATCTTGGTGTGGTCAGATGCTTTGAGGGCAGAGGAAAAATCTAGGGTCTAGAAGACCCCAGTTTTTTCAAAAAAAGAGTACCTGTCACTACCTATTGCTATCATAGGGGATATTTACATTCCCTGAGATAACAATAAAAATGATAAAAAAAAAAAATACTTGGAAGGAACAATTTAAAAATAAAATAAAAAAGCAAAATTAATAATAAAAATAAAAAATAAAAAATAAAAAAGCACCCCTGTCCTGCCCTGCTCTTGCCCAATGGCGAACGCAAGCGTCGGTCTGGCGTCGTATGTAAACAGCAATTGCACCATGCATGTGAGGTATCACCGCGAAGGTCAGATCGAGGGCAATCATTTTAGCAGTAGACCTCCTCTGTAAATCTACTGGGGTAACCTGTAAAGGCTTTTAAAGGCTTTTAAAAATGTATGTAGTTTGTCGCCAATGCGCGTTTGTGCGAAATTTTAAAGCATGTCGTGTTTGGTATCTATGTACTCGGCCTAAGATCATCTTTTTTATTTCATCAAACATTTGGGCAATATAGTGTGTTTTAGTGCATTAAAATTAAAAAAAGTGTATTTTTTAACCCAAAAAATGCGTTTGAAAAATCGCTGCGCAAATACTGTGTAGAAAAAAAAAATGCAACACCCACCATTTTAATCTGTAGGGCCTTTGCTTTAAAAATATATATAATGTTTGGGGGTTCAACATAATTTTCTTGCAAAAAAAAAAATGTTTTCATGTAAACAAAAAGTGTCAAAAAGGGCTTTGTCTTCAAGTGGTTAGAGTGGATGTAAGCTTCCTAATGTTGTGTATAAAATGCCAGAACAGTTCAAAACCCCCCCAAATGACCCAATTTTGGAAAGTAGACACCCCAAGCTATATACTGAGAGGCATGTCGAGTCCATGGAATATTTTATATGTTGACACAAGTTGCGGAAAAACGACAATTTTTTTTTTTTTTTGCACAAAGTTGTCACTAAATGATATATTGCTCAAACATGCCATGGGCATATGTGGAATTACACCCCAAAATACATTCTGTTGCTTCTCCTGAGTACGGGGATACCACATGTGTGAGACTTTTTGGGAGCCTAGCCATATACGGGACCCCAAAAACCAAGCACCGCCTTCAGGCTTTCTAAGGGTGTAAATTTTTGATTTCACTTCTCACTGCCTATCACAGTTTCGGAGGCCATGGAATGCCCAGATAGCACAAAACCCCCCCAAATGACCCCATTTTGGAAAGTAGACACCCCAAGCTATTTGCTGAGAGGTATTGTGAGTATTTTGCAGATCTCGCTTTTTGTCACAAAGTTTTGAAAATTGAAAAAAAAATAAAATATATATATATATATATATATATATATATATATATATATATTTTCTTTCTTCATTTTCAAAAACAAATGAGAGCTGTAAAATACTCGCCATGCCTCTCAGCAAATAGCTTGGGGTGTCTATATTCCAAAATGGGGTAATTTGGGGGGGTTTTGTGCGATTTTGGCATTTTATGGCCTTCGAAACTGTGATAGGTAGTGAGGAGTGAAATCAAAAATTTGCGCCCTTAGAAATCCTGAAGGCGGTGCTTGGTTTCCTGGGGGCCCGTACGCGGCTAGGCTCCCAAAAAGTCCCACACATGTGGTATCCCCGTACTCAGGAGAAGCAGCAAAATGTATTTTGGGGTGAAATTCCACATATAACCATGGCATGTGTGAGCAATATATCATTTAGTGACAACTTTTTGTAATTTTTTTTTTTTTTTTTTTTTAGTCATTATTCAATCACTTGGGACAAAAAAATAAAAAATTCAATGGGCTCAACATGCCTCTCAGCAATTTCCTTGGGGTGTCTACTTTCCAAAATGGGGTAATTTGGGGGGGTTTTGTACTGCCCTGTCATTTTAGCACCTCAAGAAATGAGATAGGCAGTCATAAATTTAAAGCTGTGTAAATTTCAGAAAATGTACCCTAGTTTGTAAACTCTATAACTTTTGCGCAAACCAATAAATATACGCTTATTGACATTTTTTTTACTAAAAACATGTGGCTGAATACATTTTGGCCTAAATGTATGACTACAATTAAGTTTATTCGATTTTTCTCATAACAAAAAGTAGAAAATATCATTTTTTTTCAAAATTTTCGGTCTTTTTCCGTTTATATCGCAAAAAATAAAAATCGCAGAGGCTATCAAATACCATTAAAAGAAAGCTCTATTTGTGGGAAGAAAAGGACGCAAATTTCGTTTGGGTACAACATTGCATGTCCGCACAATTTACAGTTAAAGCAGCGCAGTGCAAAATTCTGAATTCACCTCTGGTCCTCTAGCTACCAAATGGTCCGGGGCTTAAGTGGTTAAACCTCCATTTCTAACCAGATATATCCATAATATGTGTGCCCCCCTAAACCAAAAATTACCCATTGACCATAGTGCCCCCTTTTCCTTCTTCTCCCTTAGTGATTTTTTATTTATTTATTTGGATCCTCCCACCCCAACCCACTCTAAACCCCTCCCCCTATCAACCTCCCTCTTCCCGTGTCTTCCTTGCCTCTCCTCCCAGTGACCTATGTAGAGAATCCCTTCCTCCCTCCTCCTAGTGTTCCCTTATTAAATAATATTATATAGATATATCCTCGTGCCCCCTATATCTCCCTCTTGTGCTATGTGTAATGTAGGCGCCCCACATACCTGGATATTCCTTTCTTTAACCCTCCTAATGGCGTATTTCCCTTCCTAGATAACCCCTAATTTTAGGCGGTCTTACAAAAAAAAAGGTGCCCTTCCCCTTACCCTCCCCTCCCCGCTCCCCCCTATGATTCTAAGTTCTTATCTTATCATACCCCAACTTTTTAATCTCCCCACCCCCCTGTTCAATTATCCCCCAACCCCACCCCCCCACCGAACCTAGTCCATCCCTCCATAAGCACATAATTTCCCCACTCCTCAGAACAAGAAGCAAGGGGACGTGCATCTTAAAGAACACAACATACAGGGATATGGTTAATATTGACACTGACACACGTACACCTACACAGGTTGAACTGGATTGACTATTCTCTTTATTCAGCCTTACCTACTATATGTGTGTAAAGGTACTTCTTTTATGTTCCAACAATATTTTATCAAAAGTAAAATGGTAATTCACAATAATAACATGCAAAAATAGTACATTGAAAGAAAAAGTGACGAGCAAGTTACAAATGCATCAAAAACAAGTTAGGCATAATAGTACATCTGAACAGAAATTTGTCCTAATGTCCAATAGAAATTTATAATAATATCTTTAGGATGAATGCAACCTTGATAGAAATCGTTATACATGGCAGTATATTTGAGACTGGAGCCTCATTTCTGATGTAGGAAAAAAACAAAGGGGTGGAGTGATTATGATTGACTACTTGAGTGGCTAGATGGGGGTTGAGTCCCAGATGGATCGTCTTTCCACTATGAAGGGTGTTCCAAGGTGTAAGGCCTAATGCCACAAGATGACAGGAAAGGTGATAGAGAGGTGGTACAGGGTTGCCCAGGGAGTAGAAGGTATATAGGGGTAGCACAGAAGAAAAGAGAGGGAGAAGAACGGTTTACAACAGGGGTTGTAAAGTCAAAAGGTTTTTTATCTTAATGCATTCTATGCGTTAAGATAAAAAACATTTTGTGTGCATCAGCCCCCCTAATACTTACCTGAACCCCATCTCTGTCCAGCGATGTCCACGAGTGTCCCAGGCATCGGGGACTCTCCCTCCTGATTGGCTGAGACAAAGTCAGTTAGGCATTCAGGAGAAAGAGGGGGGCGGGGCTGAACCACAGCTTTGTGTCTGAATGGACACACGGAACTGCAGCTCGGCTTGGGTGACCCCATAGCAAGCTGCTTGGAGAGTTGTGACGTTATTTCATACACTTGGGACCAGAATGTTTGCAGTGATGGGCATGTCTAACATATATGTAGGAGAGTTCCCTGTTCTTTAGAACATCTCCAACATATACTGCACCTTTTAATAAAGTATTTAACCCCTTGAAATTTTCCACATTTTGTCATGTTGCAACCAAAAATGTAAATGTATTTTATTGTTTTTTTTTATGTGATAGACCAACACAAAGTGGCACATTATTGTGAAGTGGAAGGAAAATGATAAATGGTTTTTAACATTTTTTACAAATAAATATCTAAAGTGTGGTGTGCATTTGTATATATCCCCCTTTACTGTGATACCCCTAACTAAAATCTAGTGGAACTAATTGCCTTCAGTAGTCGCCTAATTAGTAAATAGCGTTCACCTGTGAAAAAATGTAATCAGTATAAACACAGCTGTTCTGTGAAGCCCTCAGAGGTTTGTTAAAGAACCTTAGTGAGCAAACATCATGAAGGCCAAGGAACACACCAGACAGGTCAGGGATAAAGTTGTGGAGAAGTTTAAAGCAGGGGTAGGGTCTAAAAAAATATCCCAAGCTTAGACCATCTCACGGAGAACTGTTCAATCCATCATCCAAAAATGGAAAGAGTATGACTGACAGAACTGCAAACCTACCAAGACATGGCCATCTACCTAAACTGACAGGCCGGGCAAAGAGACCATTAATCAGAGAAGCAGCCAAGAGGCCCATGGTAACTCTGGAGGAGCTGCAGAGATCAACATCTCAGATGGGAGAATCTGTCCACAGGACAATTGTTAGTTGTGCACTCCACAGATCTGGTCTTTATGGAAGAATGGCAAGAATTGTTGAAAGAAAGCCATAAGAAGTCCCTTGTGCAGTTTGCGAGAAGCCAAATTGAACTTTTTGGACTAAGGCCTCTAGCACACGATACTCCTGTTTGAGCATCTACCTTGCGGAAGCTTGTTCTCGCAGCAACAATATCAATAGACAAATCTGCGAATTTGCACGCCAACGTGCGTGGATGCGCTCATGAGGCGTTAATTACTGACCAAAAATGCAGATTTTTTTTTTTTTTACTGAAGAATACACAGCGCTTGTTTACATGCCTGTGTGCATAGGCACATTAAAATGAATGGGCTGTATTTTAGCTCAGCAAAAAAAAAAAGCTGTGCTGAGCATTTTCAAGCTGCAGCGTGCATGAGGCCTTAAAGTAAAACGCTATGTGTGGTGGAAAACTAACACTGCACATCACCATGAATACACCATTCCCACTGTAAAATATGGTGGTGGCAACATCATGTTGTGGGGATGCTTTTCTTCAGCAGGGACAGGGAAACTGGTCAGAGTTGATGGGAAGATGGAGCCGAAATACAGGGCACTCTTAGAAGAAAACCTGTTAGATTCTGCAAAAGACTTGAGACTGGGGCGGAGGTTCACCTTCCAGCAGGACAACGACCCTAAACATACAGCCAGAGCCAAGATGGAATGGTTTTGATCAAAGCATATTCATGTGTTAGAATGGCCCAGTCTAAATCCAAATGAGAATCTGTGGCAACACTTGAAAATAGGTGTTCAGACGATCTCCATCCAATCTGACAGAGCTTGAGCTAATTTGCAAAGAAGAATGGGCAAACATTTCACTCTCCTAGATGTAAAGGTGGTAGAGACATACCAAAAAAGACTTGCAGCTGTAATTGCAGCGAAAGGTGGTTATGCAAAGGGACTGAATACAAAAGCACGCCAAACTTTTCAGATGTTTATTTGTAAAAAAAAATTTTGAAATCCATTTATCATTTTCCTTGCAATTCATAATTATGTGCCACTTTGTGTTGGTCTATCACATAAAATCCCAATAAAAAACAATTACGTTTTGGTTGTAACATAACAAAATGTGGAAAATTTCAAGGGGTATGAATACTTTTTCAAGGCACTGTATTAAATGTCTCAGGGTTACAGTGGGGCAAAAAAGTATTTAGTCAGCCACCAATTGTGCAAGTTCTCCCACTTGAAAAGATGAGAGAGGCCTGTAATTGTCATCATAGGTAAACCTCAACTATGAGAGACAAAATGTGGAAACAAATCCAGACAATTACATTGTCTGATTTGGAAATAATTTTTTTTGCAAATTATGGTGGAAAATAAGTATTTGGTCAATATTAAAAGTTCATCTCAATACTTTGTTATATATCCTTTGTTAGCAATGAAAGAGGTCAAACGTTTTCTGTAAGTCTTCACAAGGTTGTCACACACTGTTGCTGGTATGTTGGCCCATTCCTCCATGCAGATCTCCTCTAGAGCAGTGATGTTTTGGGGCTGTTGCTGGGCAACACGGACTTTCAACTCCCTCCAAAGGTTTTCTATGGGGTTGAGATCTGGAGACTGGCTAGGCCACTCCAGGACCTTGAAATGCTTCTTACGAAGCCACTCCTTCGTTGCCCGGGCGGTGTATTTGGGATCATTGTCATGCAGAAAGACCCAGCCACGTTTCAACTTCAATGCCCTTGCTGATGGGAGGTTTGCACTCAAAATCTCACGATACATGGCCCCATTCATTCTTTCATGTACCCGGATCAGTCGTCCTGTTCCCTTTGCAGAGAAACAGCCCCAAAGCATGATGTTGCCACCCCCATGCTTCACAGTAGGTATTGTGTTCTTTGGTTGCAACTCAGCATTCTCTCTCCTCCAAACAAGACGAGTTGTGTTTCTACCAAACAGTTCTACTTGGTTTTCCTCTGACCATATGACATTCTCCCAATCCTCTTCTGGATCATCCAAATGCTCTCTAGCAAACCTCAGACGGGCCCAGGCATGTACTGGCTTAAGCAGGGGGACACGTCTGGCACTGCAGGATCTGAGTCCCTGGTGGCGTAGTGTGTTACTGATGGTAGCCTTTGTTACGTTGGTCCCAGCTCTCTGCAGGTCATTCACTAGGTCCCCCCGTGTGGTTCTGGGATTTTTGCTCACCGTTCTTGTGATCATTTTGACCCCACGGGGTGAGATCTTGCGTGGAGCCCCAGATCGAGGGAGATTATCAGTGGTCTTGTATGTCTTCCATTTTCTAATTATTGCTCCCACAGTTGATTTCTTCACACCAAGCTGTTTGCCTATTGCAGATTCAGTCTTCCCAGCCTGGTGCAGGTCTACAATTTTGTTTCTGGTGTCCTTTGACAGCTCTTTGGTCTTCACCATAGTGGAGTTTGGAGTGGGACTGTTTGAGGTTGTGGACAGGTGTCTTTTATACTGATAACAAGTTCAAACTGGTGCCATTAATACAGGTAATGAGTGGAGGACAGAGGAGCCTCTTAAAGAAGAAGATACAGGTCTGTGAGAGCCAGAAATCTTGCTTGTTTGTAGGGGACCAAATACTTATTTTCCACCATATTTTGCAAATAAGTTCTTTACAAATCAGAGAACGTGAGTGTCTGGATTTGTTTCCACATTTTGTCTCTTAGTTGAGGTATACCTATGATGACAATTACAGGCCTCTCATCTTTTTAAGTGGTAGAACTTGCACAATTGGTGGCTGACTAAATACTTTTTTGCCCCACTGTATATTTGTTAAGCAGTACAGGAGTTCGGTACCACCCGGTTAAAATCTTGTAATTGTTCTCCTGGATCGAGACGTTGATAGATCCTTTTTGTGCGGCAATGAAAATACTTTCCTAGTGGTCATTTGAAAGTTCCAGTTGTAGGTCCTTTTCTCAAGTCTGGCATGCTTTCCTTGAGTTAGGGGATGTGAACGCAAAGAACATCGAATGAATGTTAGAAATCATGTCGTGGAGGCGAGGATTGGGAGCAAAGTGATTCAAACGGGTGGATGCACGAGATACCAATGAGGAGCGATCAATGTCATGAAGAAAGTGGCATATTTGGAAATATGTCCAGCAAGTAAATTAGTGTCTTAGCATACTTGTGGACAAATTGTTGAAATTTAAGAGTGTACCATCCTGGAAGAAATGATGAGCTAACACAGAGGGATGTGGCCAAGTGTTTGCTAAAAATTGGGTACTGCCAAAGCTTTATTTCTTTTTTGAATACACATTTATTCAGGCAGCAAAAAACCCAGTCTTGTTTGATACAGAAAAAGCCCTCTTCCCTTAAAGGGGACTGTAAGGTCCCCTCTCCGAGGAATATTTATATCCTGTGCCACAAGTCACGCCTTAGCATAGATCCCCGACGGAAGTTTATGGGTCTTCTCCTCTTGTATCTCCCATGCAGGAAATGCAGGGAGATGAGCCCCATAGACTTCTACAGGGCTCTATTGATCAGGCGCAGCCAGGACACAGGACTTGCAGTGCAGGATGTAAACAATCAGCCAAGGCCACGGCTGTTGGCTTGAGGTAGGTGTGCACCTCTGGTAAGGCAGGTGGAATCAAAAAGGTCACCTTTAAAGTGGAGTTCCACCCTCTTTTTCAACTTTGTTGCATCCTCTTTATTTCTGTCCCCTTAAGAATAATTGGCATATTATTTTTTTTTTAAACTCACTGTTTTATTGTCCTTTGTTTCTCCTGCCGCGGCCACAGCAGCCTCCTCGCGTCATCCACTGACGGCTATGCCTCCTAGGAGATGTTTGTCATCAATCCCAGGAGGCCCTGGGCCATAGCATTGCGTTCCCATTGTCATCAAGGTACGCCCATCCTGCCCTCCCTCGGTCTGCCTGGTGTGTGTGTGTGTGTCCTCCTTCCTCCGCTCCTCCCTCCCTACCCAGCGAGCTTCAGCCTGTCACATCCCACACTGCACTGTGTGATGATGTGACCAGGGCCGGTCCTGGACGGTGTGCAGTGCACCCAGGCGCCACAGAGGTGGGGGCGCTGAAGCGCCAGAGTGCTCCCCTCCCTCCTGCTTCTCCTCTCCTTGTCCATAGGCGGCTCTCTCCGCCGATCACCGCCGCCGCCACTGCTGTGTTCCCTGCCGAAGCCCACCCTCCTCCTGTCAGAGGAGGAGAGCGAAACAGCTGGAGATCGGAGCGGCTGTTTCTGACCAGCCGCGAAGTGACATTGCTGGGGGGGGGGCGGTCTATGCCCGACGTGTTTCAGTTCTCCTCCTCCTCCTGTGTTTAACTCCTGCCTGCTGCGCAAGCCTGACACACTCTGTTCTCTACTGTTTTTAATTAGTGTAATGTAGGGGGGTGGTTTGTCCTGGAGGGGTCTATACTAATGGAGGGGGGGTGGTTTGTTCTGGGGGGGTCTGTACTAATTGAGGGGGGGTGGTTTTTCCAGGGGGTCTGTACTAATGTAGGGGGGTGATTTGTTCGGGGGGGTCTGTACTAATGGAGGGGGGGTGGTTTGTCCTGGGGGGGTCTGTACTAATGGAGGGGGGTGGTTTGTTCTGGGGGGAGTCTGTACTAATGGAGGGGGGTGGTTTGTCCTGGGGGGTCTATACTAATGGAGGGGGGGTGGTTTGTCCTGGGGAGGGTCTGTACTAATGGAGGGGGGGGTTGTTTGTTCTGGGGGGTCTGTACTAATGGAGGGGGTGGTTTGTCCGGGGGGGTCTGTACTAATGGAGGGGGTGGTTTGTCCTGGGGGGGTCTGTACTAATGGAGTGGGGGTGGTTTGTCCTGGGGGGGTCTGTACTAATGGAGGGGGGTGGTTTGTCCTGGGGGGGTCTGTACTAATGGAGGGGGGTGGTTTGTCCTGGGGGGTCTATACTAATGGAGGGGGGGGTGGTTTGTCCTGGGGAGGGTCTGTACTAATGGAGGGGGGTGGTTTGTCCTGGGGGGTCTATACTAATGGAGGGGGGGTGGTTTGTCCTGGGGAGGGTCTGTACTAATGGAGGGGGGGTTGTTTGTTCTGGGGGGGTCTGTACTAATGGAGGGGGGGGTGGTTTGTCCGGGGGGGGGGTCTGTACTAATGGAGTGGGGGTGGTTTGTCCGGGAGGGATCTGTACTAATGGAGGGATGGTTTGTTCGGGGGGAAATCTGTAGTAATGGAGGGGGGTGGTTTGTCCTGGGGAGGGTCTGTACTAATGGAGGGGGGGGGTGGTTTGTTCTGGGGGGGTCTGTACTAATGATGGAGGGGGGTTGTTTGTTCTGGGGGGGGTCTGTACTAATGATGGAGGGGGTTGTTTGTTCTGGGGGGGTCTGTACTAATGATGGAGGGGGGTGGTTTGTTCTGGGGGGTTTGTATTAATGGAGGGGGGTGGTTTGTTCTGGGGGGTCTGTACTAATTTAAGGGGGGTGGTTTGTTCTGGGGGGTCTGTACTAATAGAGGGGGGGTGGTTTGTTCTGCGGGGGTCTGTACTAATAGAGGGGGGGTGGTTTGTTCTGGGGGGTCTGTACTAATGGAGGGGGGGTGGTTTGTCCGGGGGGGTCTGTACTAATGGAGGGGGGGTGGTTTGTCCTGGGGAGGGTCTGTACTAATGGAGGGGGGGTGGTTTGTTCTGGGGGGGTCTGTACTAATGATGGAGGGGGGTGGTTTGTTCTGGGGGGTCTGTACTAATGAAGGGGGGTGGTTTGTTCTGGGAGGGCTGTATTAATGGAGGGGGGGTGGTTTGTTCTGGGGGGTCTGTACTAATAGAGGGGGGTGGTTTGTCCTGGGGGGTCTGTACTAATGGAGGGGGGTGTTTTTTTCTGGGGGGGGGGTCTGTACTAATGGAGGGGGGTGTTTTTTTCTGAGGGGGTCTGTACTAATGGAGAGGGGTGGTTTTTCCTGAGGGGGGGTCTACTAATGGAGGGGGTGGTTTGTTCTGAGAGGGGGGCTGTACTAATGGAGGGGGTGGTTTGTCCTGGGGGGCTCTGTACTAATGGAGGGGTGGTTTGTTCTGGGGGGGCTGTACTAGTGGAGGGGGGGGTGGTTTGTCCTGGGGGTTTGTGCTAATGGGGTGGTGGTTTGTCCTGGGGGGGTCTGTACTAATGGATGGGGGGTGGTTTGTCCTGGGGGGTTTGTGCTAATGGAGGGGGGTGGTTTGTCCTAATGGAGGGGGGTGGTTTGTTCTGGGGGGTTTGTGCTAATGGAGGAGGGTTTGTCCTGGGGGGTCTGTACTAATGGAGGGGGGTGGTTTGTAATGGGGGACTGTACTAATGGAGGGGGTGATTTGTCCTGAGGGGGTCTATACTGATAGAGGGGGTGGTTTGTCCTGGGGGTCTATATTGATGGGGGGGGTCTGTACTGAGGAAGGGGTTTATACTTAGTGGGGGGTCTGCACTTAGTGGAAGGGGGTCTGTACTCAGGGGCGACTATAGTTTTGTGGAGGGGGGTGACACCATGTTTTACCGCACCGGGTGACACCAACCCTAGTGACGCCACTGCAGCCACGGCCCCTCCTTTCCCCTCTCCCCCTCCTCCTCGCGCGCGCTGCTGTACTAGTGAACGGCGCACTATGTTTCTTCCTCGCCTTCATATCGGCCAGGGAAGAAAAAAAAAAGGAGCAAAGAAGAGGATTGTGGGACATATAGTCCTGAGGACTGGCAGCCCCACTGTAACACAAACTGCAGCCCGCACAGCATGCTCAGCTGAATGGGAGAGCGAGAGAGCCAGGAGCCCGGGAAAGCTTTCAGGGAAGTGCACCCAGGACTCCAGAGGGAGAGGACAGTGCTTAGAGAACACCATCAGAGAGAGAACCCCGCTGCCCTGCGCCACCAGAGGGAAAGCCACACAGCCTGGCGCCATCCCTGGCAATTCAGAGTGAGCAGACTCCTGATCAAAGGAACCGTTGCTGTATCGCTGGGTCAGGTGAGAGGGCCAATCGGCCAAGATCTACTAACGTCCATAGGAACTGCAGTCTCTGACCATCTCCTGTATCATGTCCGCAGTCTCTGACCATCTCCTGTATCATGTCCACAGTCTCTGACCATCTCCTGTATTATGTCCGCAGTCTCTAACCATCTCCTGTAGTATGTCTGCAATCTCTGACCATCTCCTGTACTACGTATGTAGTCTCTGACTGTCTCCTGTACCGTGTCTGCAGTCTCTGACCGTCTCCTGTAATATGTCCGCATTCTCTGACCATCTCCTGTACTATGTCTACAGTCTCTGACCATCTCTTGTATTATGTGTGCAGTCTCTGACCATCTCCTATATTATATTGCCAGTCTCTGACCGTCTCCTGTAATATGTCTGCACTCTGACTGTCTCCTGTATTCTATCTGTAGTCTCTGATCATCTCCTGTACCATGTCTGCAGTCTCTGACCATCTCCTGTACCATGTCTGCAGTCTCTGACCATCTCCTGTATTAGATCTCCAGTCTCTGATCGTCTCCTGTAGTATGTCTGCAGTCTCTGACCACCTCCTGTAATATAAAGAAGAAAGGTGCAAAATAAATGGCCCAAAATTGCACTTCTCGGCGCCTAGATGCTAAATTACTGTTCCTGAAAAGAAACACTCCTCCAACTAAGAGGGTAATAGGGAATATAAATAATAGTAAAACAGCCCAGGAAAAATATATAAAATTATCAAAGTTAGTAAAACTATGATAAAATCAGTAAAATACAAATAAAGCAGCTGTTAAATTTATACAAATGAGTATCTCATGTATATAAAAAAATAATACATTAAAAATATCATATCAAAAAAACTTAAGCCTCATATAGTCCATATGATAAACAGCGCTAGTAATGGATAAGTGTCCAAAACCACAAAAAACACTTGAGTGATGACGTTGCAACAGTCAAACTAAGAGTGAAGTATCTTCTATGGATAAAATCTGTAGTGCACCCTACACCAATCCCAAATCTTCACCACGAGTGAGGCACGCTCCCCCTCTGGGGTACAAACTCACCACAAGGATGAAAAAGGTAAGCCTTTTAGTCTATAGGTAGTCTCACTCCAACTTCCATCATCACCACCAGAGTAGTATGGGTTAAATCCTCAGGCAAACATATAAGGACATAAGAGTACCAAATAGTGTAATATTGCTTTAATATAGAATTCCCCCAATACAAAATCCCTGTGTCAAATGCACGTACATAAAAATCACTTGCAAAGGCACATAAAGTAAAGAGTGTAATCACTGCTATCCTGTCCCAAGAGGGCGCCCGTGTTGCGGACGTGGCGCTGCAGTCTTTTTCCAGGTATGGGACAGCTGGCCGTGGAGCTCACTCTGTACTTCCTGGTTACAGAGACGCTGAGGTATCTGAGCCCTGACCGGTTTCGTCACAAGCTGACTTCAACTGAGGGCTTAGATAGCCAGCGTCGGCGTGCGTAATATCACTCCCCCGCTCGTCATCTATTGGCTGAAGTGCCGCAATCGGTCCGCCCTGATTGGTGCTTGTCAGGGCGGAACTGCGATGCGCTCATCCTCAAACCGGAGCTTTTTAGGAGAGTGATCAGTCCGCACAAGTTACTGCACATAGTTATTATATGAATAAGAAAAAAGAGCAAACAATATTATTGGGGCTACAGTACTATCGCATTTAAACAGCAAAACATGTTAATGTAAAGCCGGTCATATTGAAAACCATATCACGGTCGCTGCTGTACATAACTTATATAGTAGTATTTGCATATAAACAAACATATCTATATTTGGGTACTTCTTTAAACAAAGGATTTGTCTACTAAAGGAAAATGTGAGTATATGATGTGAACTACAACATATACAGGTCCTTCTCAAAAAATTAGCATATTGTGATAAAGTTCATTATTTTCTGTAATGTACTGATAAACATTAGACTTTCATATATTTTAGATTCATTACACACAACTGAAGTAGTTCAAGCCTTTTCTTGTTTTAATATTGATGATTTTGGCATACAGCTCATGAAAACCCAAAAATCCTATCTCAAAAAATTAGCATATCATGAAAAGGTTCTCTAAACGAGCTATTAACCTAATCATCTGAATCAACTAATTAACTCTAAACACCTGCAAAAGATTCCTGAGGCTTTTAAAAACTCCCAGCCTGGTTTATTACTCAAAACCGCAATCATGGGTAAGACTGCCGACCTGACTGCTGTCCAGAAGGCCATCATTGACACCATCAAGCAAGAGGGTAAGACACAGAAAGAAATTTCTGAACGAATAGGCTGTTCCCAGAGTGCTGTATCAAGGCACCTCAGTGGGAAGTCTGTGGGAAGGAAAAAGTGTGGCAGAAAACGCTGCACAACGAGAAGAGGTGACCGGACCCTGAAGAAGATTGTGGAGAAGGACCGATTCCAGACCTTGGAGGACCTGCGGAAGCAGTGGACTGAGTCTGGAGTAGAAACATCCAGAGCCACCGTGAACAGGCATGTGCAGGAAATGGGCTACAGGTGCCGCATTCCCCAGGTCAAGCCACTTTTGAACCAGAAACAGCGGCAGAAGCGCCTGACCTGGGCTACAGAGAAGCAGCACTGGACTGTTGCTCAGTGGTCCAAAGTACATTCGGAAATCAAGGTGCCAGAGTCTGGAGAAAGACTGGGGAGAGGGAAATGCCAAAATGCCTGAAGTCCAGTGTCAAGTACCCACAGTCAGTGATGGTCTGGGGTGCCATGTCAGCTGCTGGTGTTGGTCCACTGTGTTTTATTAAGGGCAGGGTCAATGCAGCTAGCTATCAGGAGATTTTGGAGCACTTCATGCTTCCATCTGCTGAAAAGCTTTATGGAGATGAAGATTTCATTTTTCAGCACGACCTGGCACCTGCTCACAGTGCCAAAACCACTGGTAAATGGTTTACTGACCATGGTATTACTGTGCTCAATTGGCCTGCCAACTCTCCTGACCTGAACCCCATAGAAAATCTGTGGGATATTGGGAAGAGAAAGTTGAGAGACGCAAGACCCAACACTCTGGATGAGCTTAAGGCCGCTATCGAAGCATCCTGGGCCTCCATAACACCTCAGCAGTGCCACAGGCTGGTTGCCTCCATGCCACGCCGCATTGAAGCAGTCATTTCTGCAAAAGGATTCCCGACCAAGTATTGAGTGCATAACTGAACATAATTATTTGAAGGTTGACTTTTTTTGTATTAAAAACACTTTTCTTTTATTGGTCGGATGAAATATGCTAATTTTTTGAGATAGGATTTTTGGGTTTTCATGAGCTGTATGCCAAAATCATCAATATTAAAACAAGAAAAGGCTTGAACTACTTCAGTTGTGTGTAATGAATCTAAAATATATGAAAGTCTAATGTTTATCAGTACATTACAGAAAATAATGAACTTTATCACAATATGCTAATTTTTTGAGAAGGACCTGTATCCCGATGACACAGTCCCAGTATAACTGGTGATCTGTACCATGAGAAGTGCAGCGCACATCAATATAGCACTTAGAAATGTAAAACACAATATGGCTAGACAGTCATTATGTGTATATAAATAAATTCTAGAACCACAGTGAGCCAAGGCCGGGGTTTAAACCCAATATCCAAACATTAAAGAGATGGATAAATATTAAAGCAATATTACACTATTTGGTACTCTTATGTCCTTATATGTTTGCCTGAGGATTTAACCCATACTACTCTGGTGGTGATGACGGAAGTTGGAGTGAGACTACCTACAGACTAAAAGGCTTACCTTTTTCATCCTTGTGGTGAGTTTGTACCCCAGAGGGGGAGCGTGCCTCACTCGTGGTGAAGATTTGGGATTGGTGTAGGGTGCACTACAGATTTTATCCATAGAAGATACTTCACTCTTAGTTTGACTGTTGCAACGTCATCACTCAAGTGTTTTTTGTGGTTTTGGACACCTCCTGTAATATGTTCGCATTCTCTGACCATCTCTTGTATTATGTCTGCAGTCTCTGACCATCTCTTGTATTATGTCTGCAGTCTCTGACCATCTTCTTTATTATGTCTGCAGTCTTTGACCATCTCCTGTATTATATCTGCAGTCTCTGATCATCTCCTGTACTATGTCTGGGGGCTCTTTCTAACAGACTCTCTAACAGAAGCCCTCTCTGTGTGCATCAGAGAGACTCCCCTCCAGGTCTCATTAGTGTACGCTCTTCCTGTATTTTTTTTATTGTTAAGAGATCATGGGAGGATCCCTGGGTAACGAAGACTTCTTAGGGGAGCATCTCTGTGTTTGTGTTTGAGTCCTTGCCATAGAAACATTTGTAAAGGGGAGGAGTTGGTAAGATGACCACTCCCATGTGGGGCGCCAGAAATATTTCTGCACTCAGACGTCTGTGACCCTAGGATCGGCCCTGGATGTGACGTCACACAGACAAAACAGTACTTTCTCCACGGCGCGGCTGCACCTGTGATGCTGCCCTCCTCTCCTCTCCAGACTCCAGCTGGCGCCGACCGCGGCGCCCAGATTCGGAACAACACGTGCGGGTGGGGTGGGTGTCCACAGTCCTCCGCCGGCCTGGGCCCGAGGTGGGGGGGGGGGGGGTGGTGCCATTGTACTGCTAGTGTGGGAGCCTGGGAGGACTCGGACAGTGGCGCCCCTGTGCAAGTGTGATAAGGAAGGGAGGGGGGGTGCAAGATGGTCTGCTAGACAGTGACACAGCTATAGATAGTATATCTATATATATATCTATATATATATATATATAGATAGATAGAGATATAGATATATATATATATATATATATATATAGATATATTATGTAATATAGCTGGTCCAGCCGCCCCCTCCCCCCACCAGACCAGCTAATTCAGCTACTGTGCCCCCCCTATCAGACAGACAACACTCACTATATAATTTATATTCGCTGACTGTGCCACCCCCACCCTGAGCTGGTCTAATGATGAGGATGGGGGGGGGGGGTGCTGCTGTGAGTGATGTGGGCCAGGCAATTCGATGTGCTGGGGTGATGCAATGTGATGTGATGCAATCTGCTGTGGGCCATGCGATTCGATGTGCTGAGGTGATGTGATTAGATGTGCTGGGGGTGATGCAATGTGCTGTGGGCCATGCGATTCGATGTGCTGGGGGTGTTGCAATGTGCTGTGAGTGATGCGATTCGATGTGCTGGGGGTTATGCAATGTACTGTAAATGATGCGATTCGATGTGCTGGGAGTGATGCAATGTGCTGTGGGCCATGCGATTCGATGTGCTGAGGTGATGTGATTAGATGTGCTGGGGGTGATGCAATGTGCTGTGGGCCATGCGATTCGATGTGCTGGGGGTGTTGCAATGTGCTGTGAGTGATGCGATTCGATGTGCTGGGGGTTATGCAATGTACTGTAAATGATGCGATTCGATGTGCTGGGGGTGATGCAATGTGCTGTGGGCCATGCGTTTCGACGTGCTGGGGGTGATGCAATGTGCTGTAAATGATGCGATTTGATGTGCTGGGGGTGATGCAATGTGCTGTGGGCCATGCGATTCGACGTGCTGGGGGTGATGCAATGTGCTGTAAATGATGCGATTTGATGTGCTGGGGGTGATGCAATGTTCTGTGGGCCATGCGAATCTAGATGCATAAATGAATTTTGTTGCTGAGATTAGTATTTTTTTAAAAATGAAAAGCTGTACAGAAAAAAGTAGCCTGTGTGTGTGCGTGCGTGTGTGTGTATGTATGTGTGTGTATATGTATATGTGTATATGTGTGTGTGTGTGTGTGTGTATGTATGTATATATATATATATATATATATATATATATATATATATATATAATACACACCGTATATACTCGAGTATAAGCCGAGTTTTTAAGCACAATTTTTTGTGCTGAAAATGCCCCCCTCGGCTTATACTCGAGTCACCTTTTTGCGCCTAAACTCCCGGACTTTGCGGAGCCAGTACCGGCCGGCCGTGGGTCCCCTGGACCCCAAACTTGGCACACAGGTAGCCCCACTCTTCCTCTATAAGTATGCAACGTTTTTTGTCCGGGGGACCTACGGCCGGGGAGCACCGATTTTTCAAACCCGGGCACCCCTTCCATAGACTCCCATGTTAAACGGTAATTTCTCTGGTGACTTTGGGGACCCGGTACCGGCCGGTCGTAGGTCCTATGGACCCCAAACTTGGCACACATATAGCCCCACTCTTCCTCTATAGGTTTCCAAAGTTTCTTGTCCGGACGACCTACGGCTGGGGAGCACCGATTTTACAAAGCTGGGCACCCCTTCCATAGACTCCCATGTTAAACGTCAGTCTAGTCATGGACACAGTGAGGCATGGACACAGTGAGGCACACCCTAGGCTTATACTCGAGTCAATAAGTTTTCCCAGTTTTTGTGGTAAAATTAGGTGCCTCGGCTTATATTCGGGTCGGCTTATACTCGAGTATATACGGTATATAATTTTTTTTTTTTTTTCTTTTTTGAACATGCAGTATATTTACTTTTTTACTGCAGGGAGGAGAGGTTTGCATAGAAAAGTATCAACTTCCTCTGACACTGCCGTTGCTATGGATACCTGACCTGAAACCTTGTAAAGCACTGAGCATGTGCGAGATCTGCAATTATGAAATCCAGGAAGAAATACAGTCTGGCTTCAGATGCCCACACTTAAGATGGCCACGGTCTATTTCTAGTTTATAAACGTTCAAAATGCTGTAATAACCTAATATACGGACCTCAGTTTACAGACTAACTTTTACTAGAATACATTAAGCTTGTGTATTATAGAGGTATTTTTATTTAAAAAGTGTAATTTCGGCCGGAACACCACTTTAAAGAGGCAAACAAGATAAGTGCACTTTCTTTGAAAGACTGGTGGTCATTATGCCTGCTGTCCCCCTGACCACCAGTCTTGTACGCTGCCCACTTTAGTTCTTTAGAAAGGGAGCAGTGAGGAAATTTTATATTTTCTGTATTTGCTGTAGTGGGCAGACCTAGGACTCCCATTCTGAACCGCATACTGGCCCATAGGTTGGTTACTGGTCCAGGGGACTCCTGGTCTGTCCCATCTCCTAAGCACTTACACTCAGATTGGCAGGCCATTCCACATGCCCATCCATTCCGTACATTAATTACCCGTGCATGGTGTGAATTGTATTCTCAGTGAGCACCACCGAACACTAAGTCCACAGCCACACAGGCAATAAAAATGGATGGTTGATCCATGTTTGTATGCCACTTCTACCAACCTGTTATTTAAAGGACAGTCTATTTCCTTTTTGTGTGACCATTGGCTGTTTATTCCCCCATCCACGAGCCTTTAAATCCTATTAACAGTGAGCCTGAATGTAGTAAGTATTTCTTTGCTAAATTATGAAGTTTTATTGTGGAAAAAAAGGAAAGCATCTTTCTTATGCACATATTTAAATAAAGTAACTGTGAACACATTGAATTAAAAGCCCATTGTAGTACAATACATATAATTACATTGGTCAATACATTTATTTTGTCTAAGTTATTTTTCTTGCCTTTTTTATTTTTTTTTGTCACATGACATAACGGCCTTCTTTACCACAGCGAGGGGCCTGTCTATTTACACCTACACAGTGGGGAAGCTCCCCCATCTGTGGCCTTATGTCACACACAGCAGGTGGATAATGGGTGGGATTATATCACAGCCAGCTAGTGGGTGGACTAAAAAAACACACAGCAGGGAGGCAACGCAGGGTGGACACACGACTGACCAATGGAAATGCAGGCACTCTGTGCATCAGCACAGCATCCTGTAACTTCCATCAGTTATTACAAGGACACAAACTGACTACTGCAGAATGGATCTGCTTCTATGCTTGTTGTGGCCAGTTTGAAATAGCCAAAAAAACTGTTAAGATCACCAAGTTTTTAAAATGAAAGTATAAATAAAAACTTGCATGTAGATTTTCTAATAATGACATGTATAAACACACATACTGTATATTGCATCTTTATTTTGTGGTAACATACACTTCAATGGCACTTACGGAGAAATTCACTTGCAGGGCTTGATAAATCCCAAGACGCCATGGCGACTAGAAATTGTGCCCTGGCACCTGGTCTTTTGTCAGCCCATTCCCAGGCTGAGCAATTCCTATTGCCTGACGAGCCGGACAAGCAGTTACGGGCATCAGACCGCTGGTTGCCGACCACACGGTCGGCTAGTTCTGGGATGGCATCTGTTGACATCCTCCCAAAACTCCTTCAGACACAGCTGATCGCAGATCAAAGTAAAGAACCAATCACAGCGGCCCTTTACCATGTGATCAGCTGTGTCCAATCACAGCTGATCACATTTTAAACAGACTTGCCAGTTATCGGCAGTACTTTCCTCACGGGTTGTCACAGCGTTAAGGAAAGGAGAGACGTAACAAGTAATTCTGACAGACACATTTACACTGATAATGAGTGTCCTGATCATGAGTGCAGAAATTATGAAAATGTTTTTTTCTCTTACCATCCATGGACTGACACGGTGTCTCTTTACACTTTACACGTGGGTTATGTCCCTGCTTGCAGGAGAAGACCTAGGCAGAATGTGAAATGTTATACAAACCTTCTAAAAGCCAGAGCTGAACAGCCCCACCCAGGGGGCGGTCCCTCCGGACATAACCCTCCCACTACAGTCAGCAGACTTCAGTTTTTTTCTGCCTAGCAGAAGGAGAAGACGTGGCTCTCTCAGGAGCCAGTCTCCTGACCTATTTTTATTCCTTTTCTGGAATTCTTTTTTATTTTATTTTTGAGAATCTTCTATCAACTGTCGGCTGGGCAACAGGTTGGGTACAAGATATCCTCGTAGTCTTCCCTGTCCGACCATCGAGCGTGCTGATCCTCGCCTTGTGTGCGTGAGACTCAGTTCACGACAGGCCCCATGACTCCAGGGGTGGCCGGGTTTGCTTTCATGCTCCCACGGTCCTCTCAAGACTGAACAGTTCCTGACTGACTGTATCTTTCACGGTGGACCGGGCCGACAGCTACTCAGTACTGCACTCAGGGGACGGGTAAGTAGTCTCTCCTGCCTGCAGGTGAGTACAAAAGGCTGTGTGTTTCTCTGTGGGGGATTTTCCCTGTCTCCCCCTGTATTTCATTGTCACTCTCTGTCACCATTGCTGGCGCTGTGCTGTGTGGGGTGCCTGGGGGTCACACTGTTCTTGGAGGGGCTAATGCTGGTCTGCAGATATGCTTGGGGCCTTTTTTTGTGTGTTTTGGGGCCTGAGCGCCGCGGATCGCCTCAGTGAAGTGCGGAGGCCATTTTCTTGTAGCCCGCGCGCTCTTCAGCACTAGTTTTGGCCTCTAGCGCTGCTGTAACAGCGCAAATCTCCTCACAATCTCCTCACAGCTCACCAGCGCTGACACAGCGCGGTACAGACAGCGGAACTGAGCGGTCCCTGGTCCGGTTTGGTGAGTCCCCTGGGCGCCCCCTCCTCAGTCAGCACAGCCTGTGGGTGGACTTTTTATCTGAGGCATCTCAGAGGGGGGCAATATGGAGTCTCTGTCACCAGCTTCCCCTAAATGTCAGTGGACAACAGGCAGTGCTTCAGCACCTGCGGTCCCTAGGGACCAGTTGTGGGCAGTCCTGGAATCATTTCTGACCAGGATGGGAGCTGTGTGCAAGCGCAAGGGAGCAAAAAAGCGCCCTCTCCCCACCTTTTCTTCATGAGGGCAGTGCGCTGATTCAGATATGGGCCTAGCCACTACCGCTCAGGACCCTAGTTCTGAATGTATTGGATGGTTTTGAACAGGACATTCCTTATGAGGAAAACTCCAGTTCTGAGTCAGTAAATGACAGGGCGCTTGTTAGTGTACTCATGACTGCGGTGAGGGACACTCTCAAGCTAAAATGCTGCGGATGCAGAACCTCAGGCGGATACAGTCTCCTTTGGTTCTTTTAAGGCCAGGCCTTCTAAAGAGGTTTTTCCATATGTACTTTCTTTGACCAGCTCATTGATAAGATCTGGGAAAAGCCGCAGAAGAATTTTTTTATGGTCCCGCGGCGTTTGTCTATCAGATACCCCTTGAAGATGCCCTACTTAAAAAGTGGGCTTCTCCCCCAGGGTCGACCCTCCAGTCGCCCGGTTGAACAAGGCCATCACTCTCCCGATGGAGGGGACTCCTGCATTTGAGGACCCCACTGACAGAAGGTCAGAAGTGGTGAGCAGAGCCATGTTTGCCTTGTTGGGATCCGCCCTATGGCCTGTGGTAGCGGCGACCCTTGTGTCTTAAACACTTACAGGTTGGGCAAAAATGTTGCACCTAGCTGTGCAGGAGCATAATCTTCCTCCAGACACAGTTGCTTTGGCCCACCATCTGGTTCAGGGCCTGGTTTATGTGTGCGACGCCACGTTGGACGCGGCCCCTTTAATATCCAGGGCCTCTGTCTCGGCGGTGGTATTGCGTCGTCTTATCTGGTTGAAGTGCTGGTCTGCTGACCTAGCCTTAGGAAGCTCCTGACGGATCTACCATTTAAAGGTGGTAGACCTTTCGGTGCTGCTCTGGATGACATCGTCATGGATGTCATGGGAGGTAAAAGCACTCTTCTGCCTTAGACTAGCAAGGGTGAGGAGGCCCGCCGCAAACAGGGGCCTTCCTTTCCAGCAAAACGGGGTTTTTTCGTCAGTCAGTCCACGGGTAGGCTCTCTCAGACGTGCGGCTGGTGGGCACAAGTGCCCCTGGGTGCATAAGCCGAACAAGCGGCTCCCAAGCCCGCCTCCGCGTGAAGTCTTGCCTCCGTCCGACTCTGGGGTGGGGGGACGACTTCGCAGGTCACGAATCGGTGGTCCTCCCGAATCTCCGACTGGTGGGTGTGCGAGGTGGTCACCTCAGGATACAGGATAGTATTCCGATCCTGGCCCCCAGACAGATTCTTTCCCTCAAATCTTCCTCTCCTTCCTACCTGTCGGGCAGCCCTCTTGGGGGCTGTACAGGATTTGATCAGGTCCGGAGTGATTGTGCCGGTTCCGTCACAGGAGAGTTTTCAGGGATTCTACTCGAATCTGTTTGTCGTCCCAAAAATAGGACGTGGTTCGACCGATCCTGGACCTCAAGGCCCTGAATGCCTTCGAGAAGGTGCAGAAATTCCGCATGGAATCCATTCACACGGTGATCGCTACACTCCACCAAAGGGATTTTCTTCTGGTGTCCTTGGACTTCAAGGACGCCTACTTGCATGTTCCGATCTGCGCAAGTCACCAGAAGTTTTTGCGATCAGCGAAGTCCACTATCGATTGTGGCTCTTCCTTTCGGCCTAGCCTCGGCACCAAGGGTGTTCACCAAGGTGCTTGCTCCGGTTCTAGCCTTCTGTTACAGCGAGGTATTGCTGTCGTGGGCTATCTGGACGATCTTCTGCTAAGAGCAGAAAGTGGATCAGACTTAGAGGAAAGGTGACTATCGTCAATTAGACCCTCAGGGACTCGGGTGGTTCCTGAACATTCAGGAGTCAGTCCTGGTCCCGACTCAGTGTCTGGAGTATCTAGTTCTGATTCTGGACTCCTTGGAGGCAAAGGTATCCTACCTCTGGAGAAGTTGCTGACACTTCAGTCTGCGGTGCGGGTGCTGACATCCCAAAAATGGTTGTCAATCCGTTTTTTGCATGAGAGTCTCGAGACTCGTGGTGGCCTCCTTCGCGGCCGTTCAGTATGCCCAATCACTCACCAGGGCATTGCAGAAGGAGATCTTGTCCACCTGGGACAAATCCCCGTTGTCCTTGGATCTTCAGATCCAGGTGATTCACCTGGTCAGGGCGCCCCTGACATGGTGGTTGGGATCCTCGGCTCTTCGGTCCGGAAAGTCGTTCCCCTCCCATCCAATGGACGGTACTCACGACGGACACCAGCCTGACGGGCTGGGGTGGAGTCTGGGGAGTCCTGTCGGTTCAGGCCTTGGACTCCGGACGAGCCCGTTTACCAATCACTGTTCTGGAAATACGGGCCATCAGACTGTCTCTCTCTTCAGGTCAGAGAGAGTACGGGGTCGCTCCATCAGGAGCCAGTCGGACACCGCCACGGCGGTGGCGTATGTAAACCATCAAGGGGGAACTCGGAGCTCAGCTGCGGCTTCCGAGGTAGTCCGTATCCTGAAGTGGGCCGGAAGAAACGTGCCGGCTCTGTAGGCCATTTTACATTCTGGGCATAGACAATGGGCAGGCGGACTATCTGAGTCTCCAATCGCCAGACACCGGACCAAGAAGAGTGGTCCTTGCATATTTCAACTCCTTTACCGACGGTGGGGCACGCCGGATGTGGACCTGATGGCCTCTCGACTCAATCGCAAGGGTCGAGGTTGTGGCCAGATCCAGGGATCCTTGGGCGATGCCTCGGATGCGTTGGTGGCCCCATAGGGTCCTTATCGCCTGATATAAACTCTGGCGATCCTAATTGTTCTGGATTGGCCTCAGCATCACTGGTACGCTGATCTGGTACGTCTCGTCGCGGACGTTCCCTGGCGGTTGCCGATGAGGGAGAACCTTCAGTCTCAAGGTCCTATGTTTCATCCGGCTTACAGTCTCTGGCTATTAACGGCAGGGCTGTTAAAAGCCAGGTGTTGAGGGACCGAGGTCTCTCGGACTCGGTCATTTTGACCATGTTAAGGACACGGAAGTCTTCCTCCAGGCAGATCTATCACTGTGCCTGGAAAGCTTATATCGCCATGTGCGAAGCGCTGGACTGGCGTCCTCGGACGTGTTCCGTCCCCAGAATCCTGCGTCCTCTGCAGTGTGGAGTGACCCAAAAAGCTTGCTTTGAGTACCATCAAGGATCAGATTTCGGCCTTGGCCGTCTTCTTTCAGCGACCTCTAGCGGGTCATTTTCTTGGTTAGCACCTTGTGTTGGGGGTTCGCCATGTGCTCCCTCCTGTCAAGCCTCCTCTCCCACCGTGGGATCTGGATTTGGTGCTCTCGGTCCTCCAGGAACCTCCTTTTGGGAATATCCGGGATATTCCCCTCTTGTCTTGTCTCAGAAGGTGGCCTTTTTAGTGGCAATCACTTCTGTTTGACAAGTGTCTGAGTTGGCAGCTTTGTCCTGCAAGTCGCCATATTTAGTCATCCATAAGGATAAGGCGGTGTTGCATCCGCGACCTTCCTTTTTTGCCAAAGGTGGTGTCGACCTTTCACCTACATGAGGACATTGCCCTCCCGTCCTTGTGTCCTCACACATCGCATCCCAGAGAGTTTGCGCTGCACATATTGGAGGTGGTACGAGCCTTACGGGTGTACCTGTCTGCTACTGCTTCTATTCGGAAGTCCGACTCACTGTTTGTGACTGTCTCTGGTCCATAACAGGGCCAAGCGGTTTCGTCTGCCATCATTTTTAGGGGAATCAGACAAACCGTCATTCAAGCCTATGCTCTCAAAGGGTGGGCGCCTCCCTTTCCGGTTACGGCGCATTCCACCAGGGCAATTGGTGCTTCCTGGGTTTCCCGACATCAAGCGTCGGTTGCACAAGTGTGCAAGGCGGCGACCTGGTCGTCTGTTCATGCCTTTTAAGTTTTTTATAAGGTTAATGTGGCTGCATCTTCGGATGCTTCCTTCGGCCGCAGGGTGCTGCAGGCCGCTGTTTAAAGTTGCGACTCCTCCGTTGAGGAGCTCTGCCTTTTATTGGAGTGAAGTTTTTGGTTTTTCCATTTATACTGCTCCCATCCCTCTTGACACTGCTTTGGGACATCCCACGTGTAAAGTGTAAAGAGACACCGTGTCAGTCCATGGATGGTAAGAGAAAATAGGATTTTTTGTACTCACCGTAAAATCCTTTTCTCTGACATCCATGGACTGACACGGCACCCACCCTTCCTTTTAAGTTTGTACTGCTTTGTTACGAACTGAAGTCTGCTTGACTGTAGTGGGAGGGTTATGTCCGGAGGGACCGCCCCCTGGGTGGGGCTGTTCAGCTCTGGCTTTTAGAATGTTTGTATAACATTTCACATTCTGCATAGGTCTTCTCCTGCAAGCAGGGACATAACCCACGTGTAAAGTGTAAAGAGACACCGTGTCAGTCCATGGATGTCAGAGAAAAGGATTTTACGGTGAGTACAAAAAATCCTATTTCTCTTATCGTCCATGGACTGACACAGCTGGATACTGTAAACGTGTGGGTATATGTTCCTGCTCACAGGAGAAGATCTAGGCAGAATGTTAGATGTTAAAACATTCTAGAAACAAAACCAGAGCTGAACAGCCCCACCCAGGGGGGCGGTCCCTCCGGACATTACCCTCCCACCTGCAGCTAGCAGACCTCAGTTTTTTTTTCTGCCTAGCAGAAGGAGAAGACGTGGCTCTCTCAGGAGCCAGTCTCCTGGAAGATTTTACTTTAAAATTTTATTCCTTTGGGAATTTTATTATTTTATTTTTGAGACCTTCAATCAACTGTCGGCTGGGCAACAGGTTGGGTACACTAGTATCCTCGTAGTCTTCCCTGTCCGACCATCGAGCGTGCTGATCCTCGCCTTGTGTGCGTGAGACTCAGTTCACGACATACCCCATGACTCCAGGGGTGGCCGGGTTTAGGGCTGCAACTAACGATTATTTTTACAATCGATTAGTTGGTCGATTATTGTTTCGATTAATCGACTAATCGGTTAATAAACGTAAAAAAAAAAGATAATTTTGCTGCGATTTGCATTTTTTAATTTTTTTTGCCCAATTTGTTGTTTGGCAGATTACAAAACACAAATTGCCGCAAAAACACATTACATGCTTTTCTGCAGCTTCTCCATTGAAGTATATTAAACCAAAAAAACAAAATAGCACCGTTTTGCTTTAAAAAAAAGTCCTTGTCCTTTCCAAATACGCAGCAGCTGAAAAAATCATGGATGTGAATGTGTCTCATAGGAAACCATGTAAATGAACTGTAGTGTGTTTCTGCAAAAAGCACCAAAAAACAGAGGAGTGACCCAGGCCTGAGATGTTTAGTAACATAATGGGGTTAAAAAAACTAAAATTAATACTAAAAGAGCAAATAATCGCTACTGTAAGAGGTTAATTTTTTACTGTGGGACAGTGAAAGTAATATTTACAGTAGCGATTTGCTCTTTTTGTACTATAAAGGGCTAATTTTAGTTTCTTTTTCGTACATCACGGGACACATAGCGACTTAGTCATTACTAATGGGTTATATAGATTACCTTCAGGTGCTGGCACTGGCCACTTCCAAACCGGAAGTACCCTCCCCTATATAAGCCCCTCCCATCCGGGAGCACCTCAGTTTTTTGCCAGTGTCTAAGGTGTTGGCCAAAGAGTAACATGTGTTTTCACTGGGCTTGCGTACAGGTTCTTTTGGGCCTTAGTAAGCTGTTCCGGATCCCACCAAAAAAGCTTCATAGCTAAACGGTCGGTACCCGGGCCTTGCAGCAGAAGAGCAAGGTTTTGCCTGTAATGCCTCTCTTAGGAGGGCTGGACCCTGGGATCCAGAGCTCTGGTCATACCCACGACCAAGATGTTGTCTGTGCAGGGTGCTATACAGGTCCAGGGGAGTGGAATCCTTGGGAACCCGGTCCCTGAAGGTTTAATTACAATGCCTGCCGTGATAGGTGAAGTTTGGGCTTCTGTGGACCAAACAAAGTCCTGCGGCGGGGATCAGGTAAGTGGGGGCCCCCAGGAACTTGGTTCTATTGGGGGACCCCCAAGCCTAATTTGTCTTTCTGTCTGTTACCTAACGGTATTCCCGCTAATATCTGTGTATGCCTGTAACTACTGAAAATGTAAAATTTTAATAGTAGTCAAGAAAAAAAAAAAAAAAGAGGACAGCGGTACCTGTGTTAAACCACTAGAGGCCGCTGTGGTCCATTTTTCTTGTCATGTGGATCTTTGGTTTTCTCAAGTCAAAAGATCCAGGCAGTTGGTAAGTTTCTCTGTGGGAATCCACTTCCTCTGCCCTGTTGCTGCGCTCATCCACCGCACAGGCCCTCCGGCAAAAAGGGCCCTGGCTCCTAGTCCCTGTTTGATTTTCGAAAAGGGCGCCAATGGCGCACGGGCGCGTGCACGCGCCTCCTATGAAAAAAAAAAGGGGCGGGTGGATGACGCTCGATGCGCGCCACGGCGCTTCTGCGCATGTGCAGGCGTCCCAGCTTGTATAAAGACACAGTACAAGTGTCAGCTGGATGCAAACAGAGCTAGCAACAAACAGTGGCACACAGAGGCGGTTGATGCAGGCATCCCCATAGAAAGGCACTTTAGTGGACACCAGCTGGTATATAGCAGCAACTGTGTTAGACTATTACCAGCAAAATTGGTTTATGACGACGGGAATACCTCAGCTTTGTGCTTATAGGATATGTCGTCCAGACGCTCTGGAAATAGATCTTCCAAGAAGCGAAAGGGGTCTCCGTCGGGCTCTGAGGATTTTGGGCATGCTGTACTGCGCCAATCTCCCCTGAAATTTCAGAGGCCAGTAGCCGTAGGAACCCCGCAGGAGTACCTGGTACTGCGGCTGTCCCCAGTCCACCTGCTCCTGTATATATAACAGAGGAGGTTTTATCCTCAACTCTGGGAGGATTGGAAGAGAGATTAACAGCATTGATCGCTGCTTCCCTGTCACAGGAAAAGTGCGTCCGATCTCTGTCTCCTCCTGCAGAGTGCCTGTTAGTGGAGGAACAGTCCCAGAGATCGACCTACCTGAAGGGGATCAGGTGAGGTTGATAAAGTTATAGAGGAATCAACAGTGGAAGAACCTTTCTCAGCATCTCAGGCTGAAAGATTATGGGTTCAGTCTTTGACTAACATGGTCCGAGCAGCATTTTAAATGCCTCTGGCGGAACCATCAACCACTACTGTCTCCTCGCTGGGGTCGCTGAAAGCTCCCCAGACTGTCTGTTCCTTCCCAATCCACCCTTTATTGGAAGGGTTTATTTACCAGGATTGGGAGCATCCTGTAAAATATTTACTCCCCCCAAGAGATTTCCAGTGATCTATCCCATGGAGGATAAGTTCATAAAAAAAAAAAAAATGGAGGGTCCCTACAGTGGACACAGCCATCTCTTGTGTAAATAAATCACTGACATGTCCAGTAGATAATGTTCCAATGTTCAAGGACCCAATAGATAAAAAAATTGGAGTCTTTACTAAAATCTGCTTTCTCTACAGCAAGCATGGTGACACAACCTGCAGTAGCAGTGATTGGAGTCTGCCAAGCAATGAAAGATCAGTTGAAACAAGTCTTAAGGGACTTACCAGATCAGCAGGCTCTTGCCCTAGCTGACCTACCTAGAGCCTTGTGTTGCGGTGGACGCCATAAAGGATACAATCCAACAGGCATCCCGCTTTACGCTGTCTGTAGACATATGCGTAGGCTTCTATGGCTCAAAAACTGGTCTGCTGAAGCTCCCTGTAAGAAATTGCTGATTAGCTTCCCATTTCATGGAGAACGCTTATCTGGAGATGATCTGGACAAATATATCCAGAAAACTTCTGCCGGTAAAAGTACACTCTTGCCGGTTAAGAACAAGGGTAGAAGTCCTTCTTTTAAGAGGCCTACTTCTCCAGTCCCTGGCACATCGGCTGTGAAACAGTTCCGACGGCCTCCGCGGTCAAATCCAGGGGGCAGAAATCAGGGACAATCACAGGGTAACAAGAAACCCTGGGTCAAGAGAGGTACAAAACCTCCCCCTAAGTCATGAAGGGTTGCCCCCACTCAATCGGGTGAGGGGAAGACTTCAGTTGTTCACAGAGACCTGGCGGGACACCATCAGAGATGGGTGATCTCTGCAGTAAGTCTGGGATACAGGCTGGAGTTAAAAGACATTCCTCCTGCCCAATTTATAAGGTCAAACGTGCCAAGCGATCCCCAGAAGAGTGGATCCCTCCTTCTGGCACTAGAGCAACTATTGCCCCAAGGGTAATCATGAAGGTTCCCTTGGAAGAAAACGGGTTCGGGTTTTACTCGAACCTTGTCACAGTCCCCAAACCAAATGGGGACATGAGGCCCATATTAAATATAAAAGGGCTAAACAAGTTCCTACATATCAGGACTTTTTCGGATGGAGTCGATCCGATCGGTGGCCACCGCCCTACAAGGGCAGGAATGGTTAGCCTCGATCGACATAAGGGATGCTTATTTGCATATTCCCATCTGTCCGGCCCACCAGAAATTTCTACGCCTTGCAGTAGAAGGGCGCCATTTTCAGTTCAGAGCCTTACCTTTCGGTCTGGCCACGGCACCACGAGTGTTCACAAAAATTCTGGCCCTACGATTGGCCAAACTAGGAACACAAGGTGTAACGATAATGGCATATCTAGACGACTTGTTGCTGATAGACCACTCAGTGAAAAAAACTAGAAGTGGTCGTTCACAAGATAATCAAGTATCTGGAATCTCACGGTTGCATTATCAACCGAGACAAGTCAGCCCTAAAACCAGTCAAAAGCCTGGAATACTTGGGGGCTAAGACTGGATTCAAATCAGAGAAAGATTTTCTTACCTCCAGAGAAGGTGTCGTCTTTGAAAGATTTGACCCACTTAGTGGGTACAAAAAAGAAAAACCATCCATACGCCTGTGTATAAGGCTGCTGGGAAAAATGGTGGCTTCATTCGAAGCAGTACCCTACGGTCAATTCCATTCAAGGAACTTGCAGAGGGCCATACTGTCAGCCTGGAACAAAAAAGTTCAGGCTTTAGACTTACCAATGTCCCTGTCCCCTTCCGTTCGCAAGAGCCTCCATTGGTGGTTGGTACCAGAATCTGGAAAAAGGGAAACCCTTCAGTCCGGTTTCTTGGAAGGTGGTCACTACAGATGCCAGCCTCATAGGCTGGGGGGGGGGCAGTACTGGAGCAATGGTCTCTCCAGGGCAAGTGGTCAGAAGCAGAGAAGGCCCTGCCCACCAATCTCTTAGAGATACGAGCAGCCCGGTATGCCCTAGTAGCATGGACATCCAAACTCCAAGGGTCACCTGTCAGAATTCAATCAGACAATGCCACAGCAGTGGCATATATCAATCACCAGGGTGGCACCAGGAGTCGTGCAGCCCAGAGGGAAGCGAATTGCATCCTGGAATGGGCAGAAAGGTATGTCGCAGCCATATCCGCGGTTTTCATCCCAGGAGTGGAAAATTGGAGAGCGGACTTTTTAAGTCGCCAGCAATTATGCCCGGGGAATGGTCTCTTCACCCCGAGGTTTTCCAGGCAATATGCCAGCGGTGGGGAACACCGGATGTAGATCTGCTAGCATCCAGATTCAACGCAAAGGTGGACAGATTTGTGTCTCGCACAAAGGATCCCCTAGCTTGCGGTTCGGATGCCCTAGTGTTCCCTTGGGATCAGTTCAAGCTGGTATATGCATTCCCACCGCGATTAATCCGCAGAATCAGGGTAGAAAAGAAACCAGTGATTCTGGTGGCTCCAGCGTGGCCCCGAAGGGCATGGTACGCGGAGATTGTAAAAATGTCAGTGGGAAGTCCTTGGACCCTCCCACATCGTCCGGACCTGCTTTCGCAAGGACCGATATACTACTCTTCCTTACCAGCCCTAGGTTTGACGGCCTAGCTATTGAAGCCCACATTCTAAAAAAGAGAGGGCTCTCTAATCCTGTGGTATCTACCATGATCAATGCCAGGAAGCCGGTATCCAGGCAGATCTATTATAGGATCTAGAAGGCGTACATCACGTGGTGTGAGGCCAGGAAATGGCATCCACGTAAGTACGTAATAGGTAGGATTCTGGACTTCCTACAGTGGGCTGTACATAGGAAGCTTGCCTTGAGTACTATCAAGGGTCAGACGGCCTTGTCAATATTTTTTTCAAAGGCCCTTGGCTTTGCATTCATTAGTCAAAGCTTTCATACAAGGAGTGATGCGTATTAGCCCTCCGGTTAGTATTCCCATATGTCCATGGGACTTAAACCTGGTTCTGTCGGTTCTACAGAAACAACCATTTGAACCATTGCGGCACATTTTCTTGGTTCTTTTCACCAGGAAATTGATTTTCTTAGTAGCCATTTGTTCGGCTAAAAGAGTATCGGAATTAGCCGCCTTGTCCTGTAAGGAGCCATATCTGGTTGTCCATAAGGACAGAGTAGTATTACGTCCTCATCCAGCCTTCTTCCTAAGGTGGTATTGAGGTTCCATTTGAACCAAGATGTGGTTCTTCCTTCCTTTTTCCCCAAACCTAGTTCGGTAGAGGAAAAGTTATTGCATTCTTTGGATGTAGTAAGAGCAGTTAAAGCTTATCTTAAAGCCACTGCTCAGATTCGTAGAACGGATACTTTGTTTGTTCTGCCGGAAGGCCCCAGAAAGGGTCAGGCAGCATCAAAAATCTACTTTAGCCAAGTGGATTCGACAGGTCATAATACAAGCCTATGGCTTGAAAAGGAGACCGCCTCCGTTCAAAGTTAGGGCGCACTCCACAAGAGCAGTTGGAACTTCATGGGCAGTGCATCACCAAGCCTCCCTGGCTCAAGTCTGTAAGGCCACAACATGGTCCTTAGTACACACGTTTACTAGATTCTACCAGGTAGACGTCAGAGGTCAGGAGGATGTCGCCTTTGGGCGCAGTGTGTTGCAGGCCGCAAAAGAGCCTCATGACTGATGGCGCCCAGCTTATGTATCCCTCCCCTCATTTGGCATTGCTTTGGGACGTCCCATTAGTAATGACTAAGTCGCTCTGTGTCCCGTGATGTACGAAAAAGAAAAAGGGATTTTTATAACAGCTTACCTGTAAAATCCTTTTCTTGGAGTACATCACGGGACACAGAGCTCCCACCCCTCTTTTTGGGACACTTATTGCTTTGCTACAAAACTGAGGTGCTCCCGGATGGGAGGGGCTTATATAGGGGAGGGTACTTCCGGTTTGGAAGTGGCCAGTGCCAGCACCTGAAGGTAATCTATATAACCCATTAGTAATGACTAAGTCGCTCTGTGTCCCGTGATGTACTCCAAGAAAAGGATTTTACAGGTAAGCTGTTATAAAAATCCCTTTTTTTTTTTTTTAACCCCATTATGTAACTGGCTGATTAATTGATTATGAAAATTGTAATCGATTAATTTCATAATCGATTAGTTGTCGATTAATCGATTAGTTGTTTCGGCCCTAGCCGGGTTGCTTTCATGCTCCCGCGGTCCTCTCAAGATTGAACACTACTTGACTGACTGTATCTCTCGCGGTGGACCGGGCCGACAGCTACGCAGTACGACTCTGTGATAGGTCTGTCTGAAACAAGCCAGTGGGTCCCTGAAAGGGACGGGTAAGTAGTCTCTCCTACTGCAGGTGAGTACATGCTGTCTGTGTTTCTGTGTGTGGGGGTTTCTCCCTGTCTCCCCCCTGTTATGCTGCTTTCTGCACCCTGTACTGGTGCTGTGCTGTGGGGTGCTTGGGGGTCACTCTGGCCTGGCTGGGCGCTCATGTCTGCAGTTTTTTCTCGTGTGTGAGGTGAATATTGCGTGCGCCATTGGTGCGCATTAGAGCTTTGAATTTTGCGCTCGGCGGCCATCTTGGCGTTCAGTGGCGCAGTTATAGCTGCGGCCGGCGGCCATTTTCTTGTGGCCGCCGCGCATTTATTTCTGGCGGCGGCGCAAATCCCCTCACAATCTCCTCACAGACTGAGCGGTCCTTAACCACTTAACGACCGCCCACCGCCGATTTACGTCGGCAGAATGGCACCGACAGGCAGAATCACGTAGATCTACGTGATCGCCTTTGTGCAGTTGGGGGGTCCATCCGGACCCCCCTTCACTGCAGTGAGCGGCCGTTAAGTGTTCGGGAGCGATCAGGCATGAGGGGGCGGCCGCTCGATTCCGCCCCCCCCTCGCGATCGCTCCCGGCCAATGAAAATGCTTCCTCCGCCATGTGATGTAAACACAGGCAGGAGGAAGTGATGTCATCTCCCTCGCCGTGGTCTTTTCGTTCCCGGCGCCGAGCAGAGAAAAAGCAGGTTAGTGCACCAACAGTCCACTGACACGTAGGTACACATAGGCACACAAATCACCCCCAGGTCACCCTAAAGCCCCCAATCACAGTGTCACTGATTGCAGTGATCATTTATTTTACTGATCACTGCATTTAGTGTCATCTGTGATTGTAAAAAGTTGCAGGGCAGTTAGGATTAGGCCCCTTTAGGTCCAGGGTAGCCCCCTAACCCCCCCCCCCTAATAAAGGTTTAACCCCTTGATCACCCCCCAGGTAACCCTTTCACCCCCTAACTTCAGCGTCACTAAGCGATTGTTTTTCCGATCGCTGTATTCGTGTCGCTGGTGTTTTAGATAGGCAGTTATTTTTTTTTAGGTTCGCCGCAGGTTTTTATTAGTGTCAGGTACCCCCATATATTATTTTAACCCCCTGATTGCCCCTAGAGTTAACCCTTTCACCAGTGATCGCCGTATAAGCGTCACTGGTGTCACTGGTTAGCCAGTAAGTTATTTAGTTATTTAGGTTACCCGTCAGGTTTTTATATAGTGTCAGGTACCCCCATATTTAACCTAATAAAGGTTTTAACCCCCTGATTGCCCCTAGTTAACCCTTTCACCAGTGATCACCATATAAAGGTTACGGGTGACGCTGGTTGATTAGTTTGCTTTTTATAGCATCAGGGCACCCGCCGTATATAACCCAATAAAGGTTTAACCCCCCTGATCGCCCGGCGGGTGAGATCAATTAGGTTTTAGCGCCAGAGAGGGTCTGCGTCGCCCCAGGCAGTGTTAGGTTAGTGACAGTAACGCTAACACCCACGCGCAAAGCATACACCCCCCTTAGTGGTATAGTATCTGATCAGATCTGATCAGATATATACTAGCATCCCCAGCGGTTTAGGGTTCCCAAAAACGCAGTGTTAGCGGGATCAGCCCAGATACCTGCTAGCGCCTGCGTTTAGCCCCTCCGCCCAGCCCAGCCCAGCCCACCCAAGTGCAGTATCGATCGATCACTGTCACTTACCAAACACAACACACATAACTGCAGCGTTCGCAGTGCTTGGTTTTTGGGGCCCTGTACGCGGCTAGGCTCCCAAAAAGTCCCACACGTGGTATCCCCGTACTCAGGAAAAGCAGCAGAATGTATTTTGGGGTGCAATTCCACATATAACCATGGCATGTGTGAGCAATATATCATTTAGTGACAACTTTTTGTACATTTTTTTTTTTTTTTTTGTCATTATTCAATCACTTGGGACAAAAAAAAAAAAATATTCAATGGGCTCAACATGCCTCTCAGCAATTTCCTTGGGGTGTCTACTTTCCAAAATGGGGTCATTTGGGGGGGTTTTGTACTGCCCTGCCATTTTAGCACCTCAAGAAATGAGATAGGCAGTCATAAATTTAAAGCTGTGTAAATTTCAGAAAATGTACCCTAGTTTGTAAACGCTATAACTTTTGCGCAAACCAATAAATATACGCTTATTGACATTTTTTTTACTAAAGACATGTGGCTGAATACATTTTGGCCTAAATGTATGACTAAAATTGAGTTTATTCGATTTTTCTTATAACAAAAAGTAGAAAATATAATTTTTTTTCAAAATATTCGGTCTTTTTCTGTTTATATCGCAAAAAATAAAAATCGCAGAGGCAATCAAATACCATTAAAAGAAAGCTCTATTTGTGGGAAGAAAAGGACGCAAATTTCATTTGGGTACAACATTGCATGTCCGCACAATTTACAGTTAAAGCAGCGCAGTGCCGAATCCCAAAAACAGGCCTTGTCCTAATGGTCCGGGGCTTAAGTGGTTAAGGGTTGGTGGGTCCTCCCGGGTGTCCCCTCCTCAGCCTCAGCGTAGCCAGTGGGTGGACTGTATATTCACTGTATAGTGTATAAGGTCTCAGAGGGTGGCGTTATGGAGTCTGATACACCTGCTCTCCACACTTGCCTGGGGCAACTGGCAGTGCTGCACAATTAAACATGTTCATATGTTTCCTGCACCTGCGGTCCTTATGGACCAGTTGTCAGCAGTCCTGGAATCATTCCTGTCATAATGGAAGCGGTGTGCGAGCAAAAGGAGCTATAAGCCCCCTCCCCCCACTAAAATCTTTACTGAAGGGGTGCTCTGAGTCAGATATGGGCCTAGCTACTATGCTCAGGACCTTACCTCTGAATATTTAATGTTTATGAACAGGACATTCCCTTGTGAGGAAGACTCCAGTTCTGTGTCAGTGAATGACAGGGCGCTTGTAAGTGAGCTCATTGATGATGTGAGAAACACTCTCAGGCTGGAATTGCTGTGACAAGCTTTTCTTTTACAGTTTCCTCACTGTTTTCCTCGCGCTGCCTCAAGAGCAGCATGGATGAGGGAGGACTTTATTCATTTATGTATCTAGTCCCTGTGAGCCTTCTGTGTGATACCTGAGGTAACATTTCCCACCATTTCCTGGGGAATGATTTGAGCTCTGACAGATACACGGTCTGAGGATCAGAGGTTACCTGTTACCTGCATGCTGCTTCAGCAGCACAGTCAAGCAGGTTGGAATGATACAGAGAAGATTATGCGCCTCTGCGCCATAATTTAAACTCATCCTATACCTCTACACTGCATACATTCACAGTGTATGTATGTGTTATTGGTCTCTGTGTCTGCGTGGCTGTCCCCACGTTCCAATGCTGTGTTTCAGTGCCATACATGATATAAACGTACAAAATATGTTTATGCACGACTCCAGATACATTCACAGTATATGTATGTATTATACTCTCTGGGTTGGCGGGGGCTCCGGTGTCCTCCCGCACTCTCATGGTATTCGGCTCTCTGCACAGTATAGACATGTTCAATATGTTTATTGCACATATTATACATGTTTACAGTATGGGTATACTGTTTGCGTGGGGTTCCTCCAGGTACTCCGGTTTCCCCCCACGCTCCAATGGAAATTCACAGCATAAACATGTGCAATATGTTGATTCACCTGCTATCATTCCTACACGGTATCTGTGTGCTGTCTGCGTGGAGTTCTTCCGAGTGTTCCGGTCTCCTCCCACGCGCTGACGGTATGTGCGCCTTTGGCCTTCTGCACAGTTAAACATGTTCAATGTTTATCACGCATGCTATAATACCTACACGGTATGTGTAGGCAGTCTGTGTGGTTTTCCTCCGGGTACTCCGGTTCCCTCCCACACTCCATTGGTATGGGCGCTTCGGCGCTATGCACAGTCTAAATTTGTGCGATTGGATATCCACATACTAACATACCTACCCGGTATGTCTTTGCAGTCTGCGTGGGTTTCCGCCCACGCTACATGACATGCATGCCTTTGGTGCAATACACAATGTAAACATACACATTATGTTTATACACTAAATACATTCACAGTAGTTGTAGGTATTGCATTCTCTGAGTATGCGTGGGGTACTTCGGTTCCTCCCACGCGCCAACAGTGTGCGCGCCTTCGGTGCTATGCACACATGGGCTTGTGCAAAATGTTTAGCACACATACTATAATGCCATACACGGTATGCGTATGCAGTCTGCATGGGTTTCATCCGGGTGCTCAGGTTTCTCCCCTGCGTTCCAATGGTGTGCGCATTCTCAGCGCTATGCACAGTATAAACATGTGCAATTTGTTTATTCGCAGGCTAACATACCTACACGGTTGTGTACGCAATCTGCGTGGCTGGTTTACGTCCAGGCCCCGATGATGTGCGCGCCTTCGTCGCTGGTACAGTATATACGTGTTTAAAAGGTTTATCCACAAATACTAAACTACATACGCCGTATGTGGTGGTATTATGCTCCTTGTGGCTGGGTTTCCTCCCACACTCTCCATTTGTGCGTTTGACGCAATACATAGTATAAACTATGTGTTTGCACAATCAGCACCTATCCATGGGTAGCTGCTGGATGGAGCATTGTCACAAGGATCCCTGGTTTCAGGGGTATCACTTTCCACCTGCTTTCAGTGGTGATCAGAAGCGCTGGCTTGGACTGTGTTCACCAGGCTGGGGTTAGCGTTACGCCCAATAGTGGCTGCGTCTCTGGCATTTTTTGTAGCTCAATGACTGGGCAAAAGCCTCTGCATTATCCATCAGTCGTCTAGCAGGTGCACTACAACTGCTTTAGCCTTTAGGGTCTCTGTGCCCGGGGTGGGTTTGCGCCACCTGTGGAGGCTGAGGTACTAGTCCTCTGACCGAGTTTCTAGAGAAGTTCCGTCAAGTTGCCTTTATTGGCCAACATTTGAGGCACCCTGTACACTGGGGCCTCCCTTCTCCGATACATTACGGAGTCTCTTTGGGATTTTCATACATCTTGCTGCAAGACGGTTCTGTCGGCCGTGTGCATTGCAGGCGAAGGGTCCTTGCATCCGGAGGTGTTTCCACCTTCTTTACCGGAGGTGGGGCACCGGAAGTGGACCTTGTGGCCTCTCGACTCACTCACAAGGTGGCAAGATCGTGGTCAGGTCCAGGGACCCCTGGGCGGACGCGTCAGACGCGTTGGAAGCCTGTGGGGGCAGTATCGCCTGATATATGCTTGCCCTCCGCTACTGTTGTTGCCTCGCCGGCTTCGCAGAGTAGGGGCTGAGGCCATTCCAGTGCTCCGGAACGGCGACATTGGTACGCCGATCTACTTCGGCTAGTCGCAGACATTCCTGGCGACGACCTATTGGGGTCGACCTTCTGTCTGATGATCCCATACTTCATCCTGCTTTACAGTCCTTGGCTTTATTGGCATGGCTGTTTAACCACTTTGCAACCACCTGCCGACAAATGGCGTCGACAAGGTGGTTGCTTAACTCTGGGAGGACGTTATATAACGTCCTCCCAGAATCGCGCTCCCGCGCGCCCCCTGGGGCGCACACACGGTAAACTCCGTGACCGCCGAGTGCAGAGGACCGGGCGCATCACGAATCGTGGTAAATCGCCGCTGATAGCGGCCGTTTACCACGTGATCGCTCCGTCAAATGACGGAGCAATCACTTGTAAACAGACCGGCGTCATGTGATGACGCCGGTTCCTCTCTCCCCTCTCTGTACCGATCGGTACAGTGTGAGAGGAGAGGGGAGGGAGCAGATCAAGGCAGCAGCGCTGTGGGCTGGATCTGTGACAATTGCAGTCACAGATCCAGCTATTCATCCATCCATCCCTGCTCAGCCATCCCTGGTGCAATACCCTGCCAATACTCTGCAAAATACCCTGCGCAATACTCTGCAAAATACTCTGCAATACCCTGGTGCAATACCCTGGTGCAATACTCTGCAATACCCTGCACAATACTCTGCAATACCCTGCACAATACTCTGCAATACCCTGCACAATACTCTGCAATACCCTGCACAATACTCTGCAATACCCTGCGCAATACCCTGCAAAATACTCTGCAATACCCTGCGCAATACTCTGCAATACCGTGCAAAATACTCTGCAATACCCTGCGCAATACCCTGCGCAATACCCTGCGCAATACTCTGCAATGCCCTGCGCAATACTCTGCAATGCCCTGCGCAATACTCTGCAATGCCCTGCGCAATACTCTGCAATGCCCTGCGCAATACTCTGCAATGCCCTGCGCAATACTCTGCAATGCCCTGCGCAAGACTCTGCAATGCCCTGCGCAAGACTCTGCAATGCCCTGCGCAATACTCTGCAATGCCCTGCGCAAGACTCTGCAATGCCCTGCGCAATACTCTGCAATGCCCTGCGCAATACTCTGCAATGCCCTGCGCAATACTCTGCAATGCCCTGCGCAATACTCTGCAATGCCCTGCGCAATACTCTGCAATGCCCTGCGCAATGCCCGGCAATACTCTGCAATAACCACTTCCCGCCCGCCGGCAGTCATATGACGTCCTTGATTTGTGCGGGGATATCTGAATGATGGGAGCAGCTACAGGCATCGTTCAGATATTAGCTTTTTCAGCCGGCGATTCCCTACACCATAACAATCATAGCGGCTGTTCCGCCGCTTGATCATTCTTACGGGAGGCGAGAGGGGATGTCTCCCCCCCCGCCGCCCTCCGGTGCTTCTACCGACTCACCGCTACGATCAAAGCCATGATTTTTTTTTTTTTTTTTTTATTCAGGCTTCCCAGCCTAGAGGTGAGATGTGGGGTCTTATTGACCCCATATCTCACTGTAAAGAGGACCTGTCATGCCATATTCCTATTACAAGGGATGTTTACGTTCCTTGTAATAGGTATAAAAGTGATCAAAAAAATTTTTGGGGCGGAAAAACATGTCAAACTAAAATAAATAAAGTAAAATGAACAATAAATTTTTTTATTTTTTTTTAAAGCGCCCCTGTCCCCGTGAGCTTGCATACAGAAGCGAACGCATACGTAAGTCCCGCCCACATATGAAAACGGTTTTCAAACCACACATGTGAGGTATCTCTGCGAACGTTAGAGCGAGAGCAATAATTTTGTCCCTAGACCTCCTCTGTAACTCAAAACATGTAACCAGTAAAAATATTTAAAGCGTTGCCTATGGGGATTTTTAAGTAGCGAAGTTTGGCGCCATTCCACGAGTGTGTGCAATTTTTAAGGGTGACAAGTTAGGTATCTATTTACTCGGCATAACTTCATCTTTCACATTATGCAAAAACATTGGGCTAACTTTACTGTTTTTTTTTTTTTTTTTTTTTTTTTTTAAGCACAAAACATTTTTTTCCGTAAAAAACGCGTTAAAAAAATTGCTGCGCAAATATCGTGCGAGATAAAAAGTTGCAACAACCACCATTATATTTTCTAAGGTCTTTGCTAAAAAAACATATATAATGTTTTAGGGTTCTATGTAATTTTCTAGCAAACAAATGATGATTTATACATGTAGGAGACAAATGTCAGAATTGGCCTGGGTGCTCCAGAACGCCTGAAGGTGCTCCCTGCATGTTGGGCCTCTGTATGTGGCCACGCCGTGTAAAAGTCTCACACATGTGGTATCGCCATACTCTGGAGTAATAGCAGAATGTGTTTTGGGGTGTAATTTGTGGAATGCATATGCTGTGTGTGAGAAATAACCTGCTAATATGACAATTTTGTGGGGAAAAAAAAGAGAAAAAAAAATCTTGATTTTCAAAGAATTGTGGGAAAAAATGATAACTTCAAAAAACTCACAATGCCTCTTTCTGAATACCTTGGAATGTCTTCTTTCCAAAAAGGGGTCATTTGTCTGGTATTTGTACTTTTCTGGCATGTTAGGGTCTCAAGAAATGAGATCGGCCGTCAGTACTTCAGGTGTGATCAATTTTCAGATATTGGCACCATAGCTTGTGGACTATAACTTTCACAAAGACCAAATAATATGCACCAATTTGTACTTATTTTTACCAAAGATATGTAGCAGTATAAATTTTGGCCAAAATTTATGAAGAAAAAATAGTAATTTGCTAAATTTTATAACAGAAACGAAAAAAAAAATCATTTTTTTACAGAATTTTCAGTCTTTTTTCTCTTATAGCGCAAAAAATTAAAAACCCAACAGTGATTAAATACCACCAAAAGAAAGCTCTATTTGTGTGAAAAAAAGGACAAAAAATTCATATGGGTACAGTGTTGTATGAGTGAGTAATTGTCCTTCAAAATGTGAGAGCACCGAAAGCTGAAAATTGGAATGGTTATTAAGGGGGTTCAAGTGCCCAGTGGTCAAGTGGTTAAAGCCAGGTGCTGAAGGACCGAGTTCTCTCGTATTCGGTCATCTCTTCTATGTTGTTGACACGGGAATCTTCCTCCAGAAAGATATCTCACCGTACCTGGAAGGCTTGCATCGCTATGTGCGAGGAACTTGAGTGGCATCCTCAGATGTATTCCGTTCCCAGGATTTTGCTGTTCTTACAGCGTGCTGTGACCCAAAAGCTGGCCTTGCATACCTTTTTTGAGGGTCGGATTTCGGCCCGGGCTGTCTTTTTCAACGACCACTACCGGGCCATTCCTTGATTAGCACCTTTTGTGCAGGGGGTTCGCCATGTGATCCCCCCTGTCAAGCCTCCTCTCCCTACTTGGGATCTGATTTTGATGCATCTCGGTTCTCCAAGAACATCCCTTTTGAGAATATCAGAGATTCCTCTCTTGACCTTGTCCCGGAAGTTGGCCTTAGTGGCCATTGCTTTGGTTAGACGGGTGTCTGAGTTGGCGGCCTTGTCCGGCAAGTCGCCTTACTTGGTCCTCCATAAGGATATGTTGGTGTTGCGCCCACGACCATCCTTCTTTTCTAAGGATGGTCTCGGCCTTTCACCTTAAGAAGGACATTGTTCTTCCGTCCTTGTTGAAAGGTTCTGGTTCTGTTTGGTTCTGTTGGACCTTCTTGGCTCGAGCTGGACTCAGGGATCTGTGGAAGTCTCTCTGACCGGTCGGATATTCAAGACACCAATACACAGTGAATAGGTATACAAGAATATGTGGTTTAATGGTTACATGTCCTTTTTTTATACACCGTGAAAAAATCGTATGGACCAATCAGCAATAAGCAAAAACCTCATGAGTTAGACAAAAATAGACTCCAACAGGTTTTTTTGACTTCTGCAAAAGCGGTCAATCAACATACGTCAATTGCGGTCAAACTAAACGTGTTCTGACATTTGAAACAGGAAGATAAGAAACACCATATGTGAGTGCGGTTCAACCTGGCAGTTAAAGCAGAAGTGGGATAAACTTTTTCCTGGAAAAAGCCTAACCACAAAGTTACATTTCAACCTAAATATACATGCCTGTCAGTTAAAACAGAAGAAAGATAAGTTTGACCAAAAACATTCTGCTCACACTTATGTCAGAGAAACAATTTCTGTACTAATACATATATTTCAACATATATATTTAAGGAGAACTCTAATCATGAATATTGGTTCATACCTTACAACCCCTCCTTATGATCATGGCTTCAAGAATTGAAGCCCATAGATCATTAGATTTATTCATTATACCATTTTTGTTTAGTATGTACCGTGGACATCATCAAGATTGTTTCCTTAAAACCCTGTCTCTTTTTACTAGAGATCTTTCCTATTACCCAGACAATTAATTTAAATACTAAATATAACAGAATGAAGATTAACACCATTACTACTGTTATAGCCATTTGTCTGAGAAACGAGAAAATACCTGTGCCCCCCGAATCCTCCCTCTCCAAAGGGGCTCCATGTTTTCGCGATATCCCTCGCCTCCTGTTGCAATTGATTTACCTCTTTCCTATGTTGGGCAATTACATCATAGTAATCAGGAATCTCAACAGATGTGTTGTGGATCCAAGTGCAGCACTCATAATCCTCTGTAACTTCACACAGGCCAGTGAGTGCAGCACTCATGCTTTCAATAGCAAGATCATGAAGTTCTAATTGTTTTCTGATTGCTCTAGTTTCAATGTTTAAACTAGTAATATCATCAGAATTCTTTACCAATACATCATCCTATAATATTTGTATAATTATTAAGCCTTTTCATTAAATCTATCCCCCAACCTGTCCAGGAAGGGAACCAGGCCCAAGCCATATCTTTTTCGAAAAATAACTCCCTTTTATTTCTGTGTTTGAGGGGGTACCTAGGATGCATGCTAGCTTCAAGGAGGTGTGTTCCCTTGCTATCTCCTACTATGTCCATAATGGGGACTAGGGATGCAAGATAACACCATCCTTGGGGTTCAGTGGGGATCCAAGGGTGACATCTTTTTCCACAACAAATATAAATACTGTCTCCTAGAGCTAAAGGTCGTTTGTTGAATATTATCATCATTTCATCAGAAAAAACAGAAAAGGTTAAACTTGACAATAATTTTCCTACTGTGGAAGTGGAACTGGAGTTAAGAAAGTTTATTAGAGTGGTGTTTAGGGCAGGTTCTGAAGTGTGAAAGGAAGGGCTTTCAATTGAAGTCATTGAAAAGTTAATTGTAGCTTGTTGGCATACTTCAGCTCCCTTTTGTGGAGTTTCCCAACCTAAAACACCAGTCTGGGAAATGACTAATACCAATAATTTGGAAAGTAAGGTTATTATCTGAAAACGTTCTTGTGACATTTGTAAGGACGACAGGTGGTGTGCCGTTTTAGGAGAGGGGTGAAGTTTAGAGGTACTGCCATTAGGGGGATCCTAGCAGTGCTAGGATGGAGTTTACTACATATCCAACATTTTTCATATCCTGATTTTTGAGCATAAGCACATTTAAATTTAAGCAGCAGCATTTTACCACTAAAATTGTCTTCCATACTTCTTTTTGGTCTGTTAGAATTATCTGACCAACAGTGTCCTATGATTATGAGCATTAAAATAAACAATGTGGTTATTAAGGAAAAAATTAAAAGTTTCCCCGAAGTGATCCCTCCTTTTGGACCATTAGTGTCTATGGGTATGGAACTCTGAGTTTCTTATAGTCCACTAGGCAGTATTTTCCGGATCCTTTTCTGGAATACTCTCCAGAACAGAGGTCTTTGTCTTCTCCTTCTTCACCTTCTTCCAGTTTCCCTTCGGAAATGTCTTTAGCCTGGATGCATGGATCCATTGTGGTCCTTGATCTGTAAGAACGGCTGTTCTGGCAACCTTCAGAATTTCAAATGGTCCTTGGAAGATAGGGCCTGGTTGTTTCCGGACAGCAAGTTGTTTTATCAGTACTTTGTCTCCTGGGATATACGGATGTGTAGGCTCTGTGGAGAGAGAAGGAAAAGTGACAGCAACCTTGTCCTCTGTTTCACTAAGGCTACTTACCAGATGTTTCACGTACTCTTCCTGTAAAGAATAAAGATTAACCTCCTCTCCCTCATCAGGTTTCCTCTGTGCTGGCCTACCCATAAGTATCTCAAAATGAGATATTCCTGTTCTGTGGGGGGTAGTCCTGATTTGATATAAGACTGCTGGCAAGTAATCTAACCAGTTTTTCATTGTGCCACCTGTTGCTTTTTTCAATTTGTCTTTTATGGTTCTGTTAATTCTTTCCTCTACTCCTGAGCTCCTTCACTAAGGCCGAGGGAAATGCTGGACCTTGATCTGACCATATAGTGGCCGGAAGGCCAAACCTACAGATCCACTGATTTATTAGTACTCTAGCTGTCTCTCCTGTGGTAGGGATTGCTTCTACCCATCCTGTAAATCTGTCAACTATAACCAAAAGATATTCTAAATTGCCCTTCTGTGTGGGGACTTGTATGTAATCTAGGGATTCTATCATGTGGTGCACCCCTTTTATTCCCTATTATTCCCTCCGTGGTTGACCAAAGTCCAGTAGGATCTTTTGTCAACCCGTGTACCCATATCTGCTGTCAGTATAAATGTTTACATCTTTTCCTTCAAAAATCTGACAAACCATAGTTATAGCAATGAGTTCTGCAATCTGGACTGAACTAGCATTCAGAGATTTGGCTTCAATCATTACATCTGGCAATTGAACAATGGCATAACCAGTTTGATAAGTTTTGTCATCAGGTCGGGAGCAGCTGCCATCTACATAAACATTTTCCGCATTTGGATACGGAACATCTGTGAGGGTCTGGTCTAGGGAGGGTAGTTTCTGCAAGTACCTCAGTGCAATCGTGTTCCTGAATGTAAAAACCTAATGGGCTTTGAGGTTTCTGAACATGATTTTATGGTTAGATTATGTGTTTTTAGCAAGATAATCTCATAGCCGCTGCACCTTTGCGTTGTCATGTGTTGTGTGTTCATGTTTGTCATGAGGTGTGTAGTATACAGTGAGGTCATGTCCCAGAACCACCTTTGAAGCCTCTTTTACTGCCATTGCACAGGCTGCTACGGCCTGTAAGCAATGTGGCATACCTTGAACTTGATCTGGAAGTTTCTTTGAGATGTATGATACGGGTCTCAGAGAATTCCCATGTGATTGTGCTAGGACCGCTGCAACCGTAGGTCCAGATACCACACAGTACAATGAAAAAGGCCCTGCGCACTCTATAAGTCCCAATGCAGGGGCTTGCCTTAGAGAGCTGATTAACGCTGTGAAAGCCTTAACTAGGGTTGTCCCGATACCGATACTAGTGCCGGTATCGGGACCGATACCAAGCATTTGCGTGAGTACTTGTACTCGCGCAAATGCTCCCGATGCTTCACCCGATACTTTTTTTTTTTTGTGGCCGGAGAGGGCGGGAGGAGTCAGTGGCTGGGGAGGGCAGGAGAGAGGGCGGGGTAGTGTGGGCGGAGTCTGGCCGGAGAGGGCGGGAGGAGTCAGTGGCTGGGGAGGGCGGGAGAGGAAGGTGCGGGCGGAGTCTGGCTGAAGAGGGCGGGCACAGTCGGTGGACGGAGTCCGCGGGCGGAGAGCGAGTCCCTCACCTGCAGTTTAACCTGGTAAGCTGGCAGGGGTTCAGGGCGCAGCCGCATCAGGATCGGTGACCGGTGCTGTCACATTCGGTCGCCGTCAGCGGCTGAACGTCCCCACGCCCATCTTGGTACACTCTGCACTCGGCTGCAGTAAGCAGCAGCAGACATCTTGTTACACCCAGCCCGAGCTATATGGGCTGGGTGTAACAAGATGTCTGCTGTTGCTTACTGCAGCCGAGTGCAGGGTGTACCAAGATGGGCGTTGCAGCAGTTTTTTTTTTTCTTAAATCCTGTGTCATTTCCCCCCCACCCCCCGCAGCATTTCAGTGCCAGCCACCTATCAGTACCCACAAGTGCTACCTATCAGTGGAATCAGTGCCATCTACCAGTGCCACCTATCAGGTGGCACTGGTAGATGCCACTGATTGCACTGATAGGTGGCACTTATGGGCACTGATTGCACTGATAGGTGGCACTTGTGGGCACTGATAGATGGCACTGATTGCACTGATAGTGCAATCAGTGCCACCTATCACTGCCCACAAGTGCCACCTATCACTGCCCACAAGTGCCACCTATCACTGCCCACAAGTGCCACCTTTCTGTGCAATCAGTGCCACCTATCTGTGCCCACAAGTGCCACCTATCTGTGCCCACAAGTGCCACCTATCTGTGCCCACAAGTGCCACCTATCAGTGCCCACAAGTGCCACCTATCAGTGCCCACAAGTGCCACCTATCAGTGCCCACAAGTGCCACCTATCAGTGCCCACAAGTGCCACCTTTCTGTGCAATCAGTGCCACCTTTCTGTGCAATCAGTGCCACCTATCAGTGCCCACAAGTGCCACCTATCAGTGCCCACAAGTGCCACCTATCAGTGCCCATAAGTGCCACCTATCAGTGCCCACAAGTGCCACCTATCAGTGCCCACAAGTGCCACCTATCAGTGCCCACAAGTGCCACCTATCAGTGCCCACAAGTGCCCACAAGTGCCACCTATCACTGCCCACAAGTGCCATCTATCAGTGCCCCCAAGTGCCACCTATCAGTGCCACCTATCAGTGCCCCCAAGTGCCATCTATCAGTGCCCCCAAGTGCCACCTATCAGTGCCACCTATCAGTGCCCATAAGTGCCATCGATCCGTGCCCATAAGTGCCACCTATCAGTCCCCATCTTTCAAACTGTCACATGACATTGAAAAAAAGTATCGGTAATCGGTATCGGCGAGTACTTGAAAAAAAGTATCGATACTTGTACTCGGTCTTAAAAAAGTGGTATCGGGACAACCCTAGCCTTAACCCTCTCTGTTGTCCAATCAATAAACTTTGGGGCATCCTGCAGGGTAGCAGACCTTAGGATAGAATCATAATAAGAGCAATCAGGTATCCACTGCCTGCAGTATATTATGGACCCTAGGAAAGAGAGAAGCGCTGACTTGTCTCTTGGTGGACTCCAGGAGGACAGTGCCTTGACTCGAGCTGGTGACACCAAACGTTCGGTTCGGATTATACACCCCAAGTACTCAACCTGCGATCTGCACCACTGGATCTCTTTGCGAGACACCAAGTGACCTTTTGAGGCGAGGTGAGTTAGTAGGTGCTCTGAGTCCTCCGCACAGCTGACCTCATTTTCATTACACAGCAATAGGACATCCACATACTGAAGCAACACTGAGCCTTCTTTTGGTACCCAATCGCTCAAAGATCGATTCAAGACCATGGAGCACGCTGCAGGACTGTTCGCAAAGCCTTGCGGGAGCCTAGCCCAGGTTTAAAGTAATTTTGGGCTTCCCCTGCAACAGGTATGGAAGAGAACGCGATACTTAAATCAATGACCATGTAGATCTTGGTATCTCACAAAATATTGTAGCAATATCCGCAACAAAAGGTGGAAGGGGGACAATAGCTTTGTTCAGGGCCCTTTGGTCCTGTACAAAGCGCCATTCACCACTGGCTTTGACTGGGTGAATGGGGGTGTTCCAGGGACTGATTGTATGTTTCAGTATTCCTTCTGCTAAATATTGCTTTATTTGTGGTGCTATGCCTGCAATTTTTCCTTCTGACAGGGGATATTGTTTTTGGTAATGTACTACTGCTCCTTCCCCAATGATGGGCTTGTATGGTGTACAATGTATGCAGTGCCCATATAGGGTGTATTTTAAGGTGTGCCGATAGTAACACAAAGTACCCTCTAAAATCCTGTCTTTTTTGGGTTAGACAAATCACAGATTTCTGATGTAGCTAGCAGGCCCCCATCTTTTGTAAATTTGATGTGAATGTTTAAACTTGACATTAAGTCTCTTCCCAGAGGAAATGGTCAGTCAGAATGGCAAAACTCATTTAAAAAGATGTTGGTCATGAACTGTACCAACGGGCAATCTACCTCTTCCCATATTACCCCTGCGGTTAGCTGCCCTACTTGTTCCTCTCCTAAGGGGGCATTCTGACTTCCAATGTCCCATGTCCCTGCATGTGAAATAACCCTGCTGGTTATCCTGGGGATATGCTTGTTATTGTGCTTGTTGGGATTGTTGGGGAACTGGTTTTGTATAAGGGACAACCATTTTGTGCAGCAGCTAACTGCGGGCTTTCTATCTGTTCGGGGTTAAATGAGGGAAATACCCCTCCTTTTGTAGTGAACAAGCCAGAGGATGCACGCTTTTTTTAATGTCTTCGAGAAAGGCATCAGGTTTTAATGTTGACCAATTGGGGGTAATTAATTTCAGTAACTGTGTTGTTTTGGGATCTCCCCCGGACATGACTGTGCTCACATACAGTTCAGGGTTCTCCATTCCTGTATCTTTGTGTAACTGGTGTACCCGTTTACAAAATGAATAAAAGTTTTCTCCCGGTCCCTGCTTTGCAGTGCACATTATCTGCAAAGCGCTCTCTCCTTTGTAACTTTACTGCCAAACAGCTGCCACAGCTGCCCAAAATGATTCCCATCCCTTTGCCTTTTTAAAGGGGTCATTATCAGCAAATAATGTCTTAACTTCTACATCGCAGATGGGATCTGGATCCACTGTCTGTATTATTATTTCACAGTCATCGGCATTCATGCCAGTGCCTGCGCAATGTCTCTGTAAGAACAGAGCTGCCTCTCTGGGGTGTTTGCGTGGCTTTGGGCAAAGATCTTTAATATCCCTTAACGTCCCGAGGGGGAGTGGGATATGGACCGGGGTTTCTCCCATGTGAATAACGGGGAATTTGAGGGCTTCTATCCCGGAGGTCAAGCCACCCACTGCCTCATCATCCTTATCCTCCTCAGCTTTCCTTCTATCACTTTTTCTTCATCTTCCTCTTTTTTTTAATACACTGTTCTTCCTCCTTTACTAATTGACTTAAACGTTCCTGTATCTGTCTTCTATCTTCCCCCTCCCGTAACCAATTAGTTCCCTTTTGTTTAGCTATGGTTAATACTCCTGCTATAACATTTGGATCTAACGAGGGGTATATTTTCTTTGGGACAAGGGATTCATCTTTTACCATAGCATATGGAGGGGGTTTTTCTTGATAAAAATTAGGGGGAGCTGATGGACTTCCTATTGCGTCTTCTAATTGCTCTTTCTTTTCCATTTTTACACTTGTATATTTCTTTCTATATTCCTTCATACCCTTTGCCCAAATCTTACAACATTTAGTCACGTAATCTTTGTCAAGGTCTTTTATGGGATAATTATACTGTTTATGTTGGCCACGTATTCTGGTCACTTCCTCCCACTCTTCCTCAGAACATGGTCCGTATTCCCCCAAACATGGCACTTCTAACTGATGTGCTCTTTTTAAAACTAGTGACCAAAAAGGATCAGTATAATTTTTCCCATAATTGACTTTAATGTAATCAATCGGAGAGGGTTGGTGCTGCTTACCTTCAGCTTCCTTTCCTGCTTGATTACCCATTATAGCAAACAATAATACTTATACTTTATAATTAAAAAAATTCTGTCTTGCTTTCTCTATTTCGTTCCAGGGGCGGAAAATGTCCTTAAACTTATGACAATTTATAGGTAAGGCACAGGGAACCCAATGTTCCTTCTTCTGGTATATAATTAGACACTGGATTTCAGCCACACTTAGGCCCTCGAGTGTCGAACTATATGATAAAGAATTATGTATATTAAATCTTAACATATGTTGTGTTGATCCCCTATGCATGGAAGCTTTACCAATTTTAACATGATAACCTCCTGGAACAATTGCCACTAATGAAGTGGTTTTCCCTTTTATAAGCAAACAATAAACCAGTTTTACATTCAGGACAACAATATACAGTTGACATTTAAAAAAGGTAACCCTTTGTGTGTACACCTTTTAGATATAGAGTTTCCACAGATCCGTCCTATGTAGAGAAGAATTTAAGATTCTTTCTCAATCTAATAATCTGGTCTGGCCAACCTAGCGAGACCCTCTTTATCTATTCTAAATCTACCTTTCAATCTTAACAGAGTCCCAGAAAACTTGTAGTTTTCTCGAGAGTCTACTTTATGGTGAACCAATTGACAAGGCAAGACTGTTGTTCCCAATAATAATTAAAGGGGGTCTTACCTGTTCAATTGGATCATCCCACTTCTGACACCACTTGAAAGGTTCTGGTTCTGTTTGGTTCTGTTGGACCTTCTTGGCTCGAGCTGGACTCAGGGATCTGTGGAAGTCTCTCTGACTGGTCGGATATTCAAGACACCAATACACAGTGAATAGGTATACAAGAATATGTGGTTTAATGGTTACATGTCCTTTTTTATACACAGCGAGAAAATCGTATGGACCAATCAGCAATAAGCAAAAACCTCATGAGTTCGACAAAAATAGACTCCAACAGTTTTTTTTTTACTTCTGCAAAAGCGGTCAATCAACATGCGTCAATTGCGGTCAAACTAAACGTGTTCTGACATTTGAAACAGGAAGATAAGAAACACCATATGTGAGTGCGGTTCAACCTGGCAGTTAAAGCAGAAGTGAGATAAACTTTTTCCCGGAAAAAGCCTAACCACAAAGTTACATTTCAACCTAAATATACATGCCTGTCAGTTAAAACAGAAGAAAGAATAAGTTTGACCAAAAACATTCTGCTCACACTTATGACAGAGAAACATTTTCTGTACTAATACATATATTTCAACATATATATTTAAGGAGAACTCTAATCATGAATATTCATATTGGTTCATACCTTACACTTGTGTCCTCACCCATCGCATCCCTGAGAGTTTGCGCTTCATACATTAAGATGGGTACAAGCCTTACGAGTGTACCTGTCTGCTACTGTTTCCATTCGGAAATCTGTGTCTGGTCCAAAACAGGGCCGAGCGGTGTCGTCTGCCACCGTCTTTAGGTGGATCAGGCAGACCGTCATACAGGCCTATGCCCTTTAAGGGGCGGGCGCCTCCCTTTGCGGTTGCGGCGCATTCCACCAAGGCAATTGGTGCTTCCTGGGCCTTCCGACATCAAGCGTCGGTTGCACAAGTGTGCAAGGCGACGACCTAGTCGTCCGTTCATACCTTTTCAAGATTTTATAAGGTTGATATGGCTGCATCTTCGGATGCTCCCTTTGGCCGCAAAGCATTGCAGGCCGCTGTTTAATGTTGCAACTCCTCCGTTCAGGAGCTCTGCTTGTTTGGAGTGAAGTTTTGGTTGTTCCTTTGCTACTGCTCCCACCCTTCTGATACTGCTTTGGGACATCCCACACGTTTACAGTATCCAGCTGTGTCAGTCCATGGACGATCAGAGAAAATAGGATTTTTGTACTCACCGTAAAATCCATTTCTCTGACGTCCATGGACTGACACAGCACCCACCCTTTTTTTTAAGGTTTGTACTGCTTTGTTACGAACTGAGGTCTGCTAGCTGCAGGTGGGAGGGTAATGTCCGGAGGGACCGCCCCCCTGGGCGGGGCTGTTCAGCTCTGGTTTTGTTTCTAGAATGTTTTAACATCTAACATTCTGCCTAGATCTTCTCCTGTGAGCAGGGACATATACCCACACGTTTACAGTATCCAGCTGTGTCAGTCCATGGACGTCAGAGAAATGGATTTTACGGTGAGTACAAAAATCCTATTATTTTTTTTGTTTGTTTAGCAAAAATTAAATACCACCAAAGAAAGCTCTATCTGTATCAGAAAAATTATAAAAATTACATATGGGTACAGTGTTGCATGACCGAGCAATTGTCATTTAAAGTGTGACAGCACCGAAAGCTGAATATTGGCCTGGGCAGGAGGGGGTGAAAGTGCTCTGTAGGCAAGTGTTTTTTTCTCCTCTTTACATACCTGCACCTCTGTGTATTCTCTGTGTAAACCTGTCGTGCATCAGTAACATCAGAGCTACATAAGAGTGCTTTCACGCTTTTTTTAGCGGCGCTTTACTGTTGTTATTGCAGCGATTTTTGGCCGCTGGTGGGGTGCTTTAAACCCCCATTAGCGGCCGAACAAGAGTTAAAAGCGCCGATGCAGCAGCGCTTTGCCGGCGGTTCGGCATCGCTGCCCATTGATTTCAACGGGCAGAGGTGCTTTAATAGCAGTGTATACACCGCTCCTAAACCGCTGAAAGAAGCTGCTTGTAGGACTTTTTTTGAGGCCCTGCCAGTGCAGCGCCCCAGTGTGAAAGCACTCAGGCTTTCACACTGGGATTGCAGCTGAGGCTTTTTTCAGGCGCTATTTTTAGCGCTAAAGCGCCTGAAAACGCCTCCAGTGTAGAGGGGGTAGAAGGGGTTTTGTCGTTGAAAATAAAGCTTTGTTAGTTAAATAAAAATAAAAAAAAACTGGCTCCTAATTTTTTTTGCTGGCTCTTAGATTCAAAGCAAATTTATCAAGCCCTGTTTGCTTGTATCATGGAATTCATGTTTTAATGATTTTTACACTGTTTTGTAAAAAGAACGAAGGGTTCATGGACATAGGCGTAATGAAAAAACTGATCATCTACACAGGAGAAAGCTCCTGTGTAAAAAAACTGGCTTTTTGAGGGTGTTTGCACTTTTACGTGTATAGTGTTGCAAATGTGCGTATGTGTGTGTGTAAAATTCCTCTTTTCTTCCTTCTAGCTTTTTAAAGTAAAGATTTTAAATTTGCATGCATTTATATAACTTCACACACAAATTACCGACCGCAGATGCAATTTTTTTTTTTTCATTTTACTGATCTGAGCAAAGCGCATGTTTACAAATTTTTACATACAGTCGGGTCCATAAATATTGGGACATCGACAAAATGGATTTTGAAATGAAACGAACAAGATGTGCGTAAACTGCAGACTTTCAGCTTTAATTTGAGGATTTTTACATCCAAATTAGGTGAGCGGTGTAGGAATTACAACAGTTTGTATATGTGCCTCCCACTTTTTAAGGGACCAAAAGTAATGGGACAGATTAACAATCATAAATCAAACTTTCACTTTGTAATACTTGGTTGCAAATCCTTTGCAGTCAATTACAACCTGAAGTCTGGAACGCATAGTCATCACCAGACGCTGGGTTTCATCCCTGGTGATGCTCTGCCAGGCCTCTACTGCAACTGTCTTCAGTTCCTGCTTTTTCTTGGGGCATTTTCCCTTCAGCAAATGAAATGCATGCTCAATCGGACTCAGGTCAGGTGATTGACTTGGTCATTGCATAACATTCCACTTCTTTCCCTTAAACTCTGGTTGCTTTCGCAGTATGCTTCGGGTCATTGTCCATCTGCACTGTGAAGCGCCGTCCAATGAGTTCTGAAGCATTTTGCTGAATATGAGCAGATAATAATGCCCGAAACACTTCAGAATTCATCTTGCTGCTTTTGTCAGCAGTCACATCATCAATAATTACAAGAGAACCAGTTCCATTGGCAGCCATACATGCCCACGCCATGACACTACCACCACCATGCTTCACTGATGAGGTGGTATGCTTTGGATTATGTTTGGCAAACTCTAATCTGGCCTTCCTGTTTTTGAGGCTCACTAATGGTTTACATCTTGTGGTGAACCCTCTGTATTTACTCTGGTGTCTTCTCTTGATTGTTGACTTTGACACACATACACCTACCTCCTGGAGAGAAGGTTCTTGATCTGGCCAACTGTTGTGAAGGGTGTTTTCTTCACCAGGGAAAGAATTCTTCGGTCATCCACCACAGTTGTTTTCCGTGGTCTTCCGGGTCTTTTGGTGTTGCTGAGCTCACCGGTGCGTCCTTTCTTTTTAAGGATGTTCCAAACAGTTGATTTGGCCACACCTAATGTTTTTGCTATCTCTCTGATGGGTTTGTTTTGTTTTTTCAGCCTAATGATGGCTTGCTTCACTAATAGTGACAGCTCATGGATCTCATATTGAGAGTTGACAGCAACAGATTCCAAATGCAAATGGCACACTTGAAATGAACTCTGGGCCTTTTATCTGCTCCTTGTAAATGACATGAGGGAATAACACACACCTGGCCATGGAACAGCTGAGCAGCCAATTGTCCCATTACTTTTGGTCCCTTTTAAAAAGTGGGAGGCACATATACAAACTGTTGTAATTCCTACACCGTTCACCTGATTTGGATGTAAATATCCTCAAATTAAAGCTGAAAGTCTGCAGTTAAAATACATCTTGTTTGTTTAATTTCAAATCCAGTGTGGTGGTGTATAGCGCTAAAAAGATTAGAATTGTGTCGATGTCACAATATTTATGGACCGGACTGTATATATGCAAATGCCCATAGAAAACAATAAAATGGCTTTCTGATTTGTTTAAAAAAAATCCTGTAATAACACAGCCCTATTTTTTTTTTTTTTGCCCATCTGCATGAGCTCTAAAAAAATAAATAACTGATGGTTGGTGTCAGCTGTAGGTGAGAAGGAGTTACCAGCACATCGATCCTGACATTTTAGACCGCTCTTATTTTTGCTTTGTTAACACAACACAGGTGGATTAGCCATGAATTTGCACAAAAGTAGACTGATATTGTGGCATTGACTGTTTCATGTGATTATGGACAGAGGGCACTTCTACGAGTTCTGGAATAAAGCCATTTTCTAAGATTAGATAAAATGCTAAGGCCTCATGTACACTGCTGCTGCTAAACGGATGTTTAGGAGTAGTTGGGTGGTTTTTTCAACTGCCCCTGAACTCTCCTCTGTTATCTTAACTGTCCATGTACACAGGGTCATTTACAGTCGATTCTAGGCATTTGCGTTTAAAGTCATTTTTTGGAACCCAAAAAAATGCGATCAGAAGCTGAGTTTAGAGGCACTTCAAGTGGTAGACGCGGTAGCTCGCGTTTAGCCGTGTTTCATTTACAGGTTTTTATTTTTGGCTATTTGGAAGAAAAAACATATATATATATACATAATTTATTTATTTTTTAGAAACGATTCTAAACGAAAACGTGGCAAAACAGATGTTTTAAACGTAGGTACTATCTGTCAAGTTCAATCGTTCAGGAGAGGTTGTAAAAACGTCCCGTGTACGTGAAGTCTAAATGGTGTCTGAATTTTTTTGGGTCACTAGATCATCATTAAAGATCTTTCCTACAGTGTTTTTTTTTTTTTTTTTTTCTGTAGGAGTCTCAAACCAATGTCCTTAAATGTTTACGACTGAACTAGAAGCAGAAAAAAGGTTTATGTTTAAAGCAACAAATCACATTTATTATATAATATTATAACCAGTTTTAGAAAAGGGAGACATAGGCACTGATTGTTTTGAGCAACAGCCGTCTCTATATATATATATATATATATATATATATATATATATATATATATATATATAAAATGCGCTTTTGGAAGAATGGTCAATCATTCCCATAGACACACTCCTAAACTTTGTGGACAGCCTTTCCAGAAGAGTTGACGCTGTTATAGCTGCAAAGGGTGGACCAACTCCATATTGAACCCTAAAGACTAAGAGGGAGAGGGGAGAGAAGCACCAAGCAGACTCTTGGGGTAGTACCATTTAATAAGCATAGAATAAAAGTATATAGAATGGAATGTAAAGGTGTACAAAGAAAGTGTAAGACTCAGAGCAATAACAGACCAGTATCACAAAACTGTATGAAAAAAATAATAATGGTAAACCATGAATTTAAAAAAAAAACATTATGAAAAATAATGTAAAAAGGAAAAATAGAAAATTTATAATGAAAAAAGCGGGTTAAAGAGAGGAGAATTAAGGGTGTCTATGTAGAGATAGTATGTGTATATATCTATCTATAGCTCTACACACACACGTATCCTCCTGTATACATCTCTTTGTGTCACTATAACGAAAAACCTGCTGGTCTGCATGTGGTGGTGTCAGGGGGTGAGTTAATATAGAGAGCTGTAAAATAAGATCAATGAGGTGGCTTGTCCCACCATGAAAACAGTATGGAAAGTGTGTCCTTATGGGGATAAACCAGAAGTATGAAGAAAAAGAAAATGTATAGATGTATGGACATAAAAAGAAGTGGAAAAAAAACACGCTAAGAAATATTCTGAATGAAAAGTAAGCAGCAAACTTTCTGTGAGACATGTACACAGTGAATAAAATAAAGGTTGCGCTATTCAATCATGTATATACAAATGTAAAAATTAGATTAGAACAGTCCACAAGTGATGTGAAAATAAATATTGATGTCAATCTCCACCATCCACCACCGTAGTGATCTTAAATATCAGTGTTTCCAACAGCTGAAAGGCTCGCTTACCAGCTCTTATTGATCCCTCATTACAAGGGATCTTAGCGCTTGCAGCTTTGGCCCAGCCAAGGCCTTTCTCCAGGTCCAGAAGGTCTCCCAACAAGATCATCCCTTGGCACCGTATAAGATTGGAAGATTTCATTAGACTGACCTCTCCACTGAGGTTTGTATAATCGGATCCCAAGTGAGTGAGGACAAAGTATACTGGCTAACCAGTCCTCCATCAAGAGCTGAGGAGTTTACACTTCATCCTTCCTAGCTCTCTAGTGGGAATCACAAAACAACTTACTCCTGGTTATTTCCCGCCTTAACTTCTGCAGCTCCCTCCTCACTGGCCTACCTTTACACAGCCTATCCCCCTTTTAGTCTATTATGAATGCTGCTGCCAGACTAATACACCTCACTAACCGATCCGTGACTGCTGCCAATCTCTCCACTGGCTTCCCCTATCCCACTGTATAAAATTCAAAATACTAACCACAACCATAGAAGGCCATCCACAAGAGGGGGAAGTGCCAGGGAGGCCAATCCAGGGCTGGAGCATTGGAGTGACATTGGTGAAACCAGTCAGGCACGAGCACTGCTGGAGTTGAGGGACTCTCCTAGCTTCCGGGGGAAGAACTCCTCCAGTGAGAGTGGGGGGGGGGGGTGGGGAAGGGAAAGCAAAGACAGATTCTGGTGGTAAGGGACTAAATTCTTAGGACAGAGAGGGCAATCTGTAACAGAGACCTGAAGTGCCTAACCTGTATGTTGTCTACCGGGCGCTCGTGTTCGGCACATCACTCATCTGGTGGACAGATTACTGGGAGGGGCTGGGGAAGACCCAGCTGTCATGGTGCACGTTGGCACCAATGACAGAGGCAGATGGAGTGTCCTAAAGAATGATTTTAAGAACTTGGGAGCTAAATTGAGGAAAAGGACCTCCAAGGTAGTATTCTCAAGGTGTAGTTAGGAAGGGTTTGGGTTCCTGGCGGACTGGGCCGACTTCTCAGTCGATCACCAGTACTATAGAAGAGACGGACTGCACCTAAATGAGGAGGGTGCAGATCGGCTGGGAGTGAAGATGGCCACAAAGTTAGAGTTTTTAAACTAGGCGGCGGGTGGGGGGGGGGTCCAGAGGTAGAGATAGTCAGCACGGAACATATTCCAGAGGGTAGTATTGGGGGCATTAATGGTAGGTTGACTAAAGCACATAAACCCAAGGTAAGTATGTAGCAAGTCCTAGTTGCAATCTCGGAACACCCAATAAGAGGATAGTATGCGACCAGTCGAAACTATGTGGCATGTTCACCAATGCCAGGAGCCTGGCGGACAAGATGGGTGAACTAGAGATACTGTTGTACGAGGAGGATTTGGATTTTGTGGGAATTTTAGAGACCTGGTTCAACGGCTCTCATGATTGGTTGGCAACCATTCAAGGGTATACATTTATCGCAAGGATAGAGAGTAAAAAAAAAAGGGGGGGGGAATGCCTATATATCAAGAATAATGTACAAGTGAATATGAGAAATGACATAACTAAGGGAGCTAGGGAGGAGGTAGAATCCTTATGGGTAAAGCGCCAAAGGGATGAAGCTAAGGGGAAAATAATACTGGGAGTATGCTATAGGCCCCCTAACCTGAGGGAGGAGGGGGAGACAGATCTCCTATTACATTTTGGATTAGCTGCAAGGATGGGAAGTGTTATCATAATGGGGGATTTTAATTATCCAAACATAGACTGGGCGGAGGGAACCACGCATTCATCTAAAGCTCGCCAGTTCCTACATGTCTTGCAGGACAATTTAATGGGTCAGATGGTAGACTCACCAACTAGAAATAAAGCGTTGCTGGATCTGCTGATTACCAACAATACAGACCTGATCACGTATGTGGAAATACGGGCCAATTTAGGTAACTGCGATCACAGGTCATTTGGCTTCAGTATAAATAACACAAATAGGAAACATAAGGGGAATACAAAGACACTGAATTTCAAAAGAGCCAACTTCCTTAAACTACGAACCTTGCTAGAAGGCATAAATTGGGATAAAATCGTAAGAACAAAGAACACGGAGGAGAGATGGGTTTGCTTTAAGAGCATATTAAATAAGGGCATTAGCCAATGCATCCCATTGGGTAATAAATTTAAAAGAGCGAACAAAAGTCCTGGATGGCTTGACTCCAGTGTAAAAATGCACATAAAAGCAAAAGAGAAGACCTTCAAAAAATACAAGGTTGAGGGATCATCATCAGCATTCAGACTTTGGAAAGAATGCAACAAGGAATGTAAGGGTGAAATTAGGACGGCTAAGATAGAACACGAAAGACACATAGTGGAGGAGAGCAAAAAAATGCCAAGGTATGTAAACAGTAAAAAAGGGAGGACAGACCATATTGGCCCCATAAAGAATGAGGAAGGATATCTGGTTACAAAGGATGGGGAGATGGCGAAGGTATTGAATTTATTCACAAGGGAGTCGGGGGGGGGGGGGCTTCAGTAACCAAAACTGCAGTGTTTATCCTCATGACACATCACAGGAAGCATCTCCATAGTTATCAGAGGACAGAATTAAAATTAGACTTGGGAAACTTTAACATTATTAAATCACCAGGACCAGATGGCTTGCACCCGAGGGTACTTGGGGAACTCAGTCAAGTAATTGCCAGACCATTGTTCCTAATTTTTACTGACAGTCTACTGACTGGAATGGTACCAGCTGATTGGAGACAAGCCAATGTAGCACCAATATTTAAAAAGGGCTCACAATAGATCCCTGGGAATTACAGACCAGTTAGCCTAACATCAATAGTATGCAAGCTCTTGGAGGGGATGATAAGGGACTATATACAAGATTTAAGTAATGAGAACGGTATCATTAGCAGTAATCAGAATGGATTCATGAAAAATCGTTCTTGCCAAACCAATCTATTTACCTTCTATGAGGCGGTGAGTTGCCATCTAGATAAAGGAAGGCCCGTAGACATGGTATACTCGGATTTTGCAAAAGCATTTGACACTGTTCCCCATAAACGTTTTACTGTACAAAGTAAGGTCCGTTGGCAGTTCAGAGGGTGGTGATAAATGGGGAGTACTCGGAATGGTCAGGGGTGGGTAGTGGGGTTCCCCAGGGTTCTGTGCTGGGACCATCCTATTTAATTTGTGCATAAAGGACCTGGAGGATGGGGTAAACAGTTCAATCTCTGTATTTGCGGACAATACTAAGCTAAGCAGGGCAATAACTTCTCTGCAGGATGTGGAAACCTTGCAAAATTATCTGAACAAATTAATGGGGTGGGCAACTACATGGCAAATGTAAAATAATGCATTTGGGTGGCAAAAATATGAATGCAATCTATGCACTGGGGGGAGAACCTATAACCTCTGGGGGAATCTCGAATGGAAAATGACCTGGGGGTCCTGTACTAGTAGATGATCGACTCGGCAATGGCATGGCATGCAATGCCAAGCTGCTGCTAACAAAGCAAACAGAATATTGGCATGCATTAAAAAGGGGATTAACTCCAGGGATAAAACGATAATCCTCCCGCTCGACAAGACTCTGGTCCGGCCACACCTAGAGTATGCTGTCCAGTTCTGGGCACCAGTCCTCAGGAAGGATGTACTAGAAATGGAGCGAGTACAAAAAAGGGCAACAAAACTAATAAAGGGTCTGGAGGATATTGGGTATGAGGAAAGATTGCGATCACTGAACTTATTCTCTCTGGAGAAGAGACGCTTGAGAGGGGATATGATTTCAATTTACAAATACCGTACTGGTGACCCCACAATAGGGATAAAACTTTTTTGGCGGAAGGGAGTTTAACAAGACATGTGGCCACTCGTTAAAATTAGAAGAAAAGAGGTTTAACCTTAAACTACATAGAGGGTTCTTTATTGTAAGAGCGGCAAGGATGTGGAATGCCCTTCCACAGGCGGTGGTCTCAGCGGGGAGCATCAATATTTTCAAAAAACTATTAGATAAGCACCTGAATGACCACAACATACAGGGATATACAATGTAATACTGACATATAATCACACGCATAGGTTGGACTTGTGTCTTTTTTTTTCAACCTCACCTACTATGTAACAGCATCGCCCCTAGCTAAATCACCAATCTCATCTGCAGATATCACCCAAATCGTCCTCTCCGCTCTTCCCAGTACCTCCTGATCTCTAGCTCTCTTGTTACCTCCTCCCATGCTCGCCTACATGACATCTCCAGAGCCTCTCCCATCCTCCGGAACTCTCTGCTCCAGTATGTCCGGTCAGCTCCTATCCTGTCCGCCTTTAGGCGGTCCTTGAAAACTCACTTATTCAGGGAAGTCTACCCCACTGCTACCTAAGAACTGTACTTGAGTCCCCTCCATCTGATCATTCCCTGCAGCCATTACCTTTTTGTACCACCTTCCCCTCCCTTTAGATTGTAAGCTCCACGAGCAGGGCCCTCCTATTTCTTCTGTATTGTAATTGTACTTTCCCCCTTTTTATTGTAAGGCGCTGGGTAAACTGTTGGCGCTATATAAATCCTGTATTATAATATAATATAATATTTTCAGATTTTTTTCCCCACCTTTAACCACTTAAAGCGGAGGTTCACCAGGATTTTTTTTTTTTTTTTAAAAGCCAGCAGCTACAAATACAGCAGCTGCTGACTTTTAAAAAATGGACACTTACCTTTCCAGGTTGCCCGCGACGTCGGCAGCCAAAGCCGAGCTACTGCTCGGCTCTCGGCTTCCCCCGCCGCCATCCTCGGTGAGGGAATCGGGAAGTGAAGTGCTGCGGCTTCACTGCCCGGTTCCCTACTGCGCATGCGCGAGTCGCGCTGCGCTTCCTAACAGGTCCCCACTGTGTCCTGGGAGCCGAGTGTTTCCCAGCACACAGCGGGGGGGGGGGTGACACGAAGGGGCGGGACTCCCGCGGGAGTCTGCTCCCGGAAGTGGTGCAAATACCTGTTTTATACAGGTATCTGCACCCCCTCCCCCCTGAAAGGTGTCAGATGTGACACCGGAGGGTTCCGAAAAGTGGAGGTTCCATTTTGGGTGAACCTCCGCTTTAAAGACCGAGCCTCTTTCTGAGATTTGGTACTTACAAGTTAAACATGTTTTTTTGCTAGAAAATTACTTGGATCCCCCAAACATTATATATATATATATATAGAGAGAGAGAGAGCGAGATTAGGGCTGGGAAAAAAATCGATTTTAATCTTGAATCGAGTTTTGAGCTCAAATCGATTCAGATTTGAAGAAAATCGATTTTTTTAGTTTTTTTTTTCCTTCAAAGTTTCCGTAGCAGGACTGCAGGGTGCGTATCCGGAATGGCACTGGGCAGCGTTACCCCAATTACATCTACTCGCTGCAGCCGCCATCTGCCTACCTGATCAGCGTGTCATGCAGACAGACGGCGGCCATTGCAGTGTTCAAAAGCCGCGCCTCCCGAGTCCTCGTCGTCTGTGATAGGCGGAACACTCAATTTCACAGCAGGCAGTATTCAGCCTATCACGGACATCCTCTCATCCTCGTCTGTGTTATGAGGATGACCATGATAGGCGGAACACTGAATGCTGGGAAATTGAGTGTTCCGCCTATCACAGACGAGGAGGCGGCGCGGCTTTTGAATACTGGAATGGCCACCGGTGTAGCAGTAAAATCCGTATACCATGAAAATCTGCATCAGGTACGGGCACAGTGATTGAAGCATGGGCACAGTGAAGCACGGGCACAGTGAAGCACGGGCACAGTGAGGCATGGACACAGTTCAATTCAACTAAGAGTAACCTCAGGATTTTTTGTTATTTTATTAGCTAAGTCCAAATACAGTATTAATAATTTGGATGTTTAACAATCTTTGTTGCACACTGCAAAAAACAACAAAAGGTCACAAGCGCTAAATTGGTGGATAAAGAAAAAAATATAATGGATGATAATAATAATAATAAGAAAAAAATCCCAAATATTTTGGGAAATACAAAGTATCCAAAAGGGGGAAAAAACAGGATCCAGCGCAGCAAGAAAAAATCCGTACCCAGAAGTACAAAATACACAACATGCACACAATATAATCCAGCGCTCATGGAACATACATTATTAACTATTGAAAACTCTTGAAGAATTGATAAAAAAGCTTAGTCCATTTATTAATCACAATAAAGAGAGGGACCCAATCCCAAATGTGCAGAGGGCAAATGAATCTTAACTCTCCAGTTGCCAGTGGTGACAAACTTGTTAAACTTGCAGTGACATCCGTGGAGCAAGGAGGGGTTAAAAAAGTCAAAACAAAGCCTGTGGCATGATCTCAGTGTGAGCACAGTACCTTGAATGATGGACAACAGGCAGACCAGCGTGTGAAGGGCCCTCCAACCCAAAAGGATGCAGAGCCAGGATCGCAGCAAGGCTGGGACAGAAGGAATCGCACACAGAGTTTCAAGAGTTTTCAATAGTTAATAATGTATGTTCCATGAGCGCTGGATTATATTGTGTGTTTGTTGCACACTGACTTTGCAGTTAGAGAAAGGGTTTGCCTTTGCATTTTTGTTTGTTGATGCACTTTAATTAATATAATTAAAAAAAAAATCGAATCGTAAATCGAGTTTTTTGGGGGGAAATCGCCCAGCCCTAATAAATATATATATATATATATATATATATATATATATATATATATATATAATAACCCCCTAGAAAATAAAATGGCGGTCGTTGCAATACTTTTTGTCAACAGTGAAGTTAGCCTAATTTTTTTTTTTTATATTGTGAAAGATAATGTTACGCCGAGTAAATTGATACCCAACATGTCACGCTTCAAAGTTGCTCCCTTAAACCCTTACCCATAAAAATCTCCATAGGCGACGTTTAAAAAATTCTACAGGTTGCATGTTTTGAGTTGCAGAGTAGGTCTAGGGCTAGAATTATTGCTCTCGCTCTAACGATCGCGGTGATACCTCACGTGTGGTTTGAACACCGTTTTCATATGCAGGCGCTGCTCACGTATGCGTTCGCTTCTGCGCGCTTGTCGGGACGGGGCGCTTTAAAAAATTTTTTTTTGTAAACATCCCTTGTAATAGAAAAAAGCATGACAGGTCCTATTAAATATGAGATCTTGGGTTTAAAAAGACCTCGGATCTCATATTTAGGCTAAAATGCAATAAAATACATTTTTTATGTCATCCTAAAAAGAAACGAGCAATGGGTGGAAGTGACGTTTTGACGTTGCTTCCGCCCTGCAGTTATATGGAGACGGGTGGGGGCCATCGTCCCCTCACTCGTCTCCATACACAGGCAGTGAGAGAATCCAATCGCCTCCGCCGCTGCCGACGGCTCCGGTAAGCGCGGAAGGCACCGGAGAGTGGTGGGAGGGGGCGGCCATCTCCTGCCGCCGATAAGTGATCTTGCGGCGTATCTGCCGCAGAGGCTACTGTTATCTGAAAGAGGACCGCCCACTCTTGAAGAGGGTACTGGGGTTATGGTAGCTAGCTGCTACCATAACAATGGTATTCCTCTTCAAAGTAGCGACCTATAATGACAGCGGGCAATCCCTAAGTGGTTAATGTGACCTATAAACTTGTACAACTCAGTGAACTGAAATCTTTTAGGTGGAGGGAAGTAAAAAAATCAAATTAAAGGGGCTTTTAAAGCTTCGTGTTTTTTCACCTTCATGCATCCTATGCATGAAGGTGAAAAAGCATCCGATGCTTACAAGCCCCCAGCCCCCCGGTTTACTTACCTGAGCCCTCGAAAGTCCCGCGCCGTGAACGCGCTGGCTACTGGCCCCAGTGTTCTCGGCTCTTCATTGGAGATTGATAGCAGCACAGTCATTGGCTCCCGCTGCTGTCAATATAATCAATGACGTGGGGGGCGGGGCTGAGTGATACAGTCGGCGGCTATGGTCGCCGGCTGTATCACGGGAGCGCGCCCGCAAGCTAACCCCTTGGGAGAGCGCTTCCCATGAAGGAGGTTAGCTCTTCCGGGGAGGAGCCGAGACAGCCGCCGAGGGACCCCAGAAGACCAGGTTCGGGACCACTCTGTGCAAAATTAGCTGCACAGTCGAGGTAAGTATGACATGTTTGTTATTTAAAAAAAAAAAAAAAATTTGAACCTTTACAACCCCTTTAAATAATATGGTTGCATAAGTGTGCACACCCTTAATCTAATGCTTTGAAGCACCTTTTGATTTTTATTACAGCACTCAGTATTTTTGGGTATGGGTCTATCAGCATGGCACATCTTGACTTGGCAATATTTGCTCACTCTTTTTTGTAAAAACACCCCAAATCCGTCAGATTGCAAGGTCATCTTCTGTGCACAGCCCTCTTCAGATCACCCCACAGATTTTATCGGATTCAGGTCTGGGCTCTGGCTGGGCCATTCCAAAACTTTGATCTTCTGGTGAAGCCATTGCTTTGTTGATTTGGATGTATTGTTTGGGTCGTTGTCATGCTGAAAGATGAAGTTCCTCTTCATGTTCAGCTTTCTAGCAAAACAGGAAGAGAAGCAACAGGCAAATCTAGCGCAGCATTATTTTATTTGAGTAACCACTTGCCGACCAACTGCTGTCATTATACGTATGGCTTCTAAACAGACCACGATAACCAGGGCTGCTCCGCCCTGATCATCGTGGTCAAAGTGCCTCCCTCTGTGATAGGCTGCCTGCTCTGCTCTCCTCTCTCCCCTTTCCTTCCTGCCTGTCATCCTCCTCTCTGTCTCTGCTCCGCCCCCCCCCCCCCCCCATGCCACTATTATTGAGGAAAAACGTAATTGTCACTGCCAGCCCCTCTATTAGAGGCTGGCATACCACACTGTGTTAAGCATTTTTAAAAATGAGCGCTGTAAATACCAATGGTCATGTGACTTGTGGCTGCTTTACAGCTGAGACAGAGCTTCTGCGGCTGGAGCCGAGCGGCCACGTGATCTCCCCGGCTGACGTCCGAGGGAGATCACGGCTTCTCCTGGAAAAGCCATCCATCGGAGCTGGAAAGCGGCCACGAGTCATGTGACCGGCCTGAAGACAACTGGAAATCTGTATTTACACTGCTCGTTTAAAAAAAATGCTGAACACCGTGTGCTATGCCAGCCCCTCTATTATAAACTTTTACAAACGGGTTCAGAAACCCTTTAAGAGCCATAGCAGGCGCGTGTGGCCGCTGCACAGCGGGGGACCCAATGCGCCGCAAAATCCGCCAGCCACCAGCGATCGCGGAAAAGAGAGCCAGAACGGGGATCTGTCAGACAGATCCCTGTTCTGACAGGGAAGGAGAGAGATATCTGCTGTTCCTAGTGATTAGGAACAGCGATCTCTACCCTCCTCCAGTCAGTCCCACCCCCCCACAGTTAGAAACACCTCCCAGGGAACACATTTAACCCCTTGATCACCCCCTAGAACCTCTTTCCTGCCAGTGACATTTACACAGTAATTCGTGCATTTTTATAGCATTGATCGCTGTATGAATGTCAATGGTCCCAAAAAAGTGTCCGATCTGTCCGCCGCAATTCCGTTAAATAGCAGATCGGCGCCATTACTATTAAAAAATTTATAAAATAAGTAAAAATACCATACATTTATTCCCTATTTTGTAGATACTATAACTTTTGCACAAACCAATCATATATTTCGTTTTTTACCAAAAATATATAGAAGAATGCATATTGGCCTAAACTGATGAAGATTTTTTTTAAAAATTTTTTACGTTTTTGGGATATTTTTTTTTTTTTTTTTCAAAATTGTCGCCTTTTGTTTTTTTATAGCGCAAAAAATAAAAACCACAGAGGTGATCAAATGGCACCAAAAGAAAGCTCTATTTGTGGGAAAAAAGGACGGCAATTTTGTTTGGGTGCAGCGTTGCACGCAATTGTCACTTAAAGCGAAACAGTGTCGTATCGCAAAAAATGGCCTGGTCATTAAGGGGGAAAATTTTCTGGTCTGTAAGTGGTTAAAATGCAAATTGTTGACAGTATAAGGTGCACTTACATAGTGCTAGTGTGGGTAGGTGCTTTCCAGATCCAGCATCACAGAAGAGCTGCCGGGGTGTCCCTGTGGAAAAGTCCACGAGCGCCGTGTGTCAGCGGGAAGCTGAAGCCTCGATGGACCTGGGGAGGATGCCTGAGAGTTACACGAGCGCCTCCCCAGGTCCCTCGAGGCTTCCCACTGACACACGGCGCTCGTGGACACTTACCATTGGATGGCGGAAGCGACGTCAAACGTCACTTCTTCCCAATGGTCTTAAAGGGGAATTATTATTTCTCTCTTTGTCCATGGATGGACACAGCTCCTTAATTCTTGACAGTTGGGTTATGTTCCTGTTCTATAGGAGAGGACTAGGCAGAACATCTTAGATATTTAATACATGTTACTTTAACAGAGTTGAACAGTCCTGCCCAGGGGACGGTCCCTCCGTACATAACCCTCCACCCTGCAGCCAGCAGCCTCAGTTTTTTTTCTGCCTCGTAGAGGAGAAGGACCTGGCTCCCTTTGGGCCCAGAGTCTTGAAGAAATGTTTACTTTTTATTATTTTCTTAAATTTTTTTGAAGAATTTTCTATCAACTGCCAGCTGGGCATGACAGGCAGGATATTATAGATCCTTGTAGTCCGTCCAGCGAGCGTGAGCAGACCTTCGCTACGTGCGGGGTCGGCCACGACATACCCCATGGCTCCAGGGGTGGCCGGTAAGCTATGCTCCAGGGTTCACATATGACTGGGCGGCTTGCTGTCTCAGTCACAGTGGACCGGGCCGACAGCTTCTCCGTACTGCTTGGTTGTAGGTCTGTCAGGAACGCACCAGTGGGTCCTCGCAAGGATGGGTAAGTACAGTTCCTCCTACTTCGGTGGGATGGAACAGCTGGGCATTCCTAAGGTGGTCGTTAGGGGGTTCTCCTGCTCTCCCTCTGTCACCCTTTTTCCTCCTCCCCCTGCGGGGCTCGCTGCGACCAGGAAATACCTTTGCGGGGGCTCCAGGTCCCGGCGGGGGGCTGTGGGGGTGTCCAGGCCCGCTCTCTGTGTGGGGGTGGTAATTTCTTGGAAGCCTCCGCTGCTGGCTTTCTTGTCCACCTCGCTTGCTGGGCACCATTTTTTGAAGCGCTGGCGCCAGTTTTTTGGGGCCAGTGTATTGCATTGGAAATCCCATTGGCGGCCATTTTGCCGTGGCTGCGCTATGATGCAGGCGGGCGGCCATTTTCTTGTGGTCCGCGTGCTTTCTGACTGACTTCCTGAACGGCGCCATTCACCTCACACAGTTCCTAAGTCACACGCAGTGTGAGGATGAGAGCGGGCAGCGGCGCTGAACAGTCCCTGGCTTTGGCGGTGAGTCCCCTGGGTATCCCCCCTGGGTCAGTGCAGCAAGGAGGGTGGACAAAATTATGTGTCAGATAACTTGACTAGGTCCCTAAGGGCTGTCAGTGGGCAATCTGGAGCCAGAAGCTGGCTTTTTTTCCCTAGACATTCCAGAGGCAGCAACTGGTGCCCCTGCACCTGCGGTTCCCATGGACGCTTTATAGGCAGTCCTGGAGTCATTGTTGCCAAGGTGGAAGCGAGCATAAAGGGGGTACTAATCACCCCCTCCCCCGCCATCGCCTGGGAAATTGTTCTGACTCAGACTCGGGCCTGCCTGCGGCTCAGGACCCCGGTTCTGATATGTCAGAAGAGGCGGACCAGGACCTTCCCTGTGAGGAGGACCCCTTGTCCGAGTCAGCTCAAGATGGCACTTATCAATGCTGTGAGGGACATTCTAAAGCTGGAAGATACAGCTGGGTCTCCCACAGCAGGGTCTGTCCCTTTTGGGTCGCACAAACCGACCCGCTCTGTTAAGGTTTTTCCTTATATTGATTTCTTCGACAAGTTTATAGTTAAAGAATGGGAACGGCCGCAGAGGCCCTTGCGGTCCCTCTGCGAACCCCATTCTCTCAGTTAAAATAAGTAACCTCTATCCCGGGGGAGGGGACCCGTGTTTTTAAGGACCCTACTGATAGGAGGTCTGAAGCGGTGAGCCGCTCCATGTTCGCCATGCTGGGGCCAGCATTGCGGCCTACTGTGGCTGCTACCTTGGTGTCCCAGACGCTCACGGAGTGGGCAAAAATATTGCACGGGACTGTGGAGGAGCATCAGTTTCCTCCTGATGGCGTGTCTCTGGCTGAGCAAGTTGGTACAGGGTCTCATGTACGTCTCTGATGCAACCCTGGATGCATTCCCCTGGATCTCCAGGACCTCTGCATCTGCGGTGGTATGGCGCCACCTAATATGGTTGATATGTTGGTCCGCTGACCAAGCTTCTAAGAAAACACTGGCAGTGGTGCCTCACTGGACGACATCATGAAGGATGTCACTGGGGGTAGGAGCACTCTTCTCCCTCAGTCCACTACAGAGAAGGAGGAAGGAGCCGGGCCATAAGCCTTCCTTTCCCACACTGAAGAGGTGTTTTTTGTCAGTCGGGGAGACCCTCCCAAGCGGACAAAGGTCCAGCTGGGGGACAGTAGCGTCCCCTGGGTGCGCAAGCCCAACAAGCCAACAAACAAGTCTGCTACCGCATGAAGTTTTGCCCCCGCCCGTCTCCGGGGTGGGGGAACGGCTTCGCAGAAATGCAGCTCGGTGGACCTCCCTGCTCTCCGACCAGTGGGTCTGCGAGGTGGTCAAGATACAAGATAGAGTTCCTTTCTTGTCCACCAAACAGATTTTTTCCCTCACAAGATGCCTCTCTTTCCGGCTCCAGGGGGCAGTGCAAGACTTGTTGAGGTGCGGGTTGATCATACCCGTACCACCACATGACAGGTTTCAGGGTTTCTACTCAAATCTGTTTGTGGTCCCGAAGAGGTACAGAGTCCATCCAATCTTGGACCTCAAGGCCCTCAATGTCTTTATCTAGATTCAAAAAGTTCCGGATGGAATAGATTCGTTCGGTGAGGGCTGCGCTCCATCTGGGGGACTTCCTGCGTCCTTGGATATCAGGGACGCATACTTGCGTGTCCCCATCTGCGTCAGGCATCAGAGGTTCCCGCGATTTGCGATAGGCGAAGACCACTATCAATTTGTGGCTCTTCCCTTTGGCCTAGCTTCGTCACCAAGAGTTTTTACCTAGGTGCTCGCCCCGATCTAGCTTTGCTGAGACGGCGCGGCATTGCCATCGTAGGCTACTTGAACGACCTTGTTCTGAGAGCTGCTTCGTGCTCAGAATTAGAGGAGGACGTGTCTATAGCCAGTCGGACCCTTCGGGAGTTTGGTGGATACTGAACCTCCAGAAGTCGGTGTTAGTACCGACCCAGAGCCCAAAGTACCTGGGGTTGATTCTGGACTCCTCGGGGGCCAGAGTCTTTCTTCCTTTGGAGAAGTTGCAGACACTCCAATCTGCGGTGAGGTTGTTGACATCCTGAAAATGGTAGTCTCTCCGTTTTTGCATGCGAGTCCTGGGCTTTATGGTAGCCTCTTTGAGGCAGTACCATATGCCCAATTCCACACTCGGGTCTTGCAGACGGAGGTTCTCTAAAAATCTCCGTTGTCTCTGGATCATCAGATTCAGATAAGTCATCTTGACAGGTTCTCTCTGAGTTGGTGGCTGAGATCCCCGGCTCTTCGGTCCGGGAAGTCGTTCCTCCCTTTTCATGGACTGTGATCACGACGGACGGACGGACGGACGGACGGGGTCTGGGGGTTTCAGGCGGCCCAGGGCCGCTGGACTCAGACCGAATCCCAACTGCCGATCAATGTTCTGGAACTCTGGGCGATCAGTGTGTGCCTTTCCAGGTGGTCTCAGAGACTAGGAGGCCGTTCAGTCAGGATCCAGTCAGACAACGCCACGGCTGTGGCATACGTCAACCATCAAGGAGGAACAAGAAGCTCGGCTGCTGCATCGGAGATCGCTCGCATCCTACGGTGGGCGGACAGGAACGTGCCAAACCTGTCTGCAGTTTACATTCCGGCGTGGGAAACTGGCAAGCGGACCAATTGAGTCGCCAGATGCTGGACCACGGGGAATGGTCGTTACATCCTGAGGTTTTCTCTTATCGTCCATGGACTGACACAGATCTCATACTGATTACATGTGGGTATATGTCCCTGCTTGCAGGAGAAGACCTAGGCAGAATGTTAGATGTTAAAACATTCTAGAACAAACCAGAGCTGAACAACCCTGCCCGGGGGGGCAGTCCCTCTGGACATTACCCTCCCACCTGCAGCTAACAGCCCCAGTTTTTTTCTGCCTAGCAGAAGGAGAACACGTGGCTCTCTCAGGAGCCAGTCTCCTGGAAGATTTTACTTTTTACATTTTATTCGTTTGGGAATTTTATTATTTTATTTTTGAGACCTTCAATCAACTGTCGGCTGGGCAACAGGTTGAGTACACTAGTATCCTCATAGTCTTCCCTGTCCGACCATCGAGCGTGCTGATCCTCGCCTTGTGTGCGTGAGACTCGGTTCAGGACATACCCCATGGCTCCAGGGGTGGCCGGGTTGCTTTCATGCTCCCGCAGTCCTCTCAAGATTGAACAGTACCTGACTGTATCTTTTGCAGTGGACCGGGCCGACAGCTACGCAGTACTACTCTGTGATAGGTCTGTCTGAAACAAGCCAGTGGGTCCCTTTGGGGACGGGTAAGTAGTCTCTCCTGCTGCAAGGTGAGTACATGCTGGATGTGTTTCTGTGTGTGGGGGGGTTCTCCCGGTCTCCCCCCTGTTATGCTGCTCTCTGCACCCTGTTCTGGTGCTGTGTGGGGATGCTTGGGGGGTCACTCTGCCCTGGGGGGGGGCGCTCATGGCTGTTGGTGAACTTTGGGAAGTGTTCTGGGGGAGTGTGTGGTCTTTTTGCGTGCGCCATTGGCGCTGTGTTTTAAATTTAAAAAGTGCGCTAGGCGGCCATCTTGCCGCGGCTCAATGCGCAGTTTTACAGGCGCCCGGAGGCCATTTTCTTGTAGCCGCGGCACTTTCACTTTCGTTTTCGGCCTCTAGCGGCACTGCTGAACGGCGCGAAATACCTCAGTCTCCTCAGATTCTTCACTCTCCTCAGGCTTTACTCACGCTGCAGTGCGGCTCATACAGCGGAACCGAGCGGTCCCTTAGGGTCCTCCGGGTATCCCATCCTCAGCCTCAGCACAGCCAGTGGGTGGACTATATTATTCACTGTAATAGTGAATAAGGTCTCAGAGGGTGGCAGTATGGAGTCTGGTTCACCTGCTTCTCCACACTTGTCAGAGGCAACTGGCAGTGCTCCTGCACCTGCGGTCCCTATGGACCAGTTGTCGGCAGTCCTGGAATCATTCCTTGTCAAGCTGGAAGCGGTGTACGAACGCACGGGGGCTGTAAAGCGCCCCCTCCCCACACAATCTCCACATGGGGAGTGCTCTGACTCAGATATGGGCCTAGCTACTGCTGCTGAGGACCCTAGTTCTGAGGATTTTGATGTCTTTGGACAGGACTTTCCTTGTGAGGAAGACCCCTGTCTTGAACCACCAACTGACAGGGTGCTTGTGAGTGAACTCATTGATGCTGTGAGGGACACTCTCAAGCTGAATGTTGAGGCTGAGGAACCTCAGGTGGAAGCTATATCCTTTGGTTCCTTTAAAGCCGTTTCTTCAAAAAAGGTTTTTCCATATATGCCCTTTTTTTAATACATTCATTGACCAAGTCTGGGATAAGCCGCAGAAGACTTTGACGGTCCCGCGGCGCATAGCCTTAAGGTACCCCTTTGAGGGCTCACCCCCCAGTGGTCGACCCCCCGGTTGCCCATTTGAATAAGGCTACCACACTCCCGATGGAAGGGACTCCTCCATTTAAGGATCCCGCTAAGAGGAGGTCAGAAGTGGTGTGTAGAACTATGTTCACCTTATTGGGGGCCGCCTTACGCCCTATAGTGGCGGCGACTCTTGTGTCTCACACTCACAGGCTGGGCAAGGATATTGCACCAGACAGTGCAGGAGCATAATCTCCCTCCTGAAACCATTGCCCTGGCTCACCAACTTGCGCAGGGTTTAGTCTTCGTGTGCGATGCCACTGTGGATGCGACCCCTTTAATAACGGGGGCCTCTGTCTCTGCTGTGGTGCTGCGTCGCCTTATCTGGCTGAAATGCTGGTCGGCCGATCTAGCTTCCAAAAAGCTCCTGGCTGACTTGCCCTTTAAGGGCGGTAGACTGTTTGGGGCCACCCTGGATGACATTATTAAAGATGTCACAGGAGGTAAGAGCACCTTCCTTCCCCAGTCTATTAAGGGAAAGGAGCCCCACCGCAGGCCGGGCTCTTCCTTTCCGGCGAAGAAGTTTTTCGTCGGTCAGATTCCACGGGCAAGCCCGCCCAGACTGAAAAAAGTGCGGCTGGGGGACAAAGACGTCCCTGGGTGCGTAAGTTTACCAAACAAGCTCCCAAGCCTGCCACCGCATGAAGTCTTGCCCCTGCCCGACTCTGGGGTGGGGGGACGTCTTTGCAGGTTCTCGGTGCGGTGGACCTCCCGGATCTCTGACCGGTGGGTGTGCGAGGTGGTCACCTCGGGATACAGGATAGAGTTTTGCTCGTGGCCCCCAAACAGGTTCTTTCCCTCGAACCTCCCTCTCCTTCCTTCCCGCCGGGCGGCCCTCTTGGGAGCCGTACAGGATTTGCTCGGGTGCGGAGTAATTGTGCCGGTTCCGTCACAAGAGAGGTTTCAGGGGTTTTACTCAAACCTGTTTGTTGTCCCGAAGAAGGACAGGGTCCAGCCAATCCTGGACCTCAAGGCCCTGAATGTCTATGTGAGGGTACTAAAATTCCGGATGGAATCCATTCGCACGGTGATCGCGACACTCCACCAAGGGGATTTTTTGGCGTCCTTGGATATCAAGGACGCTTACTTGCACGTTCCAATCTGCGCAAGCCACCAGAGGTTTCTGCGCTTTGCCATAGGCAAAGTTAACAATCAGTTCGTGGCTCTTCCCTTCGGCCTAGCATCGGCACCACGGGTTTTCACCAAAGTGCTTGACCCGGTTCTAGCTTTGCTGAGACAGCGAGGATTTGTTATCGTGGACGATCTCCTTCTCGGAGCAGAAAATAGCTCATAATTGGAGGAAAATGTGACAATAGTCAGTCAGACCCTCCGGGACTTCGGATGGCTTCTGAACACGCAGAAGTCGGTTCTAGTCCTGACTCAACAATTGGAGTATCTGGGTCTGATCCTGGACACTTCGGCAGCAAAGGTGTTTCTACCCTCAGAGAAGTTACTGACACTTCAGTCGGCATTGCGGGTTCTGACGTCCCAAAAATGGTCGTCAATTCGCTTCTGCATGAGAGTCTTGGGACTAATGGTGGCCTCCTCCGAGGCGGTTCCGTATGCCCAATCACACACTCGGGCATTGCAGAAGGAAATTCTGTCTGTTTGGGACAAGTCCCCATTGTCGTTGGATCTTCAGGTGAGTCACTCTGTCAAGGCGTCCCTGACGTGGTGGCTGAGATCCCTGGCTCTTCGGGCCGGGAAGTCGTTCCTCCCCATCCAATGGACGGTGGTCACGACGGACGCCAGCCTGACGGGCTAGGGAGGAGTGCGGGGAGTCCTGTCAGCTCAAGGGCTCTGGACTCCGGACTAATCTCATCTCCCAATCAACGTCCTGGAATTGTGGGCGATCAGACTGTGTCTCTCCGCGTGGTCGAAGAGGCTACAGGGCCGCTCGGTCAGAATCCAGTCGGACAACGCCACGGCCGTGGCGTATGTCAACCATCAGGGGGGCACTCGGAGCTCGGCTGCGGCGTCCGAGGTCGCCCACATCCTAAGGTGGGCGGCAAGATGCGTGTTGACGCTGTCAGCCGTCTACATTCCGGGCGTAGAAAACTGGCAGGCGGACTATCTGAGCCGCCAGTCCCTGGACCAGGGGGAGTGGTCCTTGCATCCGGAGGTGTTTCAACTCCTTTGTCGGCGGTGGGGCACTCCGGATGTGGACCTGATGGCGTCTCAACTCAATCGCAAGGTGTCGAGGTTTGTGGCCAGGTCCAGGGACCCCTGGGCGGATGCCTCGGACGCGTTAGTGGCCCAGTGGGGTCAGTATCGCTTAATGTATGTCTACCCTCTGCTTCAGTAGCTGCCTCGTCTGCTGCTCAGGGTAGCTGCTGAGGGCATCCCGGTGATTCTCATTGCCCCGGACTGGCCTCGGCGTCACTGGTACGCCGACCTGGTATGTCTCATCGCGGACGTCCCTTGGCGCCTGCCCTTGAGGGAGGACCTTCTATCTCAAGGTCCTATCTTTTATCCTGCTTTACAGTCTCTGGCTTTAACGGCATGGCTATTGAGAGCCAGGTGCTGAATGACCGAGGCCTGTCGGATTCGGTAATTTCGACCAAGCTTAGGGCAAAAAAGTCTTCTTCTAGGAAGATCTATCACCGTACCTGGAGAGCTTACATCGCTATGTGCGAAGAGCTAGACTGGCGTCCACGGACGTACTCTGTCCCCAGAATCCTGCGGTTCTTGCAGCCTGGTGTTGCACAAAGGCTGGCTTTGAGCACTATTAAGGGTCAGATTTCGGCCTTGGCCGTTTTCTTTCAAAGACCCCTAGCAGGTCATTCCTTAGTTAGCACTTTTGTGCAGGGGGTACGCCATGTGGTTCCACCTGCCAAGCCACCGCTCCCTCCTTGGGATCTGAACTTAGTGCTCTCGGTTCTTCAGGAACCTCCTTTTGAAAATATCAGAGATATTCCTCTTTTAACTTTGTCTCAGAAGGTGGCTTTCTTAGTGGCCATCATGTCTGTTAGACGGGTGTCTGAGTTGGCGGCTCTGTCATGCAAGTCGCCTTACCTGGTCCTCCATAAGGATAAGGCGGTGTTGCGACCGCGACCGTCTTTCCTTCCTAAGGTGGTTTCGGCTTTTCACCTTAATGAGGACATTGTCCTTCTGTCCTTGTGCCCTCATCCATCGCATCCTAGAGAGGTTGCGCTTCACAATTTGGATGTGGTGCGTGCCTTACGGGTATACCTGGCGGCTACTGCTGCTATTCGGAAGTCTGACTCACTGTTTGTGTCTGTCTCTGGTCCGAAACAGGGCCAAGCGGTGTCCTCTGCCACCATTTCTAGGTGGATCAGACCGACTGTTATACAGGCCTATGCCATTAAGGGGCGGGCGCCTCCCTTCCCGGTTACGGCGCATTCCACCAGGGCAATTGGTGCTTCCTGGGCTTTCCGACATCAAGCGTCGGTTGCATAAGTGTGCAGGGCGGCGACCTGGTCGTCCGTTCATACCTTATCAAAATTCTATAAGGTTGATGTGGCTGCATCTTCGGATGCTTCCTTCGGCCGCAAAGTGTTGCAAGCCGCTGTTTAATGTTGCAACTCCTCCGTTGAGGAGCTCTGCTGGTTTGGAGTGAAGTTTTGGTTGTTCCTTTACTATTTTGCTCCCACCCTTTGCTAGCTGCAGGTGGGAGGGTAATGTCCGGAGGGACTGCCCCCCTGGGCGGGGCTGTTCAGCTCTGGTTTGTTCTAGAATGTTTTAAAATCTAACATTCTGCCTAGGTCTTCTCCTGCAAGCAGGGACATATACCCACATGTAATCAGTATGAGAGCTGTGTCAGTCCATGGACGTCAGAGAAACGGATTTGACGGTGAGTACAAAAATCCTATTTTTTCTTTGTTTGTTATAAAATTTAGCAAATTGGTCATTTTTCTTCATAAATTTTGGCCAAAATTTATACTGCTACATATCTTTGGTAAAACAAAGTACAAATTGGTGTATATTATTTGGTCTTTGTGAAAGTTATAGAGTCCACAAGCTATGGTGCCAATATCTGAAAATTGATCACACCTGAAGTACTGACCTATCTCATTTCTTGAGACCCTAACATGCCAGAAAAGTACAAATACCCCCCAAATGACCCCCTTTTGGAAAGAAGACATTCCAAGGTATTTAGAAAGAGGCATGGTGAGTTTTTTGAAGTTGTAATTTTTTCCCACAATTCTTTGCAAAATCAAGTTTTTTTGTTTGTTTTTTCACAAAATTGTCATATTAGCAGTTTATTTCTCACACACAGCATATGCATACCACAAATTACACCCCAAAACACATTCTGCTATTACTCCTGAGTATGGCGATACTACATGTGTGAGACTTTTACACAGCGTGGCCACATATAGAGGCCTAACATGCAGGGAGCACCTTCAGGCGTTCTGGAGCACCCAGGCCAATTCTGACATTTCTCTCCTACATGTAAAAATCATAATTTCTCTGACGTCCATGGACTGACACGGCTCTAATACTGAAACACGTGGGTATATGTCCCCGCTCGCAGGAGAAGATCTAGGCAGAATGTTAGATGTTAGAAACATTCATTCTAGAAAAAAACAGCTGAACAGCCCCACCCAGGGGGGCGGTCCCTCCAGACATAACCCTCCTACCTGCAGCTAGCAGCCTCAGGTTTTTTCTGCCTAGCAGAAGGAGAAGACGTGGCTCTCTCAGGAGCCAGTCTCCTGGAAGATTTTATTTTTATTCCTTTGGGAATTTTATTATTTTATTTTTGAGACCTTCAATCAACTGTCGGCTGGGCAACAGGTTGGGTACACTGGTATCCTCGTAGTCTTCCCTGTCCGACCATCGAGCGTGCTGATCCTCGCCTTGTGTGCGTGAGACTCGGTTCACGACATGCCCCATAACTCCAGGGGTGGCCGGGTGGCTTTTATGCTCCCGCGGTCCTCACAAGATTGAACAGTACCTGCTGTATCTTTCGCAGTGGACCGGGCCGACAGCTACTCAGTACTACTCTGTGATAGGTCTGTCTAAAACAAGCCAAGGGGTCCCTATGGGACGGGTAAGTAGTCTCTCATGCTTCGGGTGAGTACATGCTGGCTGTGTTTCTCTGTCTGGGGGGTTTCTCCCTGTCTCCCCCCTGTTATGCTGCTCTCTGCACCCTGTACTGGCGCTGTGCTGTGTGGGGGTACTTGGGGGTCACTCTGGCCTGGCGGGGGACGCGCATGTCTGTGTGCTGGGGCTGTGAGGTGTGAATGTTTGGAGAAGCCACTAGCTGGCATGGCTTTTACTGTTTAAGCTGCGCTCGGCGGCCATCTTGCCGCAGATCAATATCGCTGCTTGCACGCGGCCGGCAGCCATTTTCTTGAAGCCGGGCACTTTCACTTTCGGGTTTGGCCTCTATCGCCGCTGCTGCGGTGCGAATCTCCTCACACTCAGGCTTCACTCGCGCTAGCAGCACGGTGACATACAGCAGAGCTGAGCGGTCTTTACAAGGGTTGGTGGGTCCTCTGGGTATCCCCTCCTCAGCCTCAGCACAGCCAGTGGTGGACTGTATTATTCACTTTATAGTGTATAAGGTCTCAGAGGGTGGCAAATATGGAGTCTGGCTCACCTGCTTCCACACTCTTGTCAGAGGCAACTGGCAGTGCTCCAGCACCTGTGGTCCCTATGGACCAGTTGTCGGCAGTCCTGGGAAAAAATTTTTGTCAGGATGGAAGCGGTGTGCGAGCAAGGGAAGCTATAAAGCACCCTCTCCTCACACAATCTCACACATGGGGAGTGCTCTGATTCAGATATGGGCCTAGCTGCTGCTGCTCAGGACTCTAGCTCTGAATATTTTAATGTTTTTAAACAGGACATTCCTTGTGAGGAAGACTCCAGTTCTGAGTCAGTAAATGACAGGGCGCTTGTAAGTGAACTCATTGATGCTGTGTTGGACACTCTCAAGCTGGATGTTGTGGCTGTGGTACCTCACAAGCTTTTCTATTACACAGTTCCTCACTGTTTTCCTCACATGCTGCGTCGAGAGCAGCATGGATGGTCGAGAGCAGCATGGATGGTCGGTGCAGCATGGTGGGGGGGGGGGGGGGGACTTTATTCATTTATTTCTATAGTCCCTGTGAGCCTTCTTTGTGATGTCTCTGAGGCAACAACAGGGTCTCTGCACCTGTGGTTTCCCGCCATTTCCTGGGGAACGCTCTGAGCCCTGACAGGACCACGGTCTGCGGTGTCAGAGGTTACCTTTTACCTGCATACTGGTTCGGCAGCACATTTAAGCAGGTTGGAATGATAACAGAGAAGATTATGCGCCTCGGCACCATAATTAAAACTTATCTTATATCTCTACACTGGATACATTCACAGTGTATGTATGGGTTATTGATCTCTGTGTCTGCGTGGGTTTCCTCCCACGTTCCAATGCTGTGTCTTCAGTGCCATACACGATATAAACATACACAATATGTTTATACACGACTCTAAATACATTCACAGTATATTAATGTATTATACTCTCTGGGTCGGCGTGGGTGTCCTCCGGGTGCTCCGGTGTCCTCTCACGGTATGTGCGCTTCGGCTCTCTGCACAGTATAAACATGTTCAATATGTTGCACATGCTATAAATACTTAAAGTATGTGTATGCTGTCTGCGTGGGTTTCCTCCGGGTACTCCTGTTTCCTCCCACGTTCCAAGGGTAATGCACAGCATAACCATGTGCAATATGTTTATTCACATGCTATCATTCCTACACGGTATCTCTGTGCTGTCTGCGTGGGTTTCTTCCGGGTTTTCCGGTTTCCTCCCTCGCTCCGACGGTATGGGTGCCTTTGGCTCTCTGCGCAGTTTAAACATGTTCCATATGTTTATCACGCATACTATAATACCTACTCGGTATGTGTATGCAGTCTGAAACTTGTGCGATTTGATTATCCACATGCTAACATACCTACACGGTATGTGTGTGTGCAGTCTGCGTGGGTTTCCTCCGGTTTCCTCCCACGTGCCAACGGTGCGCACACCTTCGGCGATATGCACATGTAGACATGTTCAAAATGTTTTTCACACATACTATAGTACCTACACGGTATGCGTATGCGGTCTGCCTGGGTTTCATCCGGGTGCTCCGGTTTTTCCTCCGCGCTCCAATGGTGTGCGCATTTTCAGCGCAATGCACGGCATAAACATGTGCAATTTGTTTATTCGCATGCTAACATGCCTACACGGTTGTGTACGCAGCCTGCGTGGCTGGTTTGTGCCTACGCCCCAATGATGTGCGCGCCTTCGTCGCTGGCACAGTATAAACGTGTTTAATATGTTTATCCACACATACGCCGTATGTGGTTGTACTATGCTCTTTGGGGCTGAGGGGGTTTCCTCCCACGCTCTAATTGCGGTTTTGACGCAATACACAGTATAAACTATGTGTTTGTACAATCAGCACTTATCAATGGAGCAGAGGCGCTGGCTTGGACTGTGTTCGCCATGCTGAGGTTAGCGTTACGCCCAGTAGTGGCTGCGTCTCTGGCGTTCCTGAAGCTCAATGACTGGGCAAAAGCCTCTGCTTCATCTATCAGTCGACCAGCAGGTGCACTGCAACTGCTTTAGCTCTAGGGTCTGTGTCCGGGATGGGTCTGCGCCACCTGTAGAGCCTGAGTTACTGGTCCTCTGACCGAGTTTCTAGGGAAGCTCTGTCAGGTTGCCTTTCTTGGCCAACAATTGAGGTAACCCGTAAGCCGGGGCCGCCCTTCTCCGATACATTGCGGGATCTCCTTGGGTTTATCATACCCATCCCGCTGCAGGACTGTCCTGTCGGCCGTGTGCATTCCAGGGGAAGGGTCCTTACGTCCGGAGGTGTTTTCACCTCCTTTGCCGGAGGTGGGGCACCGGATGTGGACGTTTTGGCCTCTCGACTCACTCGCAAGATGTAGAGATTCGTGGCCAGGTACAGGGATCCCTGGGCAGACGCGTCAGACGCGTTGGTGGCCCATGGGGGCAGTATCGCCTGATGTATGCTTACCCTCCGCTACTGTTGTTGCCTCGCCTGCTTCGCAGAGTAGTGGTCAAGGCCATTCCGGCGATCCTCATTGCTCCGGGACGGCGACATTGGTACGCCGATCTAGTTCGGCTAGTCACAGACGTTCCTTGGCGACTGTCTATTTGGGTGGACCTTCTGTCTCGTGGTCCCATACCTCATCCTGCTTTGCAGTCCTTGGCACGGCTGTTAAAGCCAGGTGCTGAGGGACCGAGGTCTCTTGGATTCGGTCATCTCCTCTATGTTGTGGCACGGACATCTTCCTCCAGAAAGATCTATCACGTACCTGGAAGGCTTACATCGCTATGTGCGAGGAGCTTGATGTATACCCACGTATTTCAGTATTAGAGCTGTGTCAGTCCATGGACGTCAGAGAAAAGGATTTTACGGTGAGTACAAAAATCCCATTTTATTTACTAGAAAATTACATAGAAAACCCTGGGGGGAGGGGGGTTTGGCCTTGCCAGACTGGCGAAAGTACTACTTGGCTGGGCAACTGGTATTTGTTCATAGGTGGCTGACTTCAGATGATGGGGACTCGGCCACGGTCTTGGAAGCGGCACATTTGGGCTCCTATGAATCCCTACGACTGGCCGTTCATAGGGGGGTCAAGATGGACCTTCCTCTCACTGCTTCTATGAGGGCTTCGATTAAATCATGGGGGGTGGCGGTTGGTATGGCATGTCCGAGTTACCGAGGTTTCTCTCCATCCACCCCATTGTGGATGAATCCTAAATTGCCGCATTTTTACTCCTTTGACGACCCCATGAACTGGGTGACCAAGGGAATCAAAACGCTCAAGGATATCACTATGCACGGGGAGTTGCTAACTTTTGACCAGCTTAAAGCCAGACATGACCTGCCGAATTCTCAATTTTTTCGTTCTAGTCAATTGCGACACGCGTTTCAATCACAATTTAAGACTCGGACTGTAGAATCCTTTCCTTCAGACCTGGAAAATTTGCTCATGACGGAGGATCTCCCCAAGACACTCTCAGTTTCTTACAAAAAATTGTTCACAACTGGTCCCAAGGCGGTCCTTAAGTGTAGAGAAAGGTAGGAGGCTGAGGTCCCGGACATTCAGGGGGAGGACAGGGATGACATGTGGACACTCCAGCATCTGGTGGCAGCTAAGGATAGACTGATTCACTTTAAGTTCCTCCACAGTATTTATTATACGCCTGCTAGGTTGGCGTCTATTTATCCATCAGTGCAAGCAGAGTGCTGGAGATGCATGTTTGCTCCAGCGGCTGCTGAACATATCTTCTGGAGCTGCCCTCAAATCAATACATTTTGGTCGGAGGTCACCTCCTGTATATCAGCGGTTCTGATGATCCCTGTCCCGGCGATGGTTAGGGTGTGTCTCCTGGGTTTGGTCAAGGATGTGGTCCCGTCTAGGGCTCACAGGACTGTGCTTAACATCCTTTTGTTCTATGGAAGGAAGGCCATACTATTGCGGTGGCGCAGACCGGAGGCACCAACTTTGGGCTTCTGGAAAGGTCTAGTTAATTGTATAATGCCATATTACAAGTCAACGTACTTATCAAGGGGCTGCGGGAAGAAATTTGACAGGGTGTGGCAGGCGTGGTATAACTCGGATCTGACTGTGGGTTGACACCGGATATCGGAGGAAGGCTAACTGTATAACTGTATGCTTGTGCAGTGTTTAATTTCGCAGTCATGGTGGGAAAATAGGGGTCACACCCTTGATTCCGTGGCAGAAGTGGGTTGTGGGGTGAACATGTTTGATCCGGACTAATCATGGGGGGGAAAGGGGAGAGAGGGCTGAGCAGTGAGGGGGGGTTTCCTTTTTCCTACTTTTAGTTAGGTAACGCTTTTGTTAGCAGGACAGACGTTTTTTAATGTTACAATGGGCCATGTTGGCCTTTCACCGGCCCAGTGGTGTGCTGGGTCGGCTGCTGTTTTTGTTTTCTTTGTGTCTTTAAGATTCAATAAAAATAAATTTGCAAAAAAAATGAAAATTGCATAGAACCCCATAACATTATATATGTTTTTTTAGCAAAGACCCTAGAGAATACCATGGCGATCATTGCAACTTTTTATCTCGCACGGTATTTGCACAGCAATTTTTCGAACGCCTTTATTTGGAAAAAAAAAAAAAAAAACTGTTTTGTGCTTAAAAAAAACAGTAAAGTTAGCCCAATGTTTTTGCATAATGTGAAAGATGAAGTTACGCCGAGTAAATACCTAACATGTCACCCATGTCAAAATTGCACACGCTTGTGGAATGGCGCCAAACTTTGCTACTTAAAAATTCCCAATGGCGACGATTTAAATATTTTTACTGGTTACATGTTTTTAGTTACAGAAGAGGTCTAGGGCCACAATTATTGCTCTCGCTCTAACTTTTGCAGCGATACCTCACATGTATGGTTTGAACACCGTTTTCAAATGTGGGCGGGACTTACGTATGCGGTCGCTTCTGTATGCAAGCACATGGGGACAGGGGCGCTTAAAATTATTATTATTTTTTTTATTGTTCATTTTACTTTATTTTAGTTTGACACGTTTTTCCCCCAAAATAAACTTTTTGATCACTTTTATTCCTATTTCAAGGAATGTAAACATCCCTTGTAATAGGAATATGACATGACAGGTCCTCTTTACAGTGAGATATGGGGTCAATAAGACCCCACATATCACCTCTAGGCTGGGAAGCCTGAAATAATAAAAAAAAAAACAATCCTGGCTTTGATCGTAGCAGTGAGTCTGTAGAAGCACCGGAGGGCGGCGGGAGGGGGGGACGGACGTCCCCTCTCGCCTACCGTAAGAACGATTAAGCGGGGGAGCAGCCGCTATGATCGTTCTTATGGTGTAGGGAATCGCTGGCTGAAAAAAGCTGATATCTGTATGATGCCTGTAGCTGCAGGCATCATTCAGATATCCCTGCACAAATTCAAGGGCGTCATGTGACGGCTGGTGGGCGGGAAGTGGTTAAAACTTTTTTTTTTTTTTTTTTTTAACACAAAGTTGTCAATTTATACAATATTTCTAACTCATAGCGTGTACATACCAAAAATGACACCCCAAAATAGATTCTCCTACTCCTCCTGAGTACGGCGATACCACATGTGTGAGACTTCCACAGCCTGGCCACATACAGAGGCAGAGTACAGCCGAGTATTGCAGAGTACGGCTGGGTATTAAACAATAAGCTGCACAAAATAAAAATTTATGAAATTAGTACCTGTAAAGTATAATATACATTAGGGCTGAAACGATTAATCGATAATAAAAATCGTTGTCAGCGATTTTCATTACCGATTAGTTGGTCTAGCGGCATGCACCTTCCTCCCTGCCAGTCCCGCCTCCGATCCAGTGTGAGAATCCCATGTACAAGCTGGCGGCGCCGCTGTATTCATGAGAATACAGCGGCAGTCATGTGACCAGGCACGTCCCCCTCTCTCCTCCTCGCTGACGTCAGCCCCCCCGATATTCTCAGCCCCGCCCGCTGCTGCCTCGAGGGAATGGAGACTGGAGTGAGAGAGAGGCGAGAAGCAGCCGTGAGCGCTGTGATGCACCTACATTATAAGGGAGCGGCTATGGCAATATTACAATACAATACTCAGTGTACTTTAATTTCTGTGATGACAAGTGCCCCATCATAAGTATTTATGGGGGGGGATAGTGCCCCACCATTGGTGTTGGGGGGGGCGGTGGATTAGTGCCCCATCATTGGTTTTCCTGGGAGGATGGGGGGTAGTGCCTCATTTGTTTTCCTGGGAGGGGGAAAATAGTGCCCCATAGGTGTTCCTGGGAGGGGGGGGGGAATAGTGCCCCATCATTGGTGTTCCCGGGAGGAATAGTGCTGCCCCATCATTGGTGTTCCCGGGAGGAATAGTGCCGCCCCATCATTGGTGTTCCCGGGAGGAATAGTGCCGCCCCATCATTGGTGTTCCCGGGAGGAATAGTGCTGCCCCATCATTGGTGTTCCCGGGAGGAATAGTGCTGCCCCATCATTGGTGTTCCCGGGAGGAATAGTGCTGCCCCATCATTGGTGTTCCCGGGAGGAATAGTGCTGCCCCATCATTGGTGTTCCCGGGAGGAATAGTGCTGCCCCATCATTGGTGTTCCTGGGAGGAATAGTGCTGCCCCATTATTGGTGTTCCCGGGAGGAATAGTGCTGCCCCGTTATTGGTGTTCCCGGGAGGAATAGTGCTGCCCCGTTATTGGTGTTCCCGGGAGGAATAGTGCTGCCCCATTATTGGTGTTCCCAGGAGGAATAGTGCTGCCCCATTATTGGTGTTCCCGGGAGGAATAGTGCTGCCCCATCATTGGTGTTCCCGGGAGGAATAGTGCTGCCCCATCATTGGTGTTCCAGGGAGGAATAGTGCTGCCCCGTTATTGGTGTTCTCGGGAGGAAAAGTGCTGCCCCATTATTGGTGTTCCTAGGAGGAATAGTGCTGCCCCATTATTGGTGTTCCCAGGAGGAATAGTGCTGCCCCATTATTGGTGTTCCAGGGAGGAATAGTGCTGCCCCATTATTGGTGTTCCAGGGAGGAATAGTTCTGCCCCGTTATTGGTGTTCCCGGGAGGAATAGTGCTGCCCCATCATTGGTGTTCCCGGGAGGAATAGTGCTGCCCCATCATTGGTGTTCCCGGGAGGAATAGTGCTGCCCCATCATTTTCATTATTATTTTAAATAAATGAAAAAATTGCATATTACGTTTTTTTAATGATTTTATCAGATTAATCGGCCAACTAATCGATTATGAAAATAATCATTAGTTGCAGCCCTAATATACATACAGAGAGGCTGTGACCCCTCTCTGTTAGGTGATAAGTATACAAACAATATGGAAAATTAGAAAATTGTGAAATGTTCCCGCTTAATGAAAAATAGATGACCTATTGAGTACTTGTATTACAAAGTCACTTTCTGATGTCAAATAAAAAAAGGACGGTATGAACCTTCCTCGCATCTAGAAAATGTCACCATATGATTCCTAGTGAAAATTCAAAAGATGTAGAGTCCTTTCCACCCAAATTCCACAGGTGATCAAGAACAAGCACCTAAGAAAAAGTGATGATAGTGTGATAAAGGGATCCTCCACCAATGTTATACTGCCGCTCACCAGATCTTTTTTTTTTTTTTCCATTAAACAAAGGTTTTTATTGAGTAAAGAGTGCATACAAAGTCAGCATAACATTCACATATGTTCAGGTTACAGGAGGATACATCCATAAATCAGCTGGTGCTGTCAAAACAGTCACTGCAAGTAAAGCATTAAAAAAAAAAAAAAAATGCATGCATGAAAAAGCAGAGACAGAATAACAAAGAAGGTAGACAGCTCAGATATTCATGGTTCTAATGACTCGGAATAGGGTCCCTATTAACTACAGGTCTCCGCAGCCTTCAGCTAGCGGTCCCAGATTTTATCGTACTTGGCCGGGCAGCCTCTGTTAGTGTATACACATTTTTTGTACGGTAACGTTACATTTACCTCCGCCTTCCACTCTGAGAAACTGGGGGGTGATGACCTCATCCACTGCCTGGCAATGACCTTTCGGGCTGAGAATAGTTTTGTGTAAAAAGAATCTTGGTATATTTGTCTATCCCGAGTATACATTGTTTGGGATCAAGTGCTATAGGTGAACCCATGACGTCATGTAGGAGAGTTACAATCTGCCTCCAGAGGTCCTGAATGTTCAGGCCGGTCCTGAGGAGATGAAAGAACGTACCTGTCTCCTGGTTACATAACAAACATAGGGTAGACTGGGTACGCCTGTATCTAGCCACGCGGATAGGGGTAAGGTACGCTCTATGTGTGATGTAGAGTTGGGAGAGTCTATCTGAGAGTTTGGGGGACACTGCCTTGCAGGTCTCCAGTGCCTCCTCCCATTCCTCATCCTCAAGTGGACCCACCTCCCTTTCCCAGCGAGGCTTCACGTTAAACGCTAATTTAGTGGATATTGGGGTTGAGAGAATGTGGTAGAACTCGGATATCAATCCCCCCAACTCAGCACTCCTGGTGCCCGCTGAAACTGCGTAAAGCGGGTCCCCAGTGCGCCGAGCCCCCGTGGGCAAAGCAGGAGTTGGAAACGAGTGCAGTCTGTCTTGTCAATGTGAAACAGTTGGGATGCAATGTAGTAAAGGTTAAAATCTGGTGATGCCATACCCCCCATATCCGTCGGATTCTTGAGCGCTTGCCAGGCGAGTTTGTCTACTGGTACTCCAAACAAAGGGTTTAAGAAGGGTTTCCAGGGACTTGAAGTATTTTAAGGGTAGGTATATCGGGGTGTGCCATAGGACATACAATATCTTGGGGAGAAGTACCATTTTAACCAAATTTATGCGGCCCCACACCCCGAGTGGGAGACGGGCCCAAACTCGCAACTTGGCTCTGATCAATGAAAAAAATGGTTCAAAATTAAGGGCAATTTAGTCAGCCGGTCTCCTAGAGATGTGTATTCCCAAATACTCTCTTTTTAGGGAGATCGTACACACTTGGGGCTATTTCCCCAGCCCTGGGTCTCTGCACTCTTATGTATGAAGTACCGTCAGTAGTTCCCAACCAAAGATTCCGTAGCAGCATACGTATTCATTTCTTCACCGCACACACACCTACTCCACCCCCACTGTGGACGGGAAACCGGAAATAAAATCATTTGGATCATTTTCATTTCCGGTTTCCCGGCCACAGTGGGGGTGGAGTAGGTGTGCGTGCAGTGAAGAAATGAATACGTATGCTGCTACGGACTCTTTGGTTGGGAACTACTGATGGTACTTCATACATCAGAGTGCAGAGACCCAGGGCTGGGGAAATAGCCCCAAGTGTGTACGATCTCCCTAAAAAGAGATCTCGCCATCTGGTAAGCGGCAGTATAACATTGGTGGAGGATCCCTTTATCACACTATCATCACTTTTTCTTGGGTGCTTGTTCTTGATCACCTGTGGAATTTGGGTGGAAAGGACTCTACACCTTTTGAATTTTCACTAGGAATCATATGGTGACATTTTGTAGATGCGAGGAATGTTCATACCGTCCTTCTTTTATTTGACATCAGAAAGTGACTTTGTAATATAAGTACTCAATAGGTCATCTATTTTTCATTAAGTTGGAACATTTCACAATTTTCTAATTTTCCATATTGTTTGTATACTTATCACCTAACAGAATGGAACTGTTTTTGTTCCTCCTTGAAGAATCCTGTCTGGGCTGTTTGCCGTCCCTTTCTCTCTATAATTTTTTCATTAATGCCCATCATGTGCCCTTAATAATTTAAGTGTATAATGGGATTAGTGAACAATAAATTAATATTTTTGTTCGCAAAATGCTCAAATAGCAGGTCTCCACCTCCTAATTTCCTCTCCCTCTCCTCCCCCTAGTGCTTTCTATTGGCTAAACAAAAACATCTGAAGCTGTAAAACGCTTGTAATACACTTCTAAAACTCTTAAAAAAAAAAAAAGCTTGCCAGTAAATCTATATGCTCATGTGTGAATGGAGCACTTGGAGTCACAGTACACACAAGCCCAGATCACACACAGAACAGGAGGCTTACACAGTCAGCACCACCTAATAATTTGTTGTATATTGTGTTGGAAGAGAATGGCAGCATTATGGCAAAATTAGTATTTCTCTTTTCGTCCCTGGACGGACACAGCCCTCTTAAGTCTTGACAGTTGGGTTATGCTCCTGTTCTATAAGAGAGGACTAGTCAGAACATGTTAGATATTTAAATACATGTTACTTTAACAGAGTTGAACAGCCCCGCCCAGGGGGCGGTCCCTCCGGACATAACCCTCCGCCCTGCAGTCAGCAGCTTCAGTTTTTTTCTGCCTAGTAGAGAAGGACCTGGCTCCCTTTGGGCCCAGGGTCCGGATGAAATTTTAATTTTTTTATTCTTTTATGAATTTAAGAAATCTCCTATCAACTGCTGGCTGGATGACAGGCTGGATAATAAAGATCCTTGTAGTCCCCCCAGTCCGGCCATCGAGCGTGAGCAGACCTTAGCTACGCGCTGGGTCGTCCACGACATACCCCATGGGGCCGGTGAGCTATTGCTCCAGGGTTCACATATGACCGGGCTGCTTGCTGTCTGTCACAGTGGACCGGGCCGACAGCTACTCCGTACTGCTCGGTTGTAGGTCTGTCAGGAACGCACCAGCAGGTCCTCGCAAGGACGAGTAAGTACAGTTCCTCCTGCCTCGGTAGGATGGAACAGCTGGACATTCCTAAGGGGGTCGTTAGGGGGTTCTCCTGCCCTCCCCTCTCTCCCTCTGTCACCCTTTTTTTTCTCCTCCCCTTGCGGGGCTCGCTGCGACCGGGATATACCTGTAGGGGGGCTACAGGTCCCAGCTGGGGGCTGTGGGGATGTCCAGACCCGCTCTCTGTGGGGGGTAGTTGGTTTTTTAGGAAGCCTCCGCTGCGGCCTTCTCATCCACCTTGCTTGTTTGGGCGCCATTTTGATAGCGCCCGCGCCATTTTTCGGGTGCCTGTGATTTGCATTGAAAAATCCCATTGGCAGCCATTTTGCTATGGCCGCGCTGTGACGCAGGTCTGCACTGCGGGCGGCTATTTTCTTGTGGTCCACGCTCTTTTCTCTGAGGCGCCCTGCGGCCATTTTGGAGTGGGTTTTGGCCTCTAGTGCTGGATGGCTTCCTGAACAGCGCAAACGGCGCAATTGACCTCTCAGAGTTCCTCAGACACACGCTGTGTGTGGATGGAGAGTGGGCAGCGGCACTGAACAGTCTCTTGCTGGGTGGCGAGTTCCCTGGGTAACCCCACGTCAGTACAGCAAGGAGGGTGGACGTTTTTTTATGTCCGATGTCTTGACTAAGTCCCTAAGGGCTGTCAGTGGGCAATATGGAGTCGGAAGCTAGCGTTTCTTCCCCAAACATTCCAGAGGCAGATTTGCCTTTCAAAGGTGGGAGGCTTTTTGGTGTCTCACTGGACGACATCATTAAGGATGTCACTGGAGATATTGAGATATAATACAGCACTGTTTATGAGCATGACTATAACTTGATATGGGCACAAGATATCTAGCTCCCTTTTCCTTTTGTTTGTGAAATATACTGTGATTAAGCCTATACTCTGTATTCCTTTTGCTGTACAAGAAACGTGAATAATTGTAACTATGTATGTTTTTCAATAAACGTCATTTCTGATTTAAAAAAAAAAGGATGTCACTGGAGGTAAGAGCACACTTCTCCCTCAGTCCACTAAAGGGAAGGAGCCGTGCCGTAAGCCGGGCCCTCCTTTCCCGCGCAAAATCTGTATTTTCGTCAGTCAGGACCTGCTGGCAGACCCTCCCAAACGAACAAGCCTGCTACCGCATGAAGTTTTGCCCCCGCCTGACTCCTGGGTGGGGGGACGGCTTCGCGGGATTGCAGCTCGGTGGACCTCCCTGCTCTCTGACCAGTGGGTCTGCGAGGTGGTCACTTCGGGGTACAAGATGGAGTTTCTTTCTTGTCCACCAAACAGATTCCTTCCCTCAAATCTGCCTTTCCTTCCTGCTCGCTGGACTGCCCTGCTGGGGGCAGTGCAATACTTGTTGAGGTGCGGGGTGATCATACCCGTACCACCGCTGGATAGGTTTCAAGGATTCTTTTTTTTTACAAGAAGAGGTTTCAAGGATTCTACTTGAATCTGTCTGTGGTCCCAAAGAAGGACGGAGTCCGTCCAATCTTGGACCTCAAGGCCCTCAATGCTTTTGTTCGGTGGTTGCTGCGCTCCATCCGGGGGACTTCCTGGCGTCCTTGGATACCATGGACGCATACTTGCATGTCCCCATCTGCATCAGGTATCAGAGGTTCCTGCGCTTTGTGATCGGCGAAGACGACTATCAATTTGTGGCTCTTCCCTTTGGCCTAGCGTCAGCACCAAGAGTTTTCACCAAGGTGCTCGCCCCAATTCTAGCTTTGCTGAGACAGCGCCTAGAGTACCTGGGGTTGATTCTGGACTCCTCGGAGGCAAGTCTTTCTTCCTTTGGAAAAGTTGCAGACACTTCAGACTGCGGTGAAGTAGTTGACATCCCACAAATGGTCGTCTCTACGTTTTTGCATGCGAGTCCTGGGTCTCATGGTAGCCTCTTTCGAGGTGGTGCCGTTTGCCCAATTCCACACTCGGGTCTTGCAGAAGGAGATGCTCTCAAAATGGAACAAATCTCCGTTGTCTCTGGATCGTCAGATTCAGATAAGTCATCTTGTCAGGGCCTCTCTGAGCTGGTGGTTGAGATCCCCGGCTCTTCGGTCTCTCCAAGTGGTCACAGAGGCTGAGAGGGCATCCAGTCAGGATCCAGTCAGACAACGCCACGGCAGTGGCATACGTCAATCATCAAGGAGGAACAAGAAGCTCGGCTGCAGCATCGGAGGTCACTCGCATGCTGCGGTGGGCGGACAGGAGTGTGCCGGGTCTATTGGCAGTTTACATTCCGGGCATGGAAAATTGGCAGGCAGACTATCTGAGTCGCCAGATGCTGGACCAAGGGCAATGGACGTTACATCCGGAGGTATTTCAACTCCTTTGCCGGAGATGGGGCACACCAGACGTGGATCTCCTGGCTTCTCGACTCAATCGCAAGGTGTCGAGGTTCGTGGCCAGGTCCAGAGATCCCTGGGCAGACGTGTTGGTGTCCCTGTGGGGTCAGTATCGGCTAATTTATGCCTTTCCCCCACTGAAGTTGCTTCCTCGTCTGCTCCGCAGAGTAGAGACCGAGGGGATTCCGGTGATTCTAATCGCCCCAGATTGGCCCAGGCGTCCCTGGTACGCCGACCTCGTGCGCCTGGTGGTGGATTCATCCTGGCGACTGCCAATGCTGGAGGACCTTCTCTCGCAAGGTCCCATTCTAAATCCTGCTTTACAGTCACTGGCTTTAATGGCATGGCTATTGAAAGCCAGGTACTAAGGGACCGAGACCTTTCGGATTCGGTTATTTCAACCATGTTGAGGGCACGGAAGTCTTCTTCTAGGAAGATCTACCATTGCACGTGGAGAGCCTACATCTCTATGTGTGAGGAGATGGAATGGCGTCCATGGGCATATTCGGTTTCTAGGATCCTGCTGTTTTTACAGCGTGGAGTGGATCAGAAACTTGCCTAAGGCACCATTAAGGGGCGGATTTCAGCCTTGGCTGTTTTCTTTCAGCGACCCCTGGCGGCTCATTCACTGGTGAGTACGTTTGTGCAAGGGGTCCGACATGTGGCTCCTCCGGTTTGACCACCACTACCTCTGTGGGATTTGAATCTGGTGCTCTCGGCGCTTCAGAAATCTCCCTTTGAGAACATCAGGGAAATTCCTCTTGACACTCTCTCAGAAGGTTGCCTTCCTAGTAGCCATCACATCCGTCAGGATCCACGTCCTTTCAGGGAGAGGAGACCGATGGTGTACATAGGGAAAACCATCGGTCACCTCCCCAGTCAGTCCCCTTCCCCCACAGTAAGAATCACTCCCAGGGAACACATTTAACCCCTTGATCTCCCCCTAGTGTTAACTCCTTCCCTGCCAGTCATGTTTATACAGTAATCAATGCATTTTTTATGGCATGGATCGCTGTATAAATGTAAATGGTCCCAAAAATGTGTCAAAAGTGTCCGATGTGTCCTCCGCAATATCGCAGTCATAATAAAAAATCCCTGTTCGCCGCCATTACTAGTAAAAAAAAAAAATAATAATAAAAATGCTATAAATCTATTCCCTTTTTTGTAGCTGCTATAACTTTTGCGCAAACCAATCCACATACGCTTATTGCGATTTTTTTTTTTTTTTTTTTTTTTTACCAAAAATATGTAGAAGAATACATGTCGGCCTAAACTGAGGAAAAAATTTGTGTTAAAAAAAAATTGATATTTATTAGAGCAAAAAGTAAAAAATATTGTGTTTTTTTTCAAACTTGTCCCTCTTCTTTTGTTTATAGCGCAAAAAATAAAAACCGCAGAGGTAATCAAATACCACCAAAAGAAATCTCTATTTGTGGGAAAAAAAGGACGCAAATTTCCTTTGGGTACAGCTTCGCATGACCGCGCAATTGTCATTCAAATTGTGACAGCGCTGAAAGCTGAAAAATGGCTTGGGCAGGAATGGGGTGAACGTGCCCTGTGGGCAAGTGGTTAAATAAGCACTGTTCTAGTAATAGGGGATCATTGTGTTCTGATGAGTTTCCTTTTTGCAAAGGGTATGCAATTTACACAGTTTGGCCACCATAGACGAGTAGAAAAAAAGTTCTGTTGATTGGAATATGAAAATGGCGCATACGATTTCTTTTGTTTTTTCAAACAGAATTAAGCATGTTGAATCGGGCACTTTCGATTGCGTCACGAAATTCGGGTTTTGCAGCTAGCACACTAATGATGTGAAGAAGGAACAACCAAGAATTTTTGTTTGGTTTTCAACTCTTCACACATTTAAGGTATTAACCACTTCAGCACCGGGCCTATTCTGGCACTTCTCTCCTTCATGTAAAAATCATAATTTTTTTTGCTAGAAAATTAGTCAGAACCCCCCAAACATATATTTTTTTAGCAGATAGCCTAGGGAATAAAATGGTGGTCATTGCAACTTTTTATCTTGCACGGTATTTGCGCAATAATTTTTCAAATGCCTTTTTTGGGGAAAAAAAAACGGTTTCATGAATTAAAAAATAACAAAACAGTAAAGTTCGCCCAATTATTTCGTATAATGTGAAAGATGATGTTACGCTGAGTAAATAGATACCCAACATGTCACGCTTTAAAATTGCGCACACTTGAATGGTGCCAAACTTCTGTACTTAAAAATCTTCATAGGCGACGCTTTAAATTTTTTTACAAGTTACTATTTTCGAGTTACAGAGCAGGTCTAGGGCTAGAATTGTTGCACACCCTGTAACGCACGCGGTGATACCTTACATGTGGGGTTTGAACGGTGTTTACATACGTGGGGATGGACTTGCATGCATGTTCGCTTCTGAGCGTGAGCTACCGGGGACAGAGGCTTTTTAATTTATTTATTTTTTTACTTAATTTTTTTAATTTTTACACTTTTTTTACATTTTTTTTTTAATCACTTTTATTCCTATTACAAGGAATGTAAACATCCCTTGTAAAAAGAATATATTGTGTCAATAAAAAAAATTCACTGATCTCATGCTGACAGCCGCAATTGCGGCTTTGTTTATTTCCGGGTTCCCGGGCGTGACGTCACAACGTCGCGCCCGGGTCTCTGACGGTCATAGAGATCTCTATCGTCGTGAGCCGGCGCCTGCCGATTCGTTCTCCAGGCCTCCGATGGCACGGGAGAGCCCGGAGAAGCGGAGGGAGGGGGGTGCATCCTCTACCGCCGCCTATAAGAACAATTAAGCGGCGGAACTGCTATGATCGTTCTTATAGTGCACAGAATCGCCAGCAGAAAAGAATGATATCTGAATGATGCCTGCAGCTCAGATATCACCGCACAAAGTAGAGGACGTCATATGACGTCCTCGGTGTAGAAGTGGTTAATGTACAATAAACTACAATAAATATTTACATAGTGTGTGTGTGTATATATATATATATATATATATATATATATATATATATATATATATATATATATATATATATATATATATTCATAGAACTGTGGTTGCCATAGACCATATCACAAACATGTGGGCTTTGCAGTGAGAGTTACATTCCATCCGTAATATAAAACATCCAGACTATCTCAACAGACAGGTACAGTACCAGAGTGCTACTACAATTAGACCATAAACCTTTCTGCTTCAGTGCGCTAGTACCTGATATATCATCTTAAGCAGTCTATCTCTCGTTTGGTAGAGAGCCTGTCGTAGTCGAAATGACCGCATCTCTAACAAATCTACGTTCTCCAAATAACTGAGCATAAAACCAGCCGTTGAGGAAACCAAAGATAGAAAGAGAAAGAAAATAAAGATAAAGAGGGATAACGAATAAGGGGAGAAGGAAAGAAGAGGGCTGGGGAGTATGTTCAGCATGGGGGTGACGGATACATTGCCACCGTCAACTCGCTTTGGGCTGAGATCGGGAAGTCTATTAAGAATTCAACAAGAATTTCCCTTCATCGGAATATATGTATAGGTTCCTCCGGGCCTTGAAGTGTTTCTCCTGTTTATTTTGTGCCGTTAGCACCAGATGTTCCAGATGTTTAATTTCCTCTACTTTACGCAACTACAATCCAACGGATGGAGGTGTGGTTTGTTTCCAGGTAGTCAGAATGCAAGACTTTGCGGCATAAAGCAGGTGTCTCACAATGGATTTCTTGTAAGATCTCGCTGGGATTGCGGAAGCGTGAAGCAGGAACAAAGCTGGATCTCTATGAATTGTGTGATCAGTGAACTTTTGTGTGATCGTCTCTATGGTTGTCCAGAAGTGCAATAACAGTGGGCATGACCAAAAGATCTGGATAAGCGTTCCTTTATCTCTTAGACACAGCCAGCATCCATCTGTCGTGGTAGGGAAGAATTTATATAGGAACTGAGGCGTTATAGTACCATCTGGTTACAATCTTATAGTTAGTTTCTTGGATTCTCGTGCAGATGGACGATTTTAGAGAAAATCGAAGAATATTTTGTATCTGCAAGTCAGTGAAAGTAAAGCCGTAAACAGTACTACCTGCATGAGGCAAAGACATGGCCCCCGTGACTCCATGCTAGGATATATGACCCAGTCAGGGTCCCACCCATTCCCTCATCATTTGCATTCGGTTAACGAGTGTGGAATGATGAAATTTGAGTCGTATACATGACCAATAAAGTCTTGGCCCCGCATAGGAGGATAGCCCGTCTGGTATTTTAACCTGCAACCCGTGATCCCGCCCCACAAAGGCAGGAGAAAGGATGGGGGGTGGTGGGAGAAATAAAGGATAATGGTAAGTCTATCCTCCGTCCCCAGGGCCTGACCTATCCCCTCCGGGATTCTGCCCGCCCTCCCTCTCCTATTCCCGCCTGGGATGACCCCAGATAGAAGTGCCATTCTAATGCTCCATATATTATCCTAAAAACATACCCCCACCAGGAACAACATTTGCAACAGGTTAAAGCATAATCACATCGGCCAGTACACAGCATCTACATTATCTCAGGTTACGTCCCTGTCACTGGTCCCACAGGTTCCGGGGTATAATAGCTTAAATTGTAGCACTGCCCGGAGAAAGTTACTGCTTAAGGGTCCCATTGCGGGCTGTGCAGAAATCATGCGTGAGAGGGAGTCAGTCTGCCTTCCGGGACTCCACAACAGGGTACAGGAAGGGGTAGGGTGAGATGCAAGTCAAATACCCACCACTGGAGCCCACCCCTCACCCCCGTAACCAGGCACCACCCGCATTCCACCCCCCAAATATCCCATCCTCCACAAGAGAACAAGCAGGTGCACCAGAGACCATGAGGGGCCAAAACTTCCGAAAGTTTCCATCCGGGGAGGGCCTCAGGTGTATCTGGCGGGACCATGATAAATCAGGGGAGGGTGTCACTGGGACCCGACAGGGAGGAGGAGGGGGTAAATTGAACCAAGTATCTGGGTTAAGGCACTATGAGCAGTGGATGTGTGTGCATGGTCTCGCCACGGTGGCCGCCGCCACTAGGTTTCCCTGGAATCCTCCGGAGGTGCGATGCAGGATCTCTGTCTGCCCCTCTGTGGCCGTGGGGAACGGGCTCTCCTTTGACTTGAGCCGCCTGGATGGGTGGGGAGGGTCATGGGAGAGCCTGCAGCCAGTCTGGAACGGCAATTGGATCTGTTTAAAAAAAGACAAACCGTGCAGGGAGATCTGATTGGTGAGCGCAGGGTGAAATACTGCGAATGCTTCTTAAAAGTCACTGCTATGGGGAAGCCCCATCTGTAGGTAGTGCCAGAGTGCTGGGCGACTTCCAAAAGAGGTTTCAACATAGCCCTCCTCTGCAGGGTAGCCCGGGAGAGATCCGGCAGGATTTGGATGACAGCCCCATCAAAGTCAGTGTGTCTCGCCTCCCATGCCTTCCGCAGGATGAGTTCCTTATGCGTGTACTGATGGACCCTGCAGATCACATCCCTAGGGCGGTTCGGGTCCGTAGATCTAGGACCCAGAGCCCTATGGATCCGGTCAAAAGTCACATTCGGCGGGAGCGAGTCCCCAGCCACATTGCGAAATATGGCCAGAGCTGTTGCTGCTAGGTCGTCTGACCCCGTGGCTTCTGGCAAACCCCGGAGCCTCAGGTTGTTCCTCCTGCTGCAGTCCTCAACTTCTTCCAGGCGCAATTGCTGGGTCAGGATGGAGGTTGCCTGCACTGCCTGCGTCTCTTCTACCTGCTGCAGCCTCAGTTCCAATGCTGACACTGTGGCTTCCCCTGTTCCTATCCTTTCCGTTAGTGAGGTAATGTCACTGCGGACCTCCGCAATATCCTTACGGTGGAAAGCTTCTAGCCTGCTGGCCAGAGATTCAAAGTTGGCTCTTGTAGGCAGAGCCTGCAGCAGTGCCCTCAGCTCCGCATCTGCCCACAGGGTCAGTGGTGTGTGATGCGGGTGGAGTGAGTCTTGGGGATCAGATTGGAACACCGCTGGCGTGCCGGGGTCCCCCACATGGTGCATAAGGGCCACGGGGGGCGTCTGAGAAGTATGTGAGGGAGAACTCACATGTCCGCTGTGCCTCGTGGTGTCCGCCATTTTGGGGATAGGAGATGCTGCCTGTGAGCCAGGGAAATAACAATGAATTTCTCCGCTTGGCCGGGCTCTGGGGGTCTGGTACTTCCTCTGTCTGCCTCTCCGCTTCCCAGCTGAGTACATGCCGTGTTTTTAGATGGCTGTGGCTGAGAATAGGGCCAGTAAGGCCAGGACAGACCGGGAGCTCCACACGAACACGTCCTTACTCGGCCATGTCCAGACCACACCCCCCCTGCAGCTTTTTCATGTGAGCCCAAGGTGTCATGATGGAAGTTTTTTTACAGGGTGAGCTCTGAGTGGTGGTCACTCTGAGTCTGTGAATGACAAAGCCAGAGAGGAGTATTGCAGTCAAAGCTATGCTGTCCCGTTGATATTTCTCTTTACTACATGTACCGTAGATACTAGTGACAGACAATTTCTACAAAGTGAGAATTCCTGTATTAAAGGGTTAGTTTACCTTCCCCAAAAACTGCCCATGCAAATAAGGGGTGTCGGTAGATAAAAACAAACTGTGGAGTTTGGACTAAAGTTGAATAATGCCCTTGCTTTAGGTGTAGGCCATTTACGTACCTCCTGAACCCTGACTGGAATAATCCCTTTGTCAATATGGAACACTTTCGCTTCACTTTCTGTCCTGTAGGAACAACCAAAAATGAGAAAAAATCTTCACAATGTGAGGGAAATTCCCCTTTAGTCCATTATCACTGAACCAAATGCCCCCACTGAAGATGTCCACTTTATGTTTTTGTAACAACTCAAAATGTTGGATTTCTCATCCTGTTTTCTCATAATGACAATGGTTACCAGGACAAATAGAGAGTGTGAATCTCTCTATCATGCACCCAGACAGCAAAAAAAAAAAAATTGACAGAGGTTCTACCCCCTCACATCTGTATCCAATTCTAAAAGAAAATTTGCTTTAGATGCACGTTTTTTTTAATTTACCTTACCGATCACCACTATTTAACATCACTTTCATTGCCAGTTGCTAAATTCATTCATATCACCAGGGGGAAGGGTTCTGCAAGTGCATTGTATGTCGCATCGCGTGCTTGTGGCTTGCTGCAGAACTATGACTCCCAAGATCCCCAACCACATTTCTGTGCCCAAAACATTCACACAACAATATCATTGCATATGTGACTAACGGTCCCTTTCACACTGAGGCGTATTTCAGGCGTTTTAGCACTAAAAATAGCGCATAAATAACACCTGAAATAAATACTCCTGCCCCAGCATTCTCAATGTGAAAGCCCGAGGGCTTACACACTGAGGCAATGCGCTGGCAGGAGAAAAAAAAATCTCCTGCAAGCAGCATCTTTGGAGCGGTGAAGGAGCGGTGTGTATAATGAAATCAATGGGACACTGCGGTAATGCAGCCCTCAAACCGCGGCTGTAGCCGCGGTTTGCGGGCGGTATTAACCCCTTTTCGGCCCCTAGCGGGGGTTAAAACCGCATCGCTAGCGGCCGAATATCGTAGTAATTACGACGGTATAGCGGCACTAAAAATCGCGCTGCTATTCTGCCACCGCACATGCCCGCCCCAGTGGGAAAGGGGCCTACCTGTAGATGATTTTTTGGATTGCAGTTGACTTCTTCACAAAAATCCAGAAACTGTAAGATGTGTGTACCCCCTCTCTTATGCAGAGGAGTCCTAATCATGTGTGGGGGTTATTTCACAGTAGAGGCTTTAAAAAAAAAAAAAATTACCCAAGTTTAGCCTCAGGGTGGGTGTGTAGTTTTTTATGTTTTCTGGTTTAAACTTAAGGAATTTTATATATTTAGAATATAAAACCTGCAGAGATAAGTGATTACTAGCAAAAAGGAGGTAAAGATTTGCCGGAGGTGAAGTATTTGCAAGCTATCTTATTACTTAGCAAGAGCATTGCTCGTTCATTAATATTTAATAGATCAGACTTCCATTTTAGTGCAGTCTGGACAACGAAGAAACATCAGGTCTCTGTAGCCATTAGCTTTTAATATTGCTATAGTTCTTCAGCAACCTTTAGAGCCCATTCACACAGGGGCAGCACGACTTTGCAAGGCGATCTGAAGACGACTTCAGAGGCGACTTGTAAAATGACTGTATAAAAGTCAATGTAAGTCGCCTCGAGTCGCCCCCAAAGTAGTACAAGAACCTTTTTCTAAGTCGCAGCGACTTGCGTCGCTCCTATTAGAACGGTTCTATTGAACAGAGCGGGGCGCGACTTGTCAGGCGGCTGAGACGCCTGACGAGTCGCCCCTGTGTGAATGGGCTCTAACTTGACATGTTGCGGATAGATCTAAAGAAGACAAACGTTTGATACATTTTTAAATATGCAAGATTTCATTCCCTTTTCTTCATTTTCCTAAGTTAGAATGATGAATTTTCTATATTTCTGTCAGCCAGTGACCCACATTTGAAAAGCAATGGCTGTTTCCTATTTTTTGTTCTTTTTTTTTTTTTTTTTAAGTTTTTTATTTATATCTTTTGACATAACAAACAGACCCAGTGGGCCATACACAAACACAAACTATTTACAATTCTTCAGCATTGGCTCCCTCTCCCTCCCTCTAGACCAGTGGTTCTCAACTCCAGTCCTCAGGGCCCACCAACAGGCCAGGTTTGCAAGATAACTGAAATGCATCACAGGTGATATAATTTGCTGCTCAGGGATTGCAGTATTCTAGTCTGCATCTCACCAAGGTAATACTTAAAATCTGGCCTGTTAGTGGGTCCTGAGGACAGGAGTTGAGAACCACTGCTCTAGACCCCCACCCAGCAACAGGAATAATACAGATATAAAGTCACTTCAACTCAGTCACATTTATGTTGTTTGGAAATGTCACATAATCACAATTTTATTCAACTCTTACTGCAAGTGCATTTATAATGGGTGCCACTCAATCCACCACCGTAAGTTCACTATTCATCCAACTGCCCCATACTTTATCAAACTTTTGAGGTGCGCCCCTACTAGCATACGTAGCTTTGTACAGCGGCGCAGCTCTATTCACCACCCCCTTCCATGCTGAAACCGCGGGCGGATTGGGCTTTTTCCATGATAACACTATGTTTCCTGGCGTAATATATGAAAATCGTTAACGGAGCCCGAGTCGCTCTCCTTGGGGCTAGATTGTCTACCAGTCCCAAGAGGCATACCTCAATTGAAGGCTGTAACTGGATGGCGGTCACCTCAGCTATGCAGTCGGCAACCCCTCTCCAGAACCCCTGGATGAATGAGCAATTCCAAAAGACGTGCATGAAATCAGCCGTGAGGGAACTGCACCACCAGCAACAAGGAGACTGTGTAGGGAATATTTTGGCCAGTCTAGCCGGCGTAAGATAAATGCGATGCAAGAATTTAAATTGGATGAGATGGTCCCTAGCAGAGACCAATCTAGTAAAATTAATGTCCCATACATCATCCCTGTCCATCTGGGGGAACACCTCACCCCACGCCGCCCTACACTTTGCTAGGAGATCACCTCCCTCACTGAACAGCTGTTTATATATTTTAGACAAGACCTTGTCTAAAGTGTCCTCTCTCAGTAGAGACTGCATATCACCAGCTTGCATGGTGATACCAATGTCTCCAAATTGGGCATTAAATGCATGTCTGAAGAAAACGAAACAAGTGCGTGTTGGGCAGATTAAATTTGGCTTTAAGGGCATCAAACTGTAAGAGTTTCCCACCCCCCACTATGTCCTTCAGAGTCTTAATGCTATATTTAGTCCAGGTGACTGGATCGGGGCACTCACTAAAGTGAGCCAACTGAGGATTCTTCCAAAGTGGCGTGAAAAGAGAAATCTCCGAGGCGCCACCCACCTTATTCACTGCCACCCATGCCCTACAGGCAGCACGCATGGATATTGTGAGCCTATACGGAGCTCTGATTCTCCGAAGCGGGAGATGCGTCAGTGCCTCATAAGAACCCACAACAGCCGCCTCTAGCGTATTAGCAGTGTCGTCCTCAGGTAAAGTAAACCACCTGTGGACAAATACTAGCTGACCAGCTAAGAAATACCGGTGGAAGTCCGGGACCGCCAGTCCCCCTTGTTTCCACGGCAGTTGTAACACCCAGAATTTAATTCGGGGGCGTCGTCCCTGCCATAGGAAAGTTGTTATGAGACTATCTATTTTTCTAAAAACATATCTCGGTATCCAGACAGGGGAATTCCGAAATATATACAAAAACAAAGGTAAAAATTTCATTTTCACCAAATTCACCCTACCAATGAGTGTCAAAGGTAAGTTTTGCCATGCCTGTAGCCTGGATTTCAGTTTAGTCAAAAGTGGATCGACATTCAAGGCGATAAAATCGGACACGGAATTGGAAATGTTTAACCCCAGAAATTTGAGCACCTCCACCCACTGTAAAGGACAATCAACAGGAATCTCACACCTTGGGGGATGGCGTCCTGAGTGAGAGAATTTGGGATTTTCCCCAGTTGACTTTCAGACCCGAAAAACGTGCAAAAGAATTTAGGATATCCAGTGCTGCCGACAAGGAATTTCCGGAGTCCTGCAAAAAAAGAACCATGTCATCCACATAGAGTGCCGTCTTTTCGTTCAAGTCACCCACCATGATCCCCCGTACCTCCTCAGAGGCCCGCAAAGCCGCAGCCACGGGTTCAATCATGATGGAAAAAAGACCCGGGGACAAAGGGCAACCCTGGCGTGTGCCCCTCCGCACTGGAAAAAATTCCGACAACACATTGTTTAACTTAATGGCCGCTGTAGGGGAATGATATAGAATGTCGATCCACTTCCTGAAATGAGGCCCGAAACCGAATACCTCCAGCACCACCCTCATGTAATTCCAGTCAACGGAATCAAAGGCCTTCTCCAAATCTAAAAAGACCAGTATCCCGCCGCTGGAACTGTCGGGGCCCAACTGCGTGTGGGTGAAAACCCTACGCAGATTGATATCCGTGGCTTTCTTGGGCATAAAACCTGTCTGGTCAGGGGAAATAACATGGTGCAAGACCGACATAAGTCTAGTAGCCAACATCTTAGTAAGTATTTTGAAGTCCATATTCAGTAAAGAAATGGGCCTATAAGAAGAACATAGCATTGGATCCTTGTCTGGCTTGGCCAACAGTACAATATGAGCCTCATAAAAGGAGGGGGGGAGGCCCTCCTTCTGAAAACAGTCGGCATACAATTGCAGTAGTCTAGGCATTTTTTGTTCTTTTTAC